>OZ038487.1:78873602-78970882 GCA_964036315.1 Acanthosepion esculentum | reverse complement strand
TCTATTTGTCGTGTTCATAAAACGGAAAATGAGACAAACACTGACGGTTTTTCTGTTTAAATATTTATATTTTTCTGTCTGTAATTTACTCAGTTTTGGTGGTTTTGGCGACAATTCGTAATTGATAGCAACGGCTTCAAGCATAACACAGAAACATTCTTTGGTGACATTCTGACGAGCTCCCCTCTTGACGCAATAGAACCCGCAATCGTTCTGAAGATTAGCGTTGCTATAGAGACGAGTTTTTGTTTGTGAGACGAGAAGTTCAACGCCCACGCGCATGCGTGCCAAGAAATTGTAGATGTTTTTTGTTTAATGTTTATTAATTTCACAGTTGCAACAGATTCTCTTCGTTGTGCCTGTCGATTTAGCTACATTAAGACTCGTGCCCAAGGTTCTATCTGTTATAACGCTTCATCGAGCCCGTGGATTTACTTCTAAATTAGATTTTTTTTTCTTACCATGTGCTTCTATACACATTGATATTTTCATTTCTTTTTCAAGGTTTGTGTTTTACTCAAACATTCGTATGAGAGCGGATTGTTCAAGTTGTGTTATCACTGGTAGGATTTGTTAAACAGTAATCAAAATATTATTTGGGGCATATTTTGCATCCGGTCCTCGGCGCTATCATTAATTCGTCACTTACTTGCTCAGTTTTATTAATTTTCTTAGAAGGTTTCTATCCTTTGTCTTGAACTGTTCCCGAGCGACATTCTGATATATGAGACTCACATTTCTTTTATTAAAAGTATGTTGGGGGGAGAAAGTTTTGCTTTGCCTGTCGTATCTGGCTTTACGTGGTTTATCGGTATTCTTCCGACCCGAGCGCAGTAACCTTTTTCGTCGTTTTACATCAGTAGGGATACACAGTACTTATAGCATAGTTTTTTGCAAGAAACGAGAGTGATAGCACAGGTCTCGACAGGTCGGCTAGCATCTTGCCATCATTACATAGTGGCGTATCTCAGCACGCCTAGGAATCTACAGAGTCCGCTTCGTAGATTTCTAGACGAACTCAGACATGCTGAGACGTTTTCACTCTTCGATCGCTGTCAAAATAATGGCTACCTTCGAGAATTGTTTTATCTTACATTAAAATTTAAAGAAAGACAATACATAATTGACCAATTTCCACACCAACGGAATTCAAACGCCCACCTACGCAGTTCGGGTGGTCACAATTTTGACTAGCATGATAGGGTTCGCCATTTTTGTTTACCCTACGCATTATGTAACAATAAATATAAATAACAAATTGAGAGAAAAACAAAACTACAGACAGGGATATACAGTTTAAAAATGGCTTTTGCTGGAAACTTTTGCACATACCCATTTCAAATTACCTTTACTTTATTTACATTATTCGGACTATTGTCCTCATCTTTGTCGCCATATTTGTCACAACGTTTCGGCCGTTGTACACTCCGGCCTTCTTCAGGTGGCTGGAATTTCGAACCGAACCCTTTATTTCGATCACTGGGGTAGACTGTTCTAGTCCCACGAGCCATGTTTGATGGATGTCAGTTATCAGTTATCTCCTGGTAATTTTCCCTCTGAAAGTTCTCCACTGCCTGAACCGGGTATTGAACTCACACTCTTTGGGTCTGTTACTGGATCTAACCAACGCCTTTATCCACCGTACCATGTGTCCAACCACCTGAAGAAGGCCGGAGCGTACAACGGCCGAAACGTTGTCACAAATATGGCGACAAAGATGAGGACAATAGTCCGAATAATGTAAATACTGTACATAATACCTCATCTCAGAAATATAGGCAGTACCTTTACTTTGTTTAGATCGTCAAAGCTCTGACGGTACAGTAGGGTTTATCATTTGGGGCTAGCCTAGGTATTCTTTAGCAAAAAGGAAATAGAAATAAAACATAAAAAAATAAATTAGATACACAGTGGAAAAACAATTCTTCCTGGAAACTTTAGCACAAACCCAGTAAACCGGAATAAAAAGGCTATCAAATGTTACCTTTGGTCTACTTGCTTGTTTATTTAGGTGTTTCCCGAATTTTTACGAGCTGCCACAAACAGAAACAAGACTTTAGCGACTTTCCACAGCGTAGCAAACATATCAATACAATACATACATTTTACTTGGCATTACGTGTATGACAATTGGAATACAGCAACGTCACTAAAATATAACGAAACGTTTGGATTTTAATTTCGATTTCGGACCATAAAATAAAATTTAATGAAGAACATGATGTTAATTGTATTCTTTGTAACGCATAGGTGTTATTTAAGTGTTTAAATGTTCGTGGCATTTTGCAAATCAAAAACAAAACATCAAAGAACGATTCGTAGTGTTGAGTTCAAGTTCTTAATGAGTCGGTAAGGTTCATTTTCCGACAAATGTCGTTGAGAATGTCATGAATCCATCTCTTCTCCGGCGCCGGGTTAAATAGCAGGGTAGATCCAACCAACTCACAGATAAGAACAAGAAGGACAGATAAGAAACGAGTAATGATCAACTACGTCCTGAAGAGCCACCGCTTTAAAAAAAAGGTGGATATAACCTAATGGTTTGTTTGCAGAAGAGGAATCATGAAGCTCTAAATGCCGAGAAGCACCATAATTTTCAAATTTAGTCTGGCTTTTACGGCATCTTTAACTTCCAGAACAGCTTCACTGAAACAAACAATTTTATAGATACGCACATGGTCATCGGGTTAAGATTGTCTTATTTCGTTGATAATTAAATAATTGTTTCCAAATTTCAAGAATATATATACACTATATTAAGTTTAAATTAAACAATTATGCTTTACTTAGAATCTCGAGACTATGACATTGTATCATACTTGAAATTGGACTCTCGCATTCAAATTTAATTCATGAGGGCCCAAGAGTTAATTTATAGAACTGAAATGCACGTCTACCCAAACAAATGATTGGAATTTTGAATACTAAAGTTCACCCAATACATGGTCCGAGTCACTCAAGGTAGAGTTTTACTGCAAAAAATTGATATGATGAATGAGATATGTGATATGAATTAAAGAGGAAGTGGTATGAAGTGAAGATTATGGGGATAACGAGGATAGATTGAATCTTGACTCAAAGAAATAAAAGAGACATCTATGTAGGAGTCTTATTGTTACTGTGGAAAACTTTTCTGTCTGGAGATTTCTCCTTAAGTTTGGGATACGGAAGAAATGTGGTTGATTCAACTCCGTGGACGAAGTAACAGTCTGAACTGTTGGCGCTCATCTGATTATAGTGGTGAAGGCTAGTATAGAACCAGCCACACATGTCGGAAGAACTGATAACAGAGAAATCGTGTGCCGTGTGTCGCGATGTCTTCAATCAGCAATCGCAGCTTTGAATTTAGAGTTTTCGTTCCGATACACAGGTTGCCATCAAAAGCTAGAGAGTCAAGTCTACCCAGCTATTTAACTCCACCTCGAAGAACATGAAATCAACTCGTCCATAATTTAACATAAATATACAGGGAGTTTATTACGTCCGTGTGCAATTTTAAACATTTATAGTTTTGTAACTATATATGATAGAAGTAATCTATGAAAAGTATAAGAAAGAAGATTTTTTTAAATTTATTATATTGTTCTACGGATGCTATACATTCTTCACTTACCATTGGTCGGCCAATCCGTGGCTTATCATTGATGGATCATGTTTCTTGAAACTTTTTCACCCACTTGGATATGGGATTTCTGTATGGTGCTTCTTTATTGTAATGAGTTGGAAACCTTCTTTGACCAACGGTGACAGATATTAATACAGCCAACCAAAGAACTCAGATTACGTTCTCTTCTAATGAAGACAGTGATCAATAACAATTCTGAAAAAAAGAATGAAATAAAAACAGTTGTTTTGGAGTGCAAAGACGCCAAATCCGAGACCTTCTCACTCCTGTTGGAGGAACCCCTCCCTGATTGACTATATCTTCAGGAATGTAGCTGTACTTACTACAGCCAGTCAGTTATGTGCCATGCGTGATACACGCTTAGTCGATCATGTATCTTTTGATATATGACTGACGAGGCAGATTTTTTTCCTGCAGTAGGTTACCATTTCTTTCTACGGTAGACCAGTTACCATCCAAGGATATTGTTGAGATCAATAAAACATCCTTCGTCGCCACTGTTGAGATGTTGAGTGTTTCCACGTGAGTATATGGTAATAACGAACAAACACAGTCGTAGGGAAAAATACTGGTATATTCAGAGAGGTATTTACATCAGAGAGATTAGTAGTAGAACGAACGTAGGTTAGTAGTAACAATAAGTAATAGTAATAAAGTCCAACGGTATCTTCCGGTCGAGAAACGGAAGTGTAACTGATCACTACAGAAGTCTCACTCTGCACTGCACTACACTGCTACACTACGGTATTTAACAACCCTCCCACGTGGGTCGAATGTGGCACAAGGCCGGTTTAATGTGGGCTTACCGAGCCCGTAGGCTCGGCCAAAAATATGCCCATTTACAACCCGTATAAACGGGTTCAGGGACTGTCTACCTCCCCGGACGACACTTTGCCCTGCGGCAAAGCCTCGTCCGGGTTCCTCTCTGCCAAAGCAGAGAGTTCGACAGGAGCAGCGCACAGTCAGAGACTGCGTACACTGCTACACTACGGTATTTAACAACCCTCCCACGTGGGTCGAATGTGGCACAAGGCCGGTTTAAAGTGGGCTTACCGAGCCCGTAGGCTCGGCCAAAAATATGCCCATTTAGAACCCGTATAAACGGGTTTAGGGACTGTCTACCTCCCCGGACGACACTTTGCCCTGCGGCAAAGCCTCGTCCGGGTTCCTCTCTGCCAAAGCAGAGAGTTCGACAGGAGCAGCGCACAGTCAGAGACTGCGTACACTGCTACACTACTCACAGTCTCTAGAACTACTGTTCTATTTATAATAATAGGATCAGTCTATTGTGATTGTGAAGGTGGGTGCGCCCCAACAGATATTGAACCCGGTCTGTCCTGAGAAGAGGATTCATACCTTTCCCAAGGGAATGTAATAGATTCGATTGGAATTCCTCGGTCCGAGACGCTATCCATTACTTCACCGTACCTCTTACTTACAACGCTTATCCGATTACTGTTTGGTGAGGCTATTTAACCCATAGTTGCGGTACATGGCTGTTGACTCTGAGAAGTTAATCCCCACTTTAACAGCTCTTTTTGTGCTCCTGGGGCTACACTTCCATGTCATTTGTGATGCGGTCTACGTAGGAGATTCTAGGATGACTTCTGCAGTCTCTCATTTCTATTTATTTTTTAATGATATACCCTTCACGAAATTGTGGCTCTCCACAGGTTTCCTTATTTTTATTATCTGTGAATTACCCTGAATTCTTTGTAAAGATGGTGTGCTGGGTTCAGGTTGTTTTCAACAAGGTTTTGAATTTTTCATCTCTTAGACTGATTGCTATCCTAGATGAAAACATACGAAATATTTAGATTCTTTCTTCGTCTTTTCAAATGTCATATCATTTCAGAACGTAGACAGTTATAACCCTCCATAGATCCTGTTTCTTTATTAAATGTGAACTGCTTTTGATTCTTAGGAAAGATAGAGGAGTGATTTCTGTCGCTTTTTTTCATAGTTTTAATTCAGAATTTCCTTTTTCTTAAACTAGTTGAAAGTTTAGTCTACCATACTATTTAACCCAAATCGGGAGGGAGAAGAAGTGAACAAAGACATTTGTGCGAAAGCGAATACAATAGGCTAGTCTGGAATTTGAACTTGCTCGACGATTTTATTTACCGCACAGATAATCGTTACACAACTCTCACTTAGATCAGATTTGAATACCTAATACAAAAATAACCAATAGCGCTGCTTCTCTATTGATCGTTTTCTTCTTTCAATAAATCCTTCTCATTTTATTTCCTGTTCTCTTGCCGTTGATTAGTATTATTGTCTAAGAGTGGCGCTGGCATCTCAAACTCGTTAGATGATCAAGGCCTGTTATTAGTATCAGTTTCAAGAGCAAGAAGAAGAAAAAAGAAATGTCATCATTCGCACGGAACACATCAAAAGACACACCCTTTTCGCAAGCATCGCAGAACGCCCACAACTTTCAATTACGACCTTAATCAACCCCAAACGAATTACAAAATCGGATTTCCGTCTGATGTCAATGTCGACTAACAAATCATGTGTCCTTTACGAGTTAAGGTTGAACCTCCGGCGCTAGGTTCGAGATGGAGTCGACGTTTCGAGCAATTCTTTTACTTTCTCGGTATTAAAATCTCCTACCAAAAGCAATATTCTTGTCTTGAGAGTAAGATCCTCACTGGATGTCTCGCTGTTGTGGCCTTGTGTCAAACAAAACTAAGCTTACTCAATATATATACAGGGTACAGCAAAATTATCTGACGCATTTATAGGTCTAATAAAAGCGAAATAGAGTAAATAACGAAAAATAAGTTTTTATTTTCGAAATGTACATATAATGCCGTTTTGTTTCATTTCGTTTTCAGTTGCCAAAATAAATTGAATGGGCGAACATCGCGATTTCATTGTGGAAACGTTTATCAAGGACAACGAATCGGTAACTCCAACACAAAGAGCGTTGGCCCGCCCGATCACCTGATTTGAACCCATATATTTTTTTTCTGTGGGAATACCTGAAATTAAAGGTATACACTCATCGCCCTCGATCTATTAAACAATTAAAAGATGAAATTTGTCAAGTAATTGCTGACATTCTACATAAAATGACCCGACGAGTTATGGACATTTTTCATGAACGCCTTCGACAGTGTATGGAAAGTGACGGCACCCACTTGACTGATTTAATTTTTAAAACAAAATGGCATTGTGTGTACATTTCGAAAATAGAAAACCATTTTTCGTTCTTTACTTTATTTTGCTTTTCTTAGCCCTCCAAATGTGTCATATTATTTTGCCGCACCCTGTATAAACAAAAAGTGCTGCAACTGAATTACTTAGCAATATTAATTCTGTGCAGCCTATTGTCCTCATCTTTGTTGTTATTATATTAATCTTTCGTCCGTTGCGCTCTCCGGCTTTCACCAGACGTGATCAGTACTAAAAAGAGAACAAGAAGAGATTTCCTTACACATGAACAGCGAGACGAGAACAATCTAACTATGTAGAGTAATAAAGGGTTCAGTTCGAATTTCCCTGAAGATTACCCGGATTGACAAGTACCTGATGAATGCCAGAGGGTACAACGACCGAAACGTCATGATAACAAATATGAAAACGTTAATCCACATGTCAATAATGAAAATGATAATGATAATTCCCCATCCAAGAAATTCAAACAGAACTTACTTAACAACGGCTGACGAGTTATCTCCGTACAAATCGAGCGGCTGACGAGAAATTTATTGTTATTTTTTTAGTTTGGTTCCATGTAATATTGATCCTCCTGAATGGCAGAGAACACTGGACAATTCACTTACAGATGAAGAGAATATTTGAGGCAGCAGAGATTTAGTTCTATAGAAAGTTTATTCAAATACCGTCGTCAGAACATGAGGGTAACGAGTACATTTCAAGGAAAATTGAAGCCAAAAGGCCACTTATACTCCAAAATCAGAAAGACATAGTTGACATTTCAGGGACACGTAATGAGAAAAGAGATGAGAAAAATTGTTTTTAGATAACAAATTTGGTTTGCTCAAATATTTGTCTATCCTAATTTTCATTCTTGTCTTTAGATTTCTCATCCTTCTTCCAAAATGTTTATTTTTTAATCATTTCACCCCAAACAAGATGATAAAACCACTAAGGCGCAAGAGGTAACTGAGTACTGAAGAATCAAAGGAAAAAACGCTAATAAAAGAGGAGGAATTAAGGGGACAAAAAGTGACGTTGCATTTCATTTTTTGAAGATCCAGGTTGACCGGAAAGAAAGAAGCCAGTTCCGCCATCGGGAACTGCGAGAGAAGAAACTGTTAGCATAGAACTTACAGATACACCTAGCAATTTCAACTGTAAAAGGATGTGATAGAGCTGCAAATCTAGTACTCTGCTTAAATCTGTAAATCCAAGGTACCATAAAGGAAAGCTCATTAGAATAATTGCTATGAAACTATTTACAGAAATGCCACAAGGTAAGCTACATTACGGCACAGATCCTGGACCAAACACTATCTTAACATCTTGGAGGCTATTGTAATCGACACACAGCGTCCAACTCTGAGTAGACAGAGAGAACTTAAACATAAATTGGCAATCTTGGCGAATGCCTGATTCATTCTGGTTGAACTTTTTTTCCCTCCTACTTCTCGTTTAAGATCTGTTACAAGATTTTCCTTTCAGTGGTTTAATTCCGACGACATTTGCTTCTGACAAAGAGTCGGACGAAAGGCGCCTTAAATTTTTCTAGTTTTAAGATACTTTTTCATCTGAGTTTGATTCCCCATTTTAATATATATATATATATATATATATATATATATATATATATATATATAATGAGGACTATGGAGTATAATTCCACTGTAAGTAACAATGAATTTAAAAGCGTGCTCAGTACAGAGTAGAGGTAAATATTATTTATTTTGGGATATTAAAACCAAAACATGTTAAAAATCGCTGCACATTTACAATCATGTTCCAACATCACAATTGTGCCTCTTCGGCCGATGTCAAACTACTGGCGAGCGAAAGATTAATTTAATTTCAAAAGCAGAATACTTTTTAAAAATAGGCTTGTGGGCTTTGCAGTGATTAACCAATCGAATGTGACCCACGCTAAATTCAAACCCACCGAAAAAATAACAACTTTTTAATATGGATCATGGCACGAAATTGTATGCATGTTGTATGCATATAAACCCTAGACAATTTCCTAGATAAAAGGTGTTACATTAATTCGTAAGATGTATCGAAGTCTGACGTTCAACTTTCCAAATAGGGATGTAATTTAACTCAATACTAGCCAGTTATATGCTCGGTCAGCTTCTTACATAAAATTTTATAATTGATAAATAAAAGGTCCCTTTAAGAAACTAGTAAATAACTTAACCATTTGAAAAATAGAAATAAAAAAAAAACAACCAGATCAAAAATACAGAACTACTTTGGCAAATTAATATGCAACCATTAAATAAAGAGCATCTATATAATATATTAACAATACCAACTAATCAATGTAAGATGTTAATAATACTAACTAAACACCAACACATCCATATAAGATGTTAGTAATACTAACCAAACACCAATACAAAGCAATATTAAATCAAAATGAATCTTACAAATAGAATAGGAAGCCATATAAAGTGCACTGCAGTTTATCTACTGATTATTACCATAAGAAAAAGTATTATTTGATGATTGAAGTGTTTGGTTTTTAGTAAATCCTCATACTGAAGTTTTGTTATGGATTCAGGGTAGATGCTGTCACTGCTTTTGTTCTAATCGCCAATTTCTCGCTCTTGATCTTATGCATTGATTATTTTTCTAGCACACCTTATATATACATGTGTCTCTTCATCCTCCTCATCATGTTAAACATCACTATTTCTCGTCATCTCTCTCTTATACATAAATATATATTCAATAAATTAAGAAAACATAAAATGACTTATCTTTTCTTAGAAACTTTTCATAATTTGCTAAATATTATAGCTCTACTTATCTAGTCAACACTTTTTGTTAGTAGTTCTACTAACTTGAGAAAAGTCGTAAAATTCTTGTAATATTCATATATTTTTAGTTGTATTATTATTATTACATCCTACCACCTGCTTGAGTAGACGCCTCACGTGTCATTTATCAGATCAAAGTACTATAAAAAAACATCTATCTACTCACGATTTACAAGAAAAAATTCTGGTCGAAAACACTAAAATTCTATATAAATGACATTAACGAATACATCTCGCTATAAGAGAAGCACAGTATCTTAAACATCTCTCTCTCTCTCTCTCTCCTTATTTAACAGTGGAAATGGAGTGTTAAAAGTTTTGCTTTTTTAAAATCGAAGGCCGGGCACTCGAATTCCAGCCGCGCTGATCACACGAAGGCTAGGAATAAACGCTCATATTCAACACAACACAAAATAAAATACTACTTAAACAGTAAAAACATGAAGGAAAACTAATAACACCAAAAGCAAAACTCCCTTGGAAATGTCTAAAGAAGTGGCCGAAAGGGCTTGGGACAATGGAGATTAAGGGAAATATTTGTACTACCTTACTCCCACCAAACGAAAAAATGTAAGAAAGCTGGAAAAATTAATAAAAAATTAATGAAATTTTCCTTGTCTGGCATATTTAACGGAAGATGTTTAGAAGAAAGGTTGATCCCCCCCCACATATATATATATATATATATATAGTCAACGGCGAAATTATTCGTACAACCATCAATTATAACTATTCTTATTAATTTCTCAGAATCTAATACCTATATGATGCCAGTTTTTATGTGTTAATAAGTACAAGGAAAGGAATATAAAACTCAATTTTCACAACAATATGTTAAATACAAGAAATTTAATATATATTAGGCAGCATATATTTTATATCATAAAGATATAATCATACATTCAATAAATTACTAATTGATTGAATGTATGATTATCGCTTTATAATATATATATATATATATATATATATATATATATGTATGGTTTTATTTTTCTTCTTATCTTTCATCATATGCATTTTTTCTTTTCTAACCGTGTTTATAGTTTACAGCCTAAATTTTAACAGTTAATTTGGAGTAAACTTTAAAATATAGATAGGATAGAATGTGTTGGCTTCGTGCAAACGTGCTACTAAACCTGAATTGGTTGTGCATAAACACGCTAATTTCTGCCATATTTTCACGAATAGCAGTATGTTCGCAGTCAGTGACACATGTCAGTGGTTGACGACAACTGGAATTGAGTTCGGTTTTAATTTAAGTCATAAATGATCGTCCTAAACTGTGTTCACTTAATCATATATAGAGTAATATTAATGACTATTTGATAAGACACTGGATGTGTCGAAACGAAATGGCTATTTTTGTAGTGATTTTATAACATATTTATGTTATAATATTTAAATAAATGATTATATATATATATATATATATATATATATATATATATATATATATATATATATATGTGTGTGTGTGTGTGTGTGTGTGTGTGTGTGTCTGTGTGTGTGTGTGATAGACTAAAATAGAAATCATTTTAACTGATTAATATTAAAATTTTACTATAAAATTAAAAATTACCAATTTTTCAATTTTAAATTTAACCTGTATAAAGTTTAAAATATTATAAAATAGTTTAAAGAAGAAACCGAGGAAAAAGATACATGTATTCTATTAATTATTTTGTTTTAATTGAAAAGCCAAATTCTCAGAATAAACGTTAAAATAATGAGGATGTAAAACATCGTTACAACTTAGTTACATTTGAAGTGGTGATATAGGCAGGGGGGTTGAAATCTTGCAAAAGACAATACATACAAAATCAGATTATAATACAGAAACATGTAGACATATTTAGATTTGTTTTTTATAGTTTAATATTTTATTGTCATTTTGTTTGTTTATGTATTTATTTATTTTTTCCGTTTTCGAATTTTAAGTAACGTAGTAAAAATCTGTTTTCATGTCTGCATTTTGAGATGAGCTTAAATAAATACATAAACAAACAAAATGACAATAAAATAAGCAAAATAAATTAATCCAAACAAATTACCAAATCACACCTGTTAGAATAGACGAAATAGAATAAAAAAATAAGAAACAAAATCAATAAATAAAGTAAATAATAAGCAAATTAGCAAACTATGATGACCAAAATATTAGACTATAAAAATCAAAACAAAAAATCGGATGAAAAAATAGCTATAACTGTTATATAACGATAAAAAATAAATAAAAATTAATAAAAAATAATATACTGCGTTACTTAAAAATCGAAAACCAAAAAGAGAAAATATACAGTGTAACAAATAGATAACAACAAGTAAAATAAATTGATCTAAATACATCCAAATATATAAATAAACTAACAACCGATACCGATAAACAAGCCGATAGAAAAAACAAAGATAATCAATCCAAATGAATACATGAAGTAATAAACAAATTAAAAACTGTTTCCGCCAAAATAATAGTTAGAACAAACTACAACAATCAACCCCAAAATTGAACAAATAGCTTTATCTTACCAAACAAAAACAAAACTATTAAATAAGCTATATAAACAAATATTTACTACGTTAATAAAAACACCGATCAAAATAAAAATAAATAAATATATAAGATAAGAAATAAAAATAAAAATAAATAAAAACAAGCAAAATAATTTAACCCAAATAAATAAATAAACCGGTAAAATAACCGCCAAAATAGACTACCCACGATGCACCACTGACCCGTATATTAAAATAGCAGAGAAGAATAACAGCACTCGTTGTCTGACGATTGCATCTAACATGAAACAGACTGTCGCCTCTAAGTGTTGACTTCTATGTTCACTTTTATATTTACACACGCTCTATCTCTGATATTGAGCACGATATCCCATAAATATACCACATTTTAAGACTATATTTCTTTATATATATATATATATATATATATATATATATATATATATATATATATATATATATATAAAATATATATATATATATTACTTTTTGTTGTCCTACTCTTGACTTCCTTTCACCGCCATTGGGCCTTGATTTCTATCGGATTGTTTCTAGATTGATCAAACCTTTGAAATTTCAGCACAACTAAACAAAGAGAACGTGACACACATTCCTTATCTTATTCCAAATGAGACTGATATTCTATTGCTATCTTTTGTTCCGAGTAAATGTAATTATCTTAGAACAACCAGCTAATCATGACATTTAATGCATCTGCAATTTATATCACTGTGCACATACTTTCAGTACTAAACATCCCGCAATATAAGACTCGAGAGCAACTCAGGCTAGAGGGTTACTAAATGACTTGGATGGTATGAATGTAAAATGATGAATCACGAAGTAAATATTATCAGGAAAAGCGATGACTATTGACTCTTGCCTTAAACAGGTTAATATTATAGCATTAAGGGAAGCACACACGTGGGATCCTCTACCAGAAAAGAGCTGTTTTTGGAAAAAGTTATCTCAGTGGAACTTCCTCCTTAAAATTGAAATACGGATTAAATCACTGCTATTCAACTCTGTGTATTGATTGATTTTTTGTCCTGTCAACCTTTTTCAGGTCATTTAAAGAAAATAATTTTAAATTGTAAACGGGAGATAATAATGATTTACTAATAAAAGTCCTACTAATTAACCCATAGCTGGTGGAGGAGAAGTGGTGAATTCATGCCTTTCCCTAGGGTATTTGTGGGTAGGTTAATGTAACCAACTTGACTGGAATTGGAACTCAGCTTTCCGATTTCCAATACTGAACTATTATTCATTACACCATCTGTACATCCCAGCTTACAGCTTGGATGTGCAGATGGTGCACAAATGGTCTCAAGTGATCTCCCATCTAGGTACTGACTACGTTCGGCGTTGCTTCTCTTCACTGATCTTTCGAGAATTGATGTTTCAATATAATATTGCCCTAAACTTTCAACGTAGTGGAAGTATCATGGCGTGTGCTAGAAATAAAAGTCTGAACTAGTGGGACTAAAAAGAAAAGAGCTCACCGGAACCTCTGTCAAAGAGTGACAGAGCAGAGATAGGTTGGAATATTGCATCTGCAGGAAATAAGCTAGAGAGTGTTGAATATGTCTTCCCCAACAAGACCTGATAAACAATTCTGAGCTGTAGCAAGGCTGCAGAGTGTAGTGATCAGCTCCAGCGCAGATGATAATAATACTCCATTTTGGCCTAATCTGATATTGTAATAATTAAACATGGCAGAACGAGTGTGGAGAAATAGAAGGGGTCGATCATTTTTTTCTCGCATGAGTTTTAATTGAGGTTTGGAATGAGCTTGACACGCAATCTTCTATGTGGCATGTCCCTTCAGAGCATTTGGGATCATGGTTCTTCACAATTTCTTGTCCTTTGAAGATCTTAATACATTTTGTCTACAGCTTGGATAGCGCTATTTTGCAACTATGTTTTTGGCAATAAAACGAAAAGTAATGTCAATAAAGCGCTAGAAGTTATACAGCACATTGAGGATATAGATATTTGGACCAAGTTTCGAAAAGGTATGAAT
The DNA here is from genome assembly GCA_964036315.1 of Acanthosepion esculentum. Taxonomy (NCBI): domain Eukaryota; kingdom Metazoa; phylum Mollusca; class Cephalopoda; order Sepiida; family Sepiidae; genus Acanthosepion; species Acanthosepion esculentum. Next base: position 78,956,727 of record OZ038487.1, on the reverse strand, counting down.
TATAGCATTGATTTAGACTGAAAAAAATGGTAAAACTTGCTGGATAACAGTATTATGCATCTTGATCATTTTGAGCTTAGAAATGGTTTTTAGGTATGAATAATAAGGATAAATAATAAAAGCAACATTGTTTAGTATTCTTTAATACAGTGTAACCCGGATATAAGAGACTCAGATATAAGAGAAACTCGGATATAAGAGAGATTTTCTCTGGTTGCAAATTACAGCCTGTGTTAATAAAACAAAATAGACCAAACCCGGATATAAGAGAAACCCGGATATACGAGACGTTTTCTCCGGTCCCGACAACTCTCTTATATCCGGGTTACACTGTATTACATAAATCTAATCTGCCTAACAATCTTTTCGTTCACATCCCTATGTAGGCTCCTTTTATCAATCTTTTGTCCACTGAAGTAGTCAAACTTTGAATTCTAGATGCATTACGTTCGAGATCATATTCATTATTTGTTGTTTCAGTTCTTCTTTGTTGCTGTATTGTATTCCTCTTTCGAATAGCTTCTGCTTAACAATTCCCCGAAGGTTCTCAATGCGGTTGAAGTCTGGAGATTGAGGCGGCCATTTCATAAATCGCTTGGCTTTGAATCCTGTTCGCTCTAGACATGCCAATGTTAACGATGGGGACATTTTCTTTAATGAAAATTATCTTGGATCTGAAAATTCGTAATTTTTCATTGGACCAATATGAACTTTGACGTAGTTTTCGCTATTCATTTTCAGTTCATCTTCTACGAAGAAGGGCCCAACGATGGTATCAACGATGATTGACGCCCAGAACATTCCTCTACCTTGCTGATTTCTGAGGCGGGCTAGGCATACACTCTCCAACCACCCTCGAGCGAAGGCTCAGGACCATCAAGATTAGTTCGGCGTTCATCCGTGAATAAGACGGAACTGAAATCGCATTTCATGTAGGCAACTGCCCATGAAATTCTTTTCCTGATGTTAGCTTTTGATAAAGGAGGGGGGATTGATTGGATTTTAACAACTTTTGCAAGCTCATTCAAGATGTTATTCCTTGTAGCCCTATTCGTTCTAGCTACACCAGTTTCTTGAAATATCTTCTTGCTAGATCCTAACAGATTTTTCTTCAAAACCCGAGTTATCAGATAATTCTTTCGCTTCGGTTTCTACCTTTTACCAGCATCAGATCTTGTTTTATGGGTACAGTTGATGTTAGAAATCGTTTTCTTGATCTACCGCGCGCCCCTCTTAATCATCTTTGCAATATCGCTTGCAGTAACCTCTCCTCCTAACATAGTTACAATTTTCTTCTTTTCTTTTTTACTTAATTTTTTGAGTAATAGCATTATCCCCTTAAATCCTTCCTCAAATCGCAATATCCACTATAGCTTCGCCCAAGAACACATTGGGAGCGTCGACTGCTTGTTAGACAACGTAACTACCCAATGGTCAAACTGGTAGTTAACCAATTTCCTCTCCAATTATTACTTCAGATATAATGGACGTTTTGGGCACCTCTAGATGGTGTAATGGTTAGCAAGCTTGTCGTGCTATAGCTATTACGACTGAGTAGTGAGTTCGATCCTCACTGGGTAACCCATACTTTCGTCCTTGTGCTACATCTGAGCTACGCTTGGAAAATCGCTATAATGGACGTTTTAATGATTTGCATACTAACGTTTTCTGAGCTGTATTTTTTATCTGTCTCAAAAACTGCCATCCACTTGCTCAAGTTCGCTAAGTAGGTTAAGCGCTGCTTTCCTCTGTTACTCTTGCCTTCAAACTGTCCTGTGTGCATAAAATTTTCCAAGCCCGTCTTTTCACATTATGTACTCTAGAAATATCAACTGTCGCTTTCTTATGTTAGGTATAAGTGCCTTTTGTGTTTACATTCTATTTAAAACTTCGACATTGCTCAAATGTTCGATCCATAGTATTCTAAACAACCTTCTGTAGAATTCTATTTCTGTTGCTTCAACTCTCTTCTTCATCTGTGTGAAGATTATCCATTATTTGCTGCCATATAGGAGGACTGATATTACGTAACAGTTTTTTTGTTATTCTGTTTCTTAATTCTTTATTTAGTTTTTTGGACGGTATCATTTGCTGCCCCAGTGATCCTTCGGATTTCAGTGTCGCACTTTCCATCCTCTATTAAACACCTCCCAGATATTTAAATTATTGTATTTCTTTATTCTTCTGCATCTCCAATTTTTATGTTTAGTTCTTTCTTTTCGCTATGGACCCTCGTTGAGATTCCAACCGTTCATCATGTAACATCTCATGATGTTTAAAGAGGTAACAAGCTTCGTTTGTTTTCTGAAATGGCTTCGACGAAAAAAGTGCAACAACCTTTACCTTGCAAGCCTTGCGAGACAAACCAGCGTAAATAAGTGAACCATACCGTTGCTGAAGATTAAAAATCTCCCTTAAAAATTCATTACCAGATTTCTGTCTTAAAGATGATGACTGTGAAACTAAGGATACACTTTGTACTAAAAAGCATCGGTCTGGAAAAACGCTGCCCTAACTTTTCAACGCATTTAATCGTAGAAAAATTCTGAATTAAAGGTTGAAAAAAACGTTGAAGATAAGCAATACTTGCAATGGTACCAACGATCTTACATTGACTGATTAACACAACAATAACTTCCTGTAATAAATGTTTTCCCCATTGGCCTTTCCGTCCGCCATCTCCCATCTTCCCTCCCCAAATTTCCCGCTTTTTCATCTTCTTAATCAACACTGCTTTCTATATAAGTATTTCAATGATTAATTACTTTGTTTTTATGACCGGCCATAATAACTGTCATTATGGACATAAATTATGTTGTATCTTATTCAATATTTCACAATCAAATTATCCTTATCAATATCATCAGCGACAAAAGTTGGCGACCAATTTTAGTACAATTATCATAATTATTATTATTTCTATATTTAAAGCTAGCAGAGGAATTACAAAAATTGAGTACAGGGGTATGGTAAAGACTATTTTCACTAGTAAAAACGGCTTCGATATTCCAGCTGGGGTCGCTATGTTTACTTCAATATCTGATTTATAACAATCTCCCTCAGTAACTCTCTACATTGAATAGCCCTTGGGAATTGTACTGAAGTAATTAACAGTAAACAAAAGATGACAAAAGTAAAGCCACAGGAATGTGGTTCTGCATATAAACGTTGACAATGTCATGTTAGTGATCTCTGGATAATCTCCTCACAGATGAAGGACTTGAAGACACTAGGATGCGGTTCTGCTATAGAACGTTGAGAATAATATGGACAGAATAAGTTTGAAATGATAACATTTTAAGTGAGTAGGACTATAAAGAAACTGATTCTGAAAAATCAGAAAGAAATACGTAATGAGCAAAGAAGACTTAAAGAATCTAATACTGATAGGGCACAGCTAGAGAAGAAGGGGAAAATAACGACAGGAAAGCAAGAAGCCGGAAGAGAATTCCACAAGCTAGAAGAGCGGGAGAAGAAACTATCTGAATAGGAGTTACTGTTACATCTATCCTTTTCACCAGTAAAATAATGAGAGCTAACTAGCAGTCTAATACTGCACTTAAATTCATGGTCTAGATATCAAAGAGGAAAGCTCATCAGAACAATTACCTGTAAAATATTTCTAGAAAAAAATCTACATAAAAAGTGACCGAGATGCCAAGCCAGGACCGATTATATTGCAGATACTTATTTGGATATTCTCAAGAATCTCTAGATATGAAGCAAGGCAACAGACGAGCAATATTCCATGCACAGACGAATGGTAGATTAATAAATAGATTCTGGCAAGTGATTCAATTTCATCGTTCTCCTACATGTAGAAAACGTTAGAAGAAAAGGCCGAGTCAGCCTTGTTGGTGGAAAGTAAAAAGAAAGGCTCTTTAAGATGATTAATAGAGAGCAGTTTCGTTTTGGAAGCGTTAACATTAATAAGCCCCTTCTTGTCCCAGTTAACTACACAGTGAAATTTGTTTTCGAAATCAGCTACTAATTTAATTTTATCGAACCTATCACACTTAATAATGACACGAGTAAATAGTTGTTTGCCAACACAGATAGCGTCGGGAACTGATAATATCGGGAAAGTCATTGATAAAAATAAGGAACAAAGTAGGTCCAAGAATAGAGCACTGGAGGACACTTACATTAATGCAAAAAGATCTAGAGGAGTTGCCTTTCAAGCGGATTGCATTATGCGGTTTGATACGAATGGTTCAATCAAATCAAAGAAATGAGCAGAAACTTATGAAGAAGACCAAACACATTGGAGAACTCTAGCGAATTACACTATTTTGTTTGTTTGTCGCAAGCTTGCTTGCATTTGTCAGTCTAAAACGAACAAGTATAAAGAATTAAGTGATTCGGACATCCAGCATGAATTCAAACACTGATTCATACCTCCGACATGGTGTTAAGTACACAAACAATATACTAATCCACCAGTACATTGCTACTGAAATATTCGGCTAAAATTATTTTTAGGTTACTAACTTTTATTTACTCTGATATCTATCTATCTATCTATCTATCTATCTATCTATCTATCTATCTATCTATCTATCTATCTATATAGATCTGCCTAAGTGAAACCTTGGTAGGTGTGTCTGGCTCATTAGGTTTGACTAGGTTTGCTCTACGCTTGTATTGAGCTCTTTAGTTAGTTGTTTACGCGTATCGGGGTTTTTTCTTTGGGCCTTGAACCTGTATCTGTGCGATTATTTTCGACAGACTTTCATGTTCCTGGCTCTTTCTTTTTTTAAAACCTTTTTTTCCTTCGTGATTGATTTGGCTATTGTTAAATCAAGAGTTCGAAGGTTTTTCGACACGAGTATAGTTACCTATATATATATATATATATATATATATATATATATATATATATATATATATATATATATATATGTGTGTGTGTGTGTGTGTGTGTGTGTTTCTGAGATTAGGTATTTTAATTATTTACACTATTTACAATTTTCGGATTGTTAACCTCATATTTTTTCTATATTCACTACGTTGTACGTTCCCGCCTTCTTCAGGCTATTGGACACATGGCCTAGTGGACAAAAGAGTTGGCAATTCAGTGACTTGACTCAAAGATTTGTGAGTTCAATTCTTGGCTACAACAGAGGTGGATAAAAACTTGGAGTAGAGTTGAAAGGAAATAACTGATACTGAGATATCTGGAAGAAGCATGGCACGTGGAACTAGAACAGTCTACCCCGGTAGACGAAATAAAGAGTGCTGTTCGAAATTTCAATCACCTGTAGAAGGCCTGAGCGTACAACGGCCGAAGGGTCGTGAATATGGAAACAAAGAGTACGATGACAATCCCATACATTGTAAATAGTGTAAATAATATGTATATATATATATATATATATTATTTAGGCAATATATATATATATATATATATATATATATATATATATATATATATATATATATATATATATATATGTATATTGCCTTTAAAAATAATGGTGTTAGACTCATTTAATACAACGAAAATATTTGCTTTTCAGTGTTATAGCATTTTAACACATGATTCCTTTTTACTGGTGTTTACATCATGGTTTATCTAACAGACTGCTTTATTTTCCCATTTGTATCAAATACTATTGAAACATTTATAAACATAAAATAAAATATTGATTCATTTTTACGCCTTATCAAAACTTTATCTGTTAGTTAAAACCGAAATATATTTTAAATAGTAGGAATAATTCTAAATTTTTCAAGTGAATATTGTATTAACTATTTTATTTTGGAGATAACCAAATACAATTCTTACCCTTTAATCCAGAGAGAGAGAGAGAGAGAGAGAGAGAGAGAGAGAGAGAGAGAGAGAGAGAGAGAAGAGATTGATTCCTACCTTCCCCAAGGGTATTTGCACGTAAATGAACGTAAACGACCAGACTCTGTTCACTGATTTCTCATTCCGAGCCTCTATCCATTAGATCACTCGCATATCCTTGTCGGCCTTCCTATATATCTCGATCACAAGGTTTTCGCTTATCAGTGTACATAACCATATAACAACGTAGGATGTGCTGCAGTTTAATTCCGGGAATTTCTCTGTGAAATCAAAGTTTACTTACCTGACCAAAGCTGTCATTGCTGGAAACATTCTAGGAATTAGTTTTCCGGAATGGCTTTCCGTAATGTAGCCATGTTTTGCTTGATGATGGAATGTCAACTAAACTTTATACTTTCAGGGTATTTATCAGTTTTGGAAATAACCAAAACTCACACTTGGTGGAATAAAGTGGAAGGATCAATTTGTAAATGAATTCTTAGCCAGGAGATCTGGAACCCCCAACGCATTATGCGCAAAAGCATTGCCATGGCGGAAAGTCTGTTTGTCAGGGTAAACTTCGACTCTTTCCTACGAACAATTTCCCGTAATACTTATGCCAATTCTAAATAAATATGATGATTAATATATTAATTATAAGTAAACTATTATTCTACAATCTAAGGATAACGCACAAGAAATGTGTTTTTTCAATCGAAATTAATTCTTTTCATTTTACTGGCTTCCGTTGCGTTTTCGCTTTCCGGTTCGTACTGAAAACAACAAGTTACATCGACAGTAATAACCCGCTCAAAAATTCCCATACTATTCAAAATTTCAAATGAAGCCTAAACCCGAACTACTGTTCATCAGTCCATATTCAAAGTACCATGTTTGAGGAAATATTTCTCATTCCAAATTCTTATGATAGAATCTGCCGAAACTTTACTTTCCTCTAATCATTTTTTTATTGTCAGTCGCACATAAATCGCCGATTTGAGCGCACCCATGTTCGTATTCAGTCGGCTTTTATTTTGGCTGTCCACTTCTTGTGTCATTGCGCACGTCCTCTCGCCTTTCCTTAAACCGCGCCTGTGCTACTTAAAAAACATTCGATTTCTTAATAATAGCTTCATTATGAACCGTTTTGCATAAGACTAACGTTTTACTAGTGCTTATCCAAAACAGTGATGTTAATCCGTTGCTACAATTTCCTTTTACTCATATTCTAACAAAGGCAAAATAGGAACACGTGTAACTTCCTCTGCTGCTCGGCAACAAATTACTATTTCTGGAATCAATTGTCACATCCCATATATGTTGTCTACTCGGAATGTAACCATTTTCAATATTTCGAGAATCGGACGTGCAAATTTGACGTAAATGGACAACTTATCAGAGAAGATGATCCATTACTGCGTCGGGATAAGCAAACACGTTTCCATGGCTTTGCTCCCTGTAACACTAGAGTAAATAGTATACCTCCTGGACGAAAACGGATTCGGTCGTGCCTTGCTTGTAATGTATCCGAAAAAATGGCAGCTTCACAAGTCATACATTTAACACAGATAGATCTCGGAGTCGGTTAGACTCTCGCGAGAATCTCTTTTAATATATGTAAATTTTTACTGTTATTCAAGCTATGAAAGCTGTAAAAGTGCATAACAAGATGCGACGACCAGGCGATATGTGAATGTTGCAGCGAACTTGGGACAAGCGTTGCGGTCAGTATTTGGGGATTTTTCGATTTGAGTTCGTACCGCTACTCTGTTGGTTGAAGGAAGCTTATTACGGAAATTGCTTACAAGCCAGAAGAAACTGACTACGAAATGCAACTACACTCTCCCTACAATGAGACGTCATTGAGTGAGCTTGCGTACAGTGTGATCGTCGTATTCACAATGCCAGTTCCAGTAAAATGGTGACGTCTTGTGCAGAGATTTTTCTCAAACATCGCATCCCTCAGGTCTAACGTCATTCAGGTTTCTCATCCCGCCTAGAATCTAAATTTGATTCCCTGAACCAAAACTAAGATCACCTCTGAAAAGACGTAGATGAAGAAAGTGATGAAGACCCCCCACCAAAAAAAAAACTTTGTTAATTGTTTTGGTAAAAGTAGAAGAAACGCTGTATGCGGTCCCAGGAAGATTACTTTGAAGAAGACTAAAGCGCTATTACCCTAGGCAGGCTATTCTTTGTTTATAAATGGTTGAATAAATTCCGGATCAGTCTTGTAGATACTGAATCGTTTAAAGATAGATATCGCTATAATAGGTCAAAATTTGCCTTTCTAAAATGTAAGAAAATGATTTCATGTCTTGTTTCCTTAATAATCTTCCTTGTTAAAAAAAATACCGACGCCTCCTGCCAAATTGAATGACCTTGCCGCATGTTCTGAATGAGAATGGGAGCCAATTATTTACTCTAATTTTCCGATTTTTTATTTGCTTCTAATTTTCTTTTTCTTCAGTTTCTTTACCTTGTGTCTAATCGGCGTTATGTCTACAACGCCGCAACCAAGCCAAGGGCAAGTCACTTGGATAAGAAAGGTACAAAATAATGAGAGGAACACGAAAAAGATGGCGAGGTCAAAAAGAAAGACAACGGAGAGGGAAAAGAAAACATAAAGCGAAAGAAAAAAGAATTGAAAATGCGGGAAGAATAAGGTAGAGGAGAAAATTAAAATGATGTCAAAGAAGTTGAAAGGGAAAAACGAAGAAAAGAACGCGAAAGGAAGACGGAGGAGAAAAACACGAAAAAATACAGAGAGAAGGAAGGGGATTAAAAAAACAAAAAAAAACATTTAAATAATGAAAAATACAAAAAGTAAAACGAACCTAAAAAAAAGGGAGAAAATAAAGAAAACGAAAATAGAAAGAGAAAAGAAATTAAGAAAAAAAAAAGAAAAAAACAGAAGGCGAATGAAGAAGAAAGAGGAGAATGACTAAAAAGAAGGGGAAAAGAGTAGAAAAATGAATAAAAGAATGAGAAAGATCAGAAGGAAACAGAGAAGAAGGAAAGAGGTGGAACATGGAGAAAAAGAAGAGGTAAAGTGAATGAGAATAAAAAAAGAGGTGAAACAGAAGGAATGATTAGAAAGTAGTGGAGTCGAGAAAAAGAATGAAAAAAAAAAGGAGTGGAATGATAAGGACAGTGAAGGAAAAGAAGGAGTATCTAAAATAGAAAAAGATGAAAACATGAAAAAGATTAGAAGAAAGAAAGAAAGTGTGAAGAAAATGATTGAAGCTAGCGAAGGGAAGGTAAAATGGGACAAAGAATGAAGATGTAAAAGAAGAGAAAGAAGATGTAGGCGAGAAGAAATCGAAAGAAAAGTAATTATGAAAGAGACGGAAGACAAATGAGAAGCAAACAAAGGAACAAGAAAAAAAGTCAAATAAGCAGCACAACGTATAAAGAAGATAACTAGATGAAGAAAAAAGAAGACATCGAAAAAGAGTACAGTGAAGATCTACGAGGAACTGATATCATAATTAGAGGAAGAGAAAAAGGAGACGAACACTATGTAAACGTGAGGAAAAATGGTGTAAGGAGGCAAAAAGGAAAGGGAAAAGGTATTAAATAGAAACGTAAGAAAGCGAAGTAATTTGACAGAGAGGAATACAAAACGAGAATAGAATGAAAAACGCTTACACTAAAAAATTAATAGGATTTTATAAATAAGTAAATAAATTGTGTAAGATGGAAACGGACAGGGAAGTAATGATTGGAAGAAAAACGTTCGAGGCGTTATTAAATTAGGCCAAAAGGAAATTCATATATAGTCTCACTCTTTTCTCTTTGGCGCGTCCTTGAAATAATTCCGAAATTCCTTCAAGACTCTGGAAAACAAAAAAGAAAAATGATGAAGCAATGAATAGCCTGAATTGGTGCATTCGGGGAGTCAGGTAATAAATACGGACATTCATTCTCAACCCCACCACGATATCACATACTATCCACTTCAGAACCGGAAGAATTGAATAATAATAATAATAATAATAATAATAATAATAATAATAATAATAATAGATAGGACCTGTAACAATTTTATGGGACTACACAATACACACAGACAGAACAATCAAAGTTAACCGCCCAGACATTGTTATTAGAGACAGCAACAAAAGAATCGCCTTCTTATTGATATAGCAGTCCCTGCAGACTACAATGTATATTTGAAGATCTTCAAAAAGTTATCAAAATACAAGGACCGTGAAATCGAAATCTCAAAAATGTGGCACATGGAAACATCAACAAACCCTGTTGTAGTTGAAGCCCTCGGATTGGTTGGGAAAGATTCCAGTAGACACATTGAAGGATTCCTTGAAGCCCATGCCTTAAAGAAATACAAAAAATGTTCTCAGGAGTACAGACCAAAACCGTGCGAAGGACTTCATCTATGTAAAATATGTATGTATGTGTGTGTGTGTGTGTGTGTGTGTGTGTGTGTGTGTGTGTGTGTGTGTGTGTGTGTGTGTGTGTGTGTGTGTGTTTTAAATTACTCAGTGGAAAATGTCATTACGCGATTTCTAACCTTAGGTCTCTGGTAGGGACCCGGAAAGAAATGTGTACATACCAGAAATCGAAGGAAATAAACAACAACAACAATGATAATACTAATAATAATTGGCTATGATAAAGAAGGGTATTGAAAAATCAGGTAAGTAAAAATCCTGGATTCATCAGCATCTTAGAGCTACAACGTTTACTTTGTGCGGAACTACACATATAATCCGCAAAACCCTCTCCATCTAAACAAAACTTCCTCAAAGATAACTCTTCTATAGTGCCCTTTTTAGTCATAGACTCCGGAGGGGATTTGCTAATTAGGTATTTAAATTTACTCTCTGGCAAGATGATAACACACACAATAATAATAATAATAATAATAATAATAATAATAATAATAATAATAATTAGGGGCCTTCCATCTGCACTGGGTCCTATGTAGTATGTATGAACTTGTCGAACTGAACTGGTAGCGTCATTAAACAGAAACGGTATTCGATAAGATCTTACTGGATTTCAACATCCAATCAGGAGTCCTGTGTATGACGATAAACTACATCCAGGAGATTGGACATTTTGGGGAGCGTGAAGCCATCTCTTAATTGCTGTTGTTCCCAGGTCTACCCTGACCCGGGGTGGTAGCACCTGTTAGGGTCCCAGCTATAGGAAAACAGTGAGCCTCCTAACAAAAACGATGAAACAATGAAAGTTTAAAAATACATTTTTATAGCAAAAATAACAGTAATACATTTTCATATATAAAAAAATAACAGCAACACTTACTTATCGCAAAATGATCAAAAATACACTTCATCTGTAGTTCAAAATACATTTAGTTGAAGTTATAAAATTGTGTTCAAAATATTTACATGTCGGCATTACTTAAGCCATAGACTTTGATATGCTGCTGAACAAAATCAACCAACCAACCAACCAACTAACATCCAACCAAACTGTGTCTTGGAGGCCACCAAATCAGAAATCACGGTCGTTGAAAAAGAAACAAGAAAATGCTTCTTCATCGACGTGTCTGTTCCTGGTGATCATAATATCAAGGTCAAAGAAATTTATTGTTCCGTGTATCATTGGGTCGTTAGGGTCTGTAGCAACCAACCTAATGCCATACATTAAGAAAATCGGAATACAGTCTCGTATCCAATCATTCAGATTGGATTACTTTTCAGTGCAAATATTCCGCGAAAGATGTTATCTGAGGTCGCACAAGTCATAATGCAAAATCTACAGTTGAAAACAAAAAAACGCACAGAAGAAGAGAATAATAATAATAATAATAGTAATAATAATAATAATATAAGATATGCAAGAAGCACAAAATCGAAACAACTGAGAGATAGTATGAGCACGAACCAAACACAATTACCCAAAATAACGATGTAACTATCCTCTGGGACATGCCAATTCAAACATTCAGGGGAAATAAAAGCCAACAGACCGGATATTATCATAAAAGACAAGAAATTCAGGAAGTGTATGTTTATTGACATAGCAGTACCATCTGAGAAAAACACCTCCATGAAAATTAACGAGAAATTGTCCAAGTGCAAGGACCTAGAGATCGAGAATAACAGGATGTAGAGAATGAAAACTGTGACTGTATCAATAGTAATCAGTGCTTTGGGCCTTGTGAGAACAGCAATGGACAATTTTACTAACAGTGCCGTCAGTAACATCAACAAGCAAGTTGCCCAGAAGACCGTTACTATTAGGTTGGTGCAAAAATAATGTCGTTTTCTCACATGAAGTTGAACGTCAAAAAACGACATTATTTTTGCACCAACCTAATAACACCCCATATACTAAGAAAAGTGCTATCAATTAAATGACAATTCACCTGTTAGGTCTTAGGACCATAGTTTGGACCCGGCGCTATAGTATACAAAGCAGAAAATATATCATACATAAATAATAATAATAATAATAATAATAATAATAATAATAATAATAATAATCAAAATGATTGACGTAATTCTTACAAACTTGTGTAAAACATCCTGAAGACCGTGATTTAATAAAATAAAATAAAAGATAATGTTTTATAATGTTTAACAATATTTCGATGGTATGTCTGTCTTCTTCAAGTTGTATTTAAAAATGATGAACTGTAGACGTCGTTGCAAACAACAGAGGTATTGTTGGTAAATCAGTGTTAGTTCCTCTTCGTAGTTCACACTTGGTCTGAGCAGGCCTGAAACATTTATCCTCAAAGGTATTGAATCCTTCCCTTATAATTGCACGATTTAAAATCAATTCTTCCCTATATTGCATATCCATGTGCAATGTATTCAAATTATCCTTCAAATTATCTCCAAAACTTCCTAGACTTGTGTTGTAGACAATTTGCTGTCTACAGTTTCTCGTTGTTGTTTGAGAATCCTGCCCCCCCCCACACACACACCATTCTCTCAATGTGTCCTGTCCATCGCATCTGGTTGAGGATTATTGTTGTTTCAATACAGTTGCATTCAGACTGTTGTAGGATAACAATGTCTGGAATTAAAGACTCATTTCATGTTAAGGATGCGTCTTTAATTTACCTAATGCCGCATTTTCCTTCTGAATATGTGAAAAATATCTCAGCATTCAGATAACTGTCTTTTTATATAGCACTTCCAAAGTTTGGGAAAATATCTCCAACCTCCAGTCTGATATTTTTCACAAGTATTGTAAGCACCTCAGATAAGTGGTGATCATTACTTTTGTCATCCTCGAGCTAATAATCAATCCAAAAGTTTCTCAAGCGTCCGGGAAGCGATGCATTATGAGTTGCAAATCTTTGACCCAAGTGCGCTACAAAAATCTGCATCGCCACCATATTTCAGATATAGAAACAAGTACTCAAAGTTATCAGATTTGGCGTTGAACATTCTGAGATAGAATACTTTTCCTGAAGTTCGAAGTCTCAAGGAGATTCCTGACTTATAGTCCTCGAAGGCATATGATAAGAACACGGCAAGAGATTGAGAAAAGTGTTGGTGCAAGAATGTCACCTTGCTTTATCTCGCTGTTCACTGCAAAATGAATTCATGAATGTGAGACAAACCTTCATATGAGTATGTCGCTGTTTCACTAAATTGACAAAAGTGGAAGGGTAACAAATCATACGAAGAATCCTCCATAAAGCATCACAATTTACGATGTAAAAAGCTTTGGTGAAGTCCGCGGAAACTTGGTACACTGGTATTCACTCTTCCTTGCATTTCTCCTGAAGCTGTCTTACCAAGAAAATTATATCCGTAGTACCACTGCTCACTCTAAAATCGCTCTGTACTTCTGAAATAACTAGACGGCATATGTTGATTATTAGTTATTTCAGTAAGAATTTCTCAAAGACCTTACCAAGTGATTCAAGAAGGTTGATGCCTTGGTAGATATTACACATAGATTTTGAATTATTGTCTTTAAAGATTGAAACCAGGATTCCATGAATCTAATCATGAGGCAATAGAGTCCTCACCAAAATACAGCAATTCCACTGGAATGCTATTGATTCCAGGTATCTTGCTGGCGTTGATTTACAGGGGTTGGACAAAATAATTGGAACCGGTGCAAATTCAATTCCTATATTTCAAAGACCTACTATATTAAGAACTTTCACTAAAACTTCGTAATTGCAAGTTATATCTATTCTAAATACGTTTATCTATCTAATTTACTGTCGTTGTCTTATTTATTTTTAGAATTTAGTAAAATTTAAGTTAAATGCGTGATCTCTCTGAGTTCGAAAAAGGGCAAATTGTTGGAACTCGAATAGCAGGAGCCTCGATCCCTAAGGTTGCTGAACTGTTTGGTTTTTCAAGAGCTACCATATCAAGAACTATGACGCAATTCTAGAAACAGGACAAAACCTCGAGTAACCGAAGCAATTCGGGCCGGACTTGCAAACTTACTGACAGGGACCGACGTGCATTGAAACACAATGTGGCAAAAAATCATCGGACTACTGCAGCCAAAGTGACTGCTGAGTTGAATAATCATCTGAATAGTTCAGTTTCTAGTTAAACTGTCCATTGTGAGCTCCATAAGGCTAGATATCATGGAAGATCCGCCGGAAGGAAACCGCTACTCTCCACTCGCAACATTCAGAAGAGGTTGAAGTGGTGCAGAGATCACAATGCCTGGTCTGCAGACCAATGGAAGCAAGTCATATTCTCAGACGAGTTCAGTTTTTCTCTTTTCCCAACTTAAGTGCGAGTGGAGGCAGCCCAAAGAAACTTACATCCCTGACTGCCTTCTTGCAACATTGAATCATGGAGGTGGATCAGTGATAGTTTGGGCAGCCATATCATGGAAATTTCTCGGTCCAATAGTTGCCATGCATAGAAGAATCAACAGCAAAGATTACCTGAACATTTTGGGAAATCATGTTCATCCAGACTTTAGCCCTGATGGTGACTGCATCTTCCAAGACGAGAATGCTCCACTACATACCGCTCGAGTGGTTAAAAATTTGTATGAAGAGCATAAAAGTGAGCTAGAACACATGGAGTGGCCCTCCCCAACCTCCAGATATCAATATTATTGAAAATGTGTGCTGTATTTTGGAGCGACAAGTTAGGAGCCGCTATCCTCCACCGTCGTGTCTTAAAGAGCTGGTGCAGGTGTTAATGGAAGAATGGCTGAAAATTACTTTGGATGAAGTCAGGGAGCTGTATGATTCCATTCCTAGACGTATTAAAGCTCTATGTGAGTCTAAAGGAGTACCAACTCCATATTAAATAAATTTTCTTTGAATTTAACAAGTTTTTCAATTATTTTGTCCAACTCCTGTATTTGATGGTAAGCTTAACCTCTTGAAGAATGGATAGAATGATCATTTGATGAAGTAACTTATGTGAAAAAGTACCTATAACTGTGTTATCAACAGTAGATGGATTAAATAACAGGTTAGTAAGATGTTCAGTCCGTTATCTAAGTATGGCTCCGTGATCCTTAATAGTTGTTTTGCCATCGATAGAATTTCAGCGGAATAACAGGAGATGGCAGTTGATGCGACGAGAGGATTCCGTTGTTAAATCTTGTTTTTAAACCTGCTCGAAGACTAGACACATTCCTCATCCCTCAATCCTGGTGGAGAACCGGTTTAGTCACAGATTACACGACTATGAAAACAATAGAATATATATATATATATATATATATATATATATATATATATATATATATATATATATATTGTCATCCACAAACAGGCTGTTTCGCTGTATTACAGAACATCAGTGTGGCTAGACGTCCGGTTGCCTCTGGCTAGAATCGAAAACCGGCTGAATTCGCGTCAGTCGGAAATTTTACCCTGAAGCCGTTGGCGCACGGCAGAGAAGAAGGTGAATTTAAGCGTATTTATTTTTAGATAAACATACAGAGAGAACTCGATTCGATTTACCGAATATATATATATATATATATATATATATATATATATATATATATATATATATATATATATATATATATATATATATATGACTTTCCTGTCGTCTTCAATGTATGAGGGCTAGGCAGATCAATCTTTGGCATCGCCAAACTATCCGTACATTATTTTATTATAGTAATATTAGCTTGCGCAGAGCTGAATGCAGAAGAAACTTGTGCACGTAGTGAGCTACAAATCCCTAAATGAGTGCCTCTCAAATTTTAATTTAGAGTTGTCCTTCTCCTAGACCGGTCGTTCAGTCTGATCTATTATTTAACCCATATGTAGTGGGGACGCGAAGAGATCGATTCATAACTTTCTCAAGGGAATTTGTCCATGTAACGCAGTTGACTTGACGTA
The DNA here is from genome assembly GCA_964036315.1 of Acanthosepion esculentum. Taxonomy (NCBI): domain Eukaryota; kingdom Metazoa; phylum Mollusca; class Cephalopoda; order Sepiida; family Sepiidae; genus Acanthosepion; species Acanthosepion esculentum. The sequence goes on along the minus strand of OZ038487.1, from coordinate 78,940,636 downwards.
GAATTTGAGACGAATATTTGCGCGAAGTGAATATAACAAACTCGACTCTAATTGATTGCCGCCATAGTAACATCCCAATTGCATTGGTTAAAAATTCTATATTCTATAAATGATTTTCGTTGAAAGACCGGTTCTCGTACAGTCAACGAAGTTAAGCAACGTCGGGCCTGGTCAATACTCGGATGTGCGGGTGATGTAATGGGTAATCTTTTGGAATTGGAAGACGGTGAAGCGAGTTCCATTTCTAGTAGGATTCGGTATTTGCTCATAAATAACGTTAGGAAAGGTATGAATCCACCTTTCCCATCTATGGGTTAATTAGTATGACTTGTAATTAAATCATTATTATCTAGATATAGTTGTTGCTTTAAATAACTTGCAAAAAGTGGATAAAAAATTAATCAATCACCCTAACGCACTTCCAACAGTCTTACCAAATATCAGATTTGTGGTAAGAGAAATTAAAATATGCCTTTTCAACGGCGGACGTACTTTCTCTCTCACGCGCTCCTTCTCTCTCTCTCTCTCTCTCTCTCTCCCTCCCTCCCTCTTCTATCTCTCTCTTTTATGCATTCCTTCTCTATCTCTGTCTCTTTCGAATGCGTATTGGGATAGCCAAGCAAGCATTCCCAAAACTAAACAGAGTGCTAAGAAATTGGAAAAATTCACTAGAAACAAAGAAAAGGGTACTAAACTGCGTGTTATTTGCCCTCTTGTATGGCAGTGAGTCCTGGAAGATCTCCTCAAAGATGAAGAGAAGACCTGAAGCAACAAAAATGCGGTTCTACAGAAGGATGCTGAGGATACTGTGGGTAGAACATGTGAGTAACGACGAAGTTTTGGAGAAAATGGAAACTAATACTTAACATCGGAAAGACACAGTTGAGGTCTCTAGGGCATATGATGAAGAAGAAGGGTTTGGAATATCTGATACTCATGGGACAGAAAGAGGGCAAGAGGAATAAAGGAAAACAACACATACCGTACTTAGTGAGCTTGAGTAAATGGATGGTGGAACAGGGATTAGGATATAATAGAAAGACAAAGTTTATTAAGAACTTCAAGGGACAGGAAAGCCATGACTGCCCACGTCTCGAGGCGACACGGGATATAAAGAAGTAGGGAAATCCTTCTTCAGTGGGCTGAAAATCATTCAGCACTCCATTCGTATAAATGAAAAACATTCTGTTCTTTGCATTTTTTTAACATTTAAAGGATGTATGAATTTTGTTTGGTTAAATTACTATTTTTGACCAAACGATATCCAAATTGATAAAAGCGATTTAATGATGTTGACAAATTTAAACCTTTTTTTTTATTACCGCCATTGATATGGCGCGCTATTCAAACTCAAGAGAGTCGAAGTATGGAAAAAATAAACTAAAATATCCGAATTGATTCATTCCTTTATTTGTTTATAAAAATATGTCCAAAGCTAATATTGTGTAATTAATTGAAATGAAAATATTTTGAAGGCGATATTTTTAATGATATTCTTATTTTAAAAAACGTTCAAAAGAAAGTTATTTTTTGTAAATTTCTTTATTGCTTCTCTTTCTTTCTTTCTTTCTTTTTGTCGTTTTCACTTTTGCGCATTTCTCTGTTGCTTTATTTCTTTCTTTCTTTCTTCAAACATTTTTCTCATGGCTTTCATTCTTTCTTTCCGTGCATTTCCGTGTTTTTTTTGTTTGTCACTGTGTGTATTTCTTTCTTTCTTTGTGCACTTTTCACATGTCTTTCTTTCTTTCATCTTTCTTTCTTTCTTTCTTTCTTTCTTTCCTTTTTGTGCATTTCTATGTTTCATTTTCCTCGTCTATTTGCGCATTTGTTTCTTTCTTTTTTCTTTTTTCTTTCTTTCTTTCCTAGTCCACTTTCATCATGGGTTTCTTCCTTTCTTTGTCCACTTTCCTCATGACTTCTTTCTTTCTTTCTTTCTTTTTTTCTTTCTTTCTTTCTTTCTTTCTTATATCAGTTTTACCACTGACTACTTTTTAATGTTATTCTTTATGATTTATCATTTTATCTCTCATTTTTTCTTTCATTAATTATTTTCGTACATCTTTTCATTTATTTTTGCTCATTTTTTTTTGTTTTTTCTTTTCCTAATCACACTTTCTTCTATCACTCTTTTTCACTGAAATGTCCACTTTTTATTTCAATCAGATTAAACTGTTTCATGTGATTATAATCAAATATAACGCCTAATACAATCCGAATCTCATGTTGTTTCTAGCAATAATTTCGTCCAGAAATATTAAGGAAATCTTTGAAAAAAAAACAAAACAAAACCAAAACAAAAATAACAAAGACATGAAATGAATCCAAGTTAAAAAAAAAAATGAACATTAAAGGAAACAAAATAATTCGCATAGAAATGAGACAGACGACAACAAAGAAACGGCTTTCCTTCAAATTCGATTTAAATCTGACGAGAGAGAAAAACACAGCAAAAAAGACTAAAAAGCCAAAAAAGAAAAATTAGTTAACAGTGATGGAATTCGCAGCTTGGTCACGTGGAACGCACGCATCCGAACATGTGCCATAAAATCAGTTTTCATCTTTCTTCATCTTTGGCCTCGTTTTCAATTTCACCACCTCTCTCTCTCTCTCTCTCTCTCTCTCTCTCTCTTTATCACCATTCCTTCTTTCTTTATCTCTCTTTTTACTTTATTTATCTGTTCCTCTTAAATTCTCTCTCTGTGTATTTTTTAATCTCAGTCATCTGAAATTATCTCTGAAGCTATTTTTCTTTTTGTCACTCTTTATTTTTCTCGCTCATTTATCTCGAGTTATTTCCTATTACTCTTGTCTCTCCTTTCTGACTTTCGCTACTCCCTCCCCCTCTCTCTCCCTCTCTCCTTCTCTCTTTGCACACACACACACACACATATATATATATATATATATATATATATATATATATGTGTGTGTGTGTGTGTATGTATGTGTGTGTGTACATATAGAAAAAATACTAAGTGTCGCTACAACCAACAGAAAGCCTGCCAGGTGACTAAAAATAAAAAATAAAAAATTACAACAAAGAAAAAGAAAACTTTTACAAGTAGAGGAAAATAAATAAACTAAGAAAAAGGAAGAAAAGGCAGCCACCTATCTAACCAGTAACCAACATTTCTTTCTGTCCTGGTTATTAAGAAAGAGCCAGAACACTTCACATCGCTACACCTCAAAGGAGAGAAAGTTCGAATCGCTACTTAAGTTTCACGCTCCCGCGATCTGCTTATATATACATGTGTGTGTGTGCGTGTGTGTTGTCTAAAAATACTATATTTATATTCCAAAGTAATGAAGCAATCGCCATTAATCCAAATATAACAAATCTACAGTCAAAACAAGCCTAATGAGGAAGAAAATTATTCTGAAGTCGCCTTTACGTTTAGGCATATTATATTTTTGTCGATATTTACATAACTTCCCGACAAAATAACTGACTTCAATAAAACCCATTAAATGTTTATTTACCTTCGTATTATGATCATTTTTTTTTATTATGAAATCGCTATTTTTATTAAAAAAAAATGTAGTTATACAGAGGTCATCCAGAGACACATGAAATCGCGATGGTTTGCGACAGAATTAGCCGTTACGAATATCTCTCGGGAGGAAGCGACTGGAGCAAGCCAGACGCCATTTTACTGAAGCGTTTTCTTTTCCCGCCATCACCCGCTACATAAATTGAACGAATGGCTTGGACGTTAATCTCCCGATACCGCTTGAGATTACGACCTTAGATAATACAGAGACATTGATTTACATCACCAGACAGAGACAGACAGACAAAGAAAGAAAGAAAGAAAAAGAACAAGGAAAGAGAAAGTGGGAACAGATCAACCGAGTGGGACAAATGTAAACTTATATACTTATGTAAAACCATCATTTGATGAAAATCAGGGAAATCGTAGAAGTGTCCTTTTAAGTTACTCGGTGCTTCTTCGGCATTCACTCAATGGAAGTTTATAAACTGCAGAAAGACTATAAATTTTAGGAAACTCTTGTGTTTCTCTTCTAGTCCGACACAGGTATCACCAGCTTTGGATAATATGGTCATTATAAAGTAAAATTGATTGATTATATGAATAAAAAAGAAATGAAATCATAATTGGTACAGGTGAATCCTTAATATTTCATCTGCACAAGAAATGGTCTTTGTTTAAACCAGATGTTTTCAACCTAAGAAGCCCGCATCCACAGAAGGTGCAGAAAGAAGTTAAATTGGGTATGACAGAATCTTTACTGACGAATCACCATGCAGCCACAAACCATTGACCCTTGTGAGGTTTAAAGACAGTCCGTTGCCATAAATTTGGCGCTGCCTATAATAAACATTGAGGCGGTCTTGCGCCTTTTGTATTGGTTTCACAGTCGCGTAAAAATGAACGGCAGTCAGGAAGAAAAGAGAATGCAATCGAAAGTGAAACGTTTACAATTAAACTTTATTTTTTTACTTTTTTCTTTTTAAATTAAAAACCAATTGCTCTAATCATAGTTGTATTTCTACTCAGTTAAAAGATTATTAAAAGTTCAATATGTTTCCTTGCAGTCATGTATGTTGCTAAAAAATAATAATTTAGACTTTTTCAATTTCGATTTTCTTTTTTTTTTTAGGTTGATGCGAACATTGATTAAACATTTTTTAAGGAAGTGGCACATAAAATCTTTAGGAATCTTTGTTTTAAACGTAAAAGAATCGTTGGAAACTGGCTACAGAGATTATTGCCCTTTGGCAAAGTGAGCTATTGGCTTATCTGAGTGACGCTTTTGGGAGAGAAAAAATAAGATATTATTCTAGTCAATTAAATCAACTACTGTGTCTGCCACATGACACATCCTCTCCTCTGCTGCAAATGAAATCTAGTAAACAATAACGAAGTTGGGATGATAATTCTTTCTTCAAACAGTTTATTTTACATTTCTGTCTCACCTTCGGACGATTACTTTGTTCTTAGCATGTAATAATCCTCACCTGGTGTGCACTTCCAAAAATTTGAACATGGCGAAAAACCGTTATCGTTCTATTAATACGGAATACACGAGATAAATGAATGCTATATAAATCACTGATTTTATTCAATAACTGAATAATGATGATATATATTAACATGATTATCGTTTATATATATATATATATATATATATATATATATATATATATATATATATATATATATATATTTCATACAATTGTAATATTGTGGGGACCTTACTTACAAATGGACTCTTTCACACTTATATAATTTCTAGCAAGCAGAGGAAGTCACAAGGTGTGACTCCTGTCGAACTCTCTGCTTTGGCAGAGAGGAACTCGGACGAGGCTTTGCCGCAGGGCAAAGTTTCGTCCGGGGAGGTAGACAGTCCCTGAACCCGTTTATACGGGTTCTAATGGGCATATTTTGGGAGCCTACGGACTCGGAGAACCCACATTAAACCGGCCTTGTGCTACATACGATCCATGTGGGGGGGTTGTTAAATATCGAGGAAGTCACACGGTGTGAGTCATAACAAAAGCACGCGTTTTTGGCTTCTCTTGCTTTTTTTTCTAAAGAGTTGGAGTCTCTAGTTGACGAAGTTGTTTTTTAAAGGGATTACTTAAATTGACGAACGGTCTTCACGAAGCTTTAAGTTAAGTTATTCTTTAAGTTTTATTTTTCTTTCTTTTTCTTGGCCAACATTTTTAATTTTAGTCCGGTTTGACAAAGTGTTACCGACTACTGCCTTTTATTCTGTTTAGTTCTTTTCGTTTTTTTTCCTCGTGTTAAGCAGCTGTTACAAAAAAAAAAAAAAAGAAAAAGAAAGTTTTGTTTTGTTTTATTCTCTCCCCACACTTTTAATTTTTTGTATTTGTTTTTTGAAAGTACTTATTATCTTTGGTTGTCCACGTTTTTCTTCCGTTTCTATTTTATTTTGTTTATTTGTTTATGCTCTCGTGTAAAAAGTGAAAAGAAAAAGTTAAAAGAAGAAAAAGAACAGTTTTTTAGTCGTTTGGCCGAGGATACAAACATCAATTTTTCGCCTCCTGCTTCACCGCCGGTGTCAACAGAAAAAAATGTCTGGACTGAAAATAGGCCGGCAACTAAAGATGTCAACTATTACGTTAGTCAAAAGGAAAAAATCGAAGACTCATTTAAAGGAAACGATTTTCTTACAATAAGCGAAGCCTTCGAAGCCGTAAAGACGCGAACGATATCCCTGCTGACTTCCGATATCAAGACTCGGAAGTTAATTGTCGTCAGCATGGACACTATGGAAGACGCTCTAAAGACCCTACAGATCAGCCCAAAGGTACTGGCGAGGAGGACGAATGCCTTGTGGGACATCCTCCTACAAACGGAGCAACAAGCCAAAGACCTCGCAAGAAGTATCCTGAATAACAAGGATCTTCGTCTTCAGACCGAATACATGGGCACCCGGAGAACCAAAGTGACCATCCATGGTGTGCCGGTGGATATATGCCCGGACAGAATGGGAGTATTTTTCACCAGGTTTGGAGATGTCCACGAGGTAAAAGCCCTTAGGAGTAAGGCTGGGATTGCCACTGGTGATATGGAGGTATCTATCACAATGAACAGGGATAATTTTCGCGACATCCCCAATACTTTGACCTGTCGAGAAAGAAGGATGCTGGTGGTAGTCGAGGATCGAAAACCATTTTGCTGGGCGTGCGGAGTCCCGGGGCATATGGCGAAAGAGTGCCCCGGCAAGAAGATTGTGCAGCCTGCTTCTACAACAGCTACAACAACAACAACAACAACAACAGTAGCAGAAACTCAACCGGAGGCCGGGTCATCAAAAATTGGAGAGTGGAAGGAAGTCACTAGAGGACGGAAGTCTTCAAACGTTTCGTCTCCCCACCAGAAGGAGAAACCTCAAGAAAAGAGGCAGTGGCAGAAATCCAAAAGAGGAGGTGCAGAAATCCAAGGAAGGTCATCAGAAGCAGCAGCAAAAACAACAGCAGACCCACCAACAACAGAAAAAGCAGCCACAGACGGAGATGATCATGGAGGTGGACAGTATGCCTCCACCTCGTGCTTCGTCCCTAAAAAGGAGCAGGGAGGAAGAAGATGATGAAGAAGAAGAAACAACCCAACAAAGACACTCTGGCCGTAGCAGGGCAGAGATGGACATGGGCAGAACCAGGTCACTCTCCTTCCCTGCTTCGCCAACAAGAAGTTATCTTAAAGTTAGGAGCCTCCCTACTTCCCCCTCCCGTGCTCCGTCCCCCTCTCTCTCCGTTGAACACCCCACCTCACACATCCACCTCTTCCCCCCATCCTTCAAGGGAGAAAAAGAAGAATAAGAAAATGACCGAGGGCCCCGAGTCCATTTGCAAAGTAGACAGAGAAGAATACAAGAAGGGCCTTCCAAAGCAAAGAAGAGCCCTGTTGGGGGTCCTATATAAAATGACGGAAGTAGACGGCAAAAACATCGAAGATCCCCGAAATTTCCCGAAGGCCCCAGGGGTAATAGCCTGTGTGTGGGGTACAGGGAGCTACCTAAAGGTCTGGAGTCACCTATTTGAAGCCAAGGAGGCTTTTCCAGACATTAGGATGTTCGAGCTAGACAACCCCAACCTAAAAAGACTGCGAACTTTTTGTTCTGGGAGGGTCCCTGTTTTACTCTATCCCTCCCTATATAGGGCTATTAAGCTAATATACCCCACTGATGTCGGCGGTATTGTCTTGGACGGTCGTATGACGACCGAATTAGGAACCGGGAGACTGGGACAATCCGTAGGGATCCTGATCAACGCGGATTTCCGCCAGGTATGTGAATAGGTTTTTTGCTCTTTTTCTTTTAATCTTTTGCAGACTTAGAAGATGTCTATCAAGATAGCTACGCTGAATGTGAATGGCCTGAGAGATCGGTCTAAGTTAGCCCGCCTGCTCCGGGTCTCTTGTCATTTGGTGTGGATGTCGCCGCGATCCAAGAGACTCACTTTATTTGCAGCGTCGATGCGTGTGTGCTGGAGGAAGACTTTGTCGTTTATTCAGCATATAGGGACCGGCTTGTCAGAGGAGTTTCTTTGCTGGTTAGACGTACTCTTGATGCGAAAGTGGACCTTGTACATACCGATGCCGAGGGCCGGTTGATCGTGGCCGATATTGCCGTGAAAAGTGGTTCGTTTCGGGTCGTTGCAGTTTACGCGCCCAACGACCGGGAGAAGCGGGTTTCGTTTTTTCGGCGGTTGGGACCGTTCCTAGTGGATTCATCGCGCTTAGTTCTAATGGGGGACTGGAATGCCATCCTGGACCCCAAGTTGATCGGGGGCGGGGTGCTAGCGGGAGAAGGGACGATCGTAGCTTGGTTGATCGGATCGATCACCTCGGGGGTAAAATGTGGACGTGGGCTCGTACTTGGCCTCCTGGCAATCTAGTTAGCTACATTGACAGGATTTTAGTCAGAAGAGCCGACATAGATCTGTTAGATTGTCCCACGTTCCACTGGGGTTGCTATATGGACCACAAACTTGTTTGTGCCCGTGTGGCGTTAGACTATAGGCCTAGAATGGCTGGTTACTGGAAGTTCAATCTGTCTTTACTGGATAGGCGGGATTTCCGGGAGCAGCTAACTAGCTTAGTGCAGCGGAAGCTAGTGAGGGCGGTTACCGGGAATAGGTGGTGGGACCGTCTTAAATGTAGAATTAGGTCTTTCACCACGGATTTCAGCAAACGGCTCGCTCGAGCTGAAAAGGTGAAGACGCTTAGAGCTAGTCTTTCCCGGGCGGTGGCTTGGGTTATCCCCTAGAGATAGCCTTAGCTAGAGAGGCCGTGGAGCGTTCAAATAGCGAGTGCTACATGGGCCAGGTAATTAGACATAGGTTAAGTAAGATGTCTTCCGAAGTTGTGAACATAGGCGCAGATCTGCGCAAGGAAGGGGTCCATCGAGGTGGCGATCGTTACATTCGTGAAGTCAAAACCCCGGAGGGACGTACTCTTCGGGCCACTGACAACATGTGCGAGGCGTTTCAGCGGCATTTCGAGAGCCGGTTTACCAAGGAGCCTGGTCTTCGTGATGACGAGTTTCGCAGTTATTTGGCTGACTTTCCTCGGATTTCGTCGACTGAAGCGGCTAGCTGCGAGGGAGAGATCACGGAAGGCGAAGTCTACGTGGCATTGAAGAAGGTCGGCAGAGGCAAGTCGCCCGGTCTGGATGGTTTCCCCTATGAATTGTACTAGAGGCTGTCGTACATCTTTGTCCCGATTTTGACTGTGGTGTCCAACAACTGGTTCCAGCAGGGGTCCCTCCCCGACCGGTTTTTCAGGGGTGTGATCACGCTGTTGAAAAAGGGCAAGGATGTTGGGGGGAAACTAGATGACTACAGGCCCATAACTCTACTAAACACAGAGTTAAAGATTTTGGCCAAGATCCTGCAGGAGCGTTTGCCGTCAGTTGCCGAGTCTCTGTTGGGTCCGGAGCAGACTTGTTCTGTGAAGGGCCGAACAATTCAGAGCAACCTGCATCTGATCCGCACGATCATAGAGGGTGTAAAAGACGACGATGAAGCAGCGCTGATCAATTTGGATCAGTCCAAGGCATTTGATAGGGTTGACCATAGCTACCTTGCTACTGTCCTGCGGGCCGCCAGATTCGCACCCGACTTCTGCCGCTGGATTAGCCTCCTGTATCGCTCCCCCAGTGCTGTGGTACAGGTGAGCGGTAAGCCGTCGAGCGCTTTTGCTCTGTCTAGGTCGGTTCATCAGGGTTGTCCACTGTCACCTCTACCTTATGATTTGGCGTTGGAGCCTCTCCTTCGCTGGCTAAGGGACGCGGAATCGCCGTTCCTGGAGGGGCTCGAGCCAAGGTTTCTGCGTACGCCGATGATGTATCTGCTTTCGTGTCGTCCCGCAGCGACATCGAAGCGGTACAGAAGGCGCTCAACCGGTACGAGAAAGTGACAGGGGCCAAGATTAACCGCGACAAGTCGCCCGGCTTGCGGCTAGGTGCCTGAAGGTGGTCGATCTTCCAGGGCCCTTCAGTTGGACGGACGGTCCTGTTCGCATTCTTGGAGTGTGGTTTGGACCCGACCTCCAGCTGGAGAAAAATTGGTCTGAAGTACGAGCAAAGGTCGACGCCGCCGGTCAGACTTGGCGTCGACGGAGGTTGTCCGTGAAGGACAGGGCGGAGGTGTGTGTTACATACATTTTCCCTATTGTTCTTTATCGATTGTCCGTACTTCCTCTCTGTAAAGACCATCGGGAGGCGCTCGAGCGCTCGCTATCCCTCATTTTATGGAGGGGACGCTGGAATCTGGTCGACAGACGAGTCTGTGTACAACGTCCGTGTCAGTGGGGGGGGGGGAATGCCACACCTAATGAGCCACAAACGTTCCTCGAGGTTGGCTTTCCTACGCCGCGCGTTGACTGGAGGAGATTCGATTATGGCGGGGATTGTTAGGGACGCGTTCCATTTCCTTACTATCAGTCCCCCCATCTCGCGGGTTGAGCGCCATCGTAAACCCCGGGATCAATCGGATTTCCTTCGTGAGTGTCGGTCGGCCTTGTTGGCTGTTCCCCGGTCCAGTGACCTTTCACGGCCTAGGAAGGTCTTCTATCGTCTTTTTGTGGAGGGGGTCGCGAATGATAACCTACGTGATACTCTCTGCTTGTCGGAGGATGAGTTTCGCTCTTACTGGTTTTGGGCGCCAGCGGCGGATTACCTCAGTAACCCTGAGTTTTCGCATACCTGGCAATTGGTTCGGAATTGGCTACCTCTCAATGACAAGGTTTTCATATGGGGCTTGGCGGATTTGCCAGACTGTGAACGGTGTGGCCTTGGTTTAGAGGAAACGGCTTCGCACGCCTTCTACCATTGCCCCCGGGCCCGCCCCTTATGAGACTTTGTCGGCGACCTGATGGCTCGTCTCGCTCCCGAAAAGCTTGTGCTCATTGATCGCGCATACGCGTGTGACAATGTGTCGCACCCGTATTCCGGGGTGAAACGAATGGTGTTTCTGACGCTGCTAGTCACGGCCCGAATGGTGATTTGGACGACGCGACAGGAGGAAGTCTTGCGAGGCACCCGTCTTTCTCATCAGGATCTGATCCGATTCTTTGAGCATCAGCTCAAGATGAGGATTAGAACTGATAGAAAACGTCTGCATTCGACAATCTTCAGCGAAAGGTGGGTGACTGGGACGAGCTTGGTTCATTTGAACGGGGCTAGCCTTGATTTTCTCTTCTAGGTCAACCTATGTCATATCGGGGTGGTTTCCCGTGGAGCCCTCTCCTTGGTTAGGTTAGACAAGCTTTTGTGTACCTAGTTAATGTGAGTAAGTGTTGTTCCTGGCCTTTGCCCGGCTATCTCTTTTGTTATGATCCAAGTCGAGATTCCCAACCTCTCCAGTTTGTTGGCCCCACTTTTTATCTCGACTGGGTCAGCTTTCAGTTTCTCATGTCCGTTTATATTTCCTCCTTTCCCTCTCCCTTAGCGAGAGAGCTTCTTGATTTTGTCCCATGGGCAGAATACAGCGGCCTTTCTGTTTTGAGGATTGGACGGGCCCTACTAACATCTGTTATGTTTAATTTGAATTATGTTAATATTTTAGTTGATTATTGTGTTCATCTCCCTTCCCTCTCATTTTTTCATCACAGATTTTTATTTATTATTATCATCAAATTTTTATAGCATGGGGCGCGTTTTGTAGGTCCCCCACCCTTGTGAGAATGTGGTATTTTGGTGGAAGGAAGATTGAATGGTGACGGACGAGTTCTTTTGGTGAATGTGGAAATTGTAATGTATGAAAGGGTCGTGAATCCGATTAGCTAGGTATAAGATAGTAAGTGATGACCATCCTCTACCCCCCTTTTTTCGGCATTGTGCCACAATTTTGTATTTTTACAAAATAAATCCAAGTCACCAGGTGTGAGTCTACAAGAGTGTATCACCGAGTAGTGTATGAATGAGTGAGTTAGGACACCAGTGAGAGAAGTACTCACCTGTCCACATACTTTGTACTACGTTTCCGATAATATATAACGTTTAACTTTATATCCGAGTCTGCATTATTTTTTTATGGATTCTTCACCATAACAACTGGCGACGAGATTCGAAACGACCTCAAGAAAGGGAAGACCAAAATTCTCTCTGTCGACGATAACAACTTGCGACGAGATATTCCGAATCACACAAAGGAACGAACAAAAATATCCCTTACCGACCATAAGAACTGAAGAACCAAAGAGAAACCTCTACCTGAAGAGAAAAAAGGGTCACGCCATAACTCTAAAGACGTTTAAAAAAGATCCCAGTGTGTTAATCTCAAGTCTAAAAAGGATCTTTTTAGACTTGAGATTAACACACTGGGATCTGTGTAATGTCAAGTCTGGCGAACAAAGAGAAATCTTTCACGAAAGAAAGTTACATATACAACAGTTATATGTTAATACTCAACTGACCCCCCCCCCAAAAAAAAACGGACACTCCAACCGAATGACAGACAACGTTAAATACGAAATAAGGCTTTGATACGGATGTCGGATATATTTAGAAAAGTATAAAAGTAATATTTACTCAATACAAAGTAAACCAACAATTTGAAAATACTTACTAGTGAAAAATTGTAAGATTTTTCCCCCCTCGTTGCTATAATTGTTCTTCGCTTCTCTTGACCACACAGAGAGAAAAAACAGAAATATATTTTTGGCAGCGTGGTTGTTTATGCAATTTGTTTTTCTCCTTTTAGAGAAAAATTGAAACACTCAGACTGTATTAGAAAAAAAGTTTTTTTAGTATTACCAACCAGAGCTGAGAAATATTAAGGAAAGGAATTACTTTGTTTTTCCTCCTCTTAGAGAAGAAAAATTGTCTAAATTTTGTTGGTTTCTCTCAGAAAACACGTATTTGAAGTCATTATGGGGGACTTTAAAACAATTATTGTTCAGATGATGAATGCACAATTTGACCTGCAACAGAAGATTGAAGAACGGCAACAAATGTTAGTAGAAAAATTGCTTCTACAACAAAAAGAACAGGAAGAAAAACAAAAAGTACGGGAAGAAAAATTGTTCCTACAGCAAAAAGAAAAAGGAAAGCAAAAAGAACGAGATGAAAAATTTCAAGAATTATTTCTAAAGACTTTGGGTTAAAAGGAGGTTAGTGAAAACAACACTGCATTTTCTCACAACACAATTTGGAATTCTATGAAGACATTTAATTATCTTCCTGAAGAAGATAAAACATTTGAAGCTTTTTACAGAATATATGAAGATCTTTTGCGGTTGATTGTGAAGATTGGATGAACGCTAAAAAAGTTCGCTTACTTTTGAGAAAGTTGGGAACAGACGAACATAGTAAGTTCGTCGATTACATTCTTCCGAAAAAAACAAGTGAATTGGGGGTCGATGAAGCAGTAAAACTTTTGTCTGAGTTATTTGGCCCTAATACAACTTTGTTCCACAAAAGATGGAAGTGTTTTAACTTGTCAAAACGGGATGACGAGGATTATCTTACATTTGCGTCCATTGTGAATAAGCACTGTGACGATTTTCGTTTGGCTGAACTGACAGCTGACGATTTCAAATGTTTAATATTTGCCGAAGGTTTAGTCTCTGCAAAAAACTCGGAGATTAGACGGAGAGTTCTATCAAGACTAGAAAGCGAACCAGGTCTCACATTACAAAAACTAGCGGAAGATTGCCAGCGAGTAATCAGTGTGAAAAGCGATTCTAAAAACATCGAGGAATCAGGCATATCGTATGTTAGGAGAATTAAGTACAAACCAAAAAATTACTCCCCTAAAAAAGGTAAAGAAAGCAAAGAGTACGCCCATTCACAATTTAAAAATAGACGATCCTGTGAAAAACAAAAATTACCCCCTAGTCTATGTGGACGTTGTGGTGGACATCATTGGGCGACAGACTGTTTTTACCGAAATAAGACATGTAATTATTGTGGTAAAATTGGCCACAAAAGGGGCGTTACGTAGAAACAAAGGGAATAACAGAAACAGTCAGAAAAACTATATCAAATGAAAAAGTAGATAAGAATCTCCGAAAATACGTTGTTAAGGATCTCTCAACCATTAAACTTCATACTTGGAGGAAATTAAAAAAAACCAACAAGTTAAGTTGTGGGATCAACCAATCAACAATTTTTGCCAAAAAGTGGAAAATTTGACAACAGATGCCCAAGACCTGAAAGAAGAATTAAAAGAAAAAATTTCCCGAAGTTTTCTCGGCGGGACTAGGAAAATGTAATAAAACAAAAGCAAAATTTGAGCTGAAAGAAAACGTTCAACCCGTTTTCAAAAGTAAAAGAAATGTCCCATTTGCAACAGTTGAAAAAATCAACAAAGAATTAGACCGACTAGAAAATGCCGGTATACAAAGCGAGTTTTAGCGAATGGGCTGCCCCCGCTGTATACGTAAGAAAAAAGTTCAACCAAATTCGTGTTTGTGCGGATTTTTCAACAGGCCTCAATGCGGCTCTAAAAGATTACCATTACCCTCTCCCCACACCGGAGGAGATATTTAATAAACTAAATGGTGGAAAAATATTCTCCAAATTGGACTTAAGCGATGCATACCTTCAAATCCCTGTTGAGGAGGAGTGCGCAAAACTTCTCTGTATCAACACCCACAGGGGTTTATACAAGTTTGACAGATTGGCTTTCGGAGTCAAAGTTGCACCCCCTATATTTCAGCAGGTCATGGATACCATGCTGGGCAGCTTGGACTTTGCGTGTTCCTATCTAGTTGACATTGTTATTGCAAGCAAATCTACCGAGGAACATCGGAAACATATCCACAAGGTTTTTGAAAGAATTCAGGATTTCGGTCTAAAAGTAAAAGAATCAAAATGCGATTTTTATATGAATGAAATAACGTATCTCGGGCATGTCATTGATAAGAATGGAAGACAACCTGATCCAAGGCGAGCAGAAGCTATCAAAAATATGCCTGCGCCAAAAAATGTCAACGAGATCCAAAGTTTTCTGGGACTTGCCAACAATTATCAAGTATTCATAAATAATATGCACGACTTATGAGCTCCTCTGAATGAATTGTTAAAAAAGGGGGAAAAGTTGGAACTGGACAACGGAGTGCCATTCAGCTTTCGAAAAAATAAAAAAATATTTTAACAGTCAGTTTTTGAAAAAATGAAAAGAGCATTTAAGAAAGCTCAAGGAACTACTACTGACATAGCATTACAGCAGTTCCTGCAAGTTTATCGTATAACGCCGAACCCGTATACACCATCAAATGGCTCACCGACAGAAATCATGTTTGCCAGAAAGGTGTGATCTGCTTTTGACAAACTAATCCCCAAACAGTCAAAAATATGTAACACCGAAAAAGGAACAAAAAAAACGATTTCTCCCAGGTCAGAAAATTCTTTTTTAAAAGTTTTCAAAAGAATATGCTGTACTGGGAGGAGGGCACGATCACTAGAAGGATCGGCGAGATGGTGTATATTATACAAGGACCAAGACATACACATAAAAGACATATACAGTGTAACCCGGATATAAGAGAAACCCGGATATAAGATAGATTTTCTCTGGTCCCAAATTAGAGCCTGTGTTAATGTATATAAAATAGACCAAACCCGGATATAAGAGAAACACGGATATAAGAGACTTCGTATCCGGTCCCGACAACTCTCTTATATCCGGGTTACACTGTAAATCAAATCACAAAATGGCATGAAATAGATTCTAACTGCACACAGGATGAAGTGGAAGAACCCATCAAGATCATTTACGACACATGTGACCTCGAACTCCCGCAACGTACGCCGGAACAACGAAGGTCGGGGAGAAAAAAGAAATTCACCGAACCTTTGACAATTAACCCAAAGAAGAAAAGGTATTAACCCTTTTTACCAAGTAAAAGGCTTGGAAGCGGGTATTGTGGGGACCTTACAAACAAATGGACTCTTCCACATTTATATAATGTGGCTACCAATTTCTAGTAAGCAGAGGAAGTCACCAGGTGTATCACCAAGTAGTGTATGAATGAGTGAGTCAGGACACCAGTCTAATTGACAAGGAAACATGCACAACACTTACACCCACAAATATCACACCTGAATGCGTCTATATCCTTCACAAAAACAACAACTCACGAAAACCGGCCCTTTAGTCATTTAACTGGCATACGACTAAAATATCCAAATACGTCGATCACTACATACAGCCACTAGCTAAGGAAGTAAAAACCCACATTAAATTCACAACAGACCGACTAAACAGAATTAAACATATACAGTTTCAGGAAATACATCTCTAGTAACCATGGACGTAAGATCACTTTATTCAAACATTAAACACATCGAAGGACTAACCGCCCTTAAAGAAACACTTACGAAAACAACAAAACAAGGTCCCCTCTCCACAGAATAAGCATAAAACTTATGGAACATATTCTTACATTGAATACTTTCGATTTCACTGGAAAACACTATCTGCAAGTAAAAGGATGTGTCATGGGCACCGTTGCAACTGCATCATATGCCATGGGAAAATTTGACGAGACCCATATTTATCCCTTCATCTGTAACGACTGCATATTCTATGCCAGATATATCGATGATATCTTCTTCATACTCACGGGCAGTGAGGAGAAATTCACTGAATTCCTTATGATCCTAAACACGGTACACGACTCCATTAACTTCGGCCACGAAAAATCAACAAGATCGTTAACATTTTTAGACACCCGCAGCTACATCAATAAAAAGAGAAAACCACAAACGACACTACACACTAAAATCACCAACACCCACAACTATCTACACTTTAAATCTCCCACCCAAAACACCTCAAGGAGAACCTTCCCTATTCACATGCGCTTAGACTCAGAAGGATATGTTCCAACAATGAATAATAAACAACACAAAAAATCTCGAGCATCAATTCACAACACGTGACTTTAAACAACACCTAGTCAGGGAACAAATAAATAAAGCAATTTCCACACCTAGAGAAGACACCCTAATGTATAAAATAAAAAATAAATTCAGACGTATCCCTCTTGTAACCGCGTTCAACACTACTCTCCCTCTACTATCTCAGATAATTAAAAGTCGCTGGGAAATATTACATCTCAAACCAGATCTAAAAACTTTGTTTGAGGAACCCGGCCTTCAAGCATATCGTAGACCTAAGAACCTTAATGAAATTATAGGTAGTAACCAAATTTAAGATAAGGTAACCTGTAATAGATCAAGAATAAAAACAGGATTTTCCCAACCATGTAACAACAAAAGGAGACTATGCTGCAACCACATTAGACATCCCAATTCGTTCACTAGCTCAGTCACTAAATCTACTTTCAAAATCTTCCACAATTCTAACAGTAGAAGTCATAATTTAATTTACTTATTAGAATGCCAGAAACAATATGTAGGAAAATCTGAATGGCTCTTTCACTACAGAATTAAGAATTATCGGATTAAGTCGTCTCCCCACGAAAGATTATTACCTGTAGAACAACATTTCCTCCTGGAAAACATGATTTTAAAAGCCATGCAAAATTCACTATAATTGAAAAATTAGAAATAGATAGAACAGATAACCTTTAAAATACTCGAGGAACATCAAGACAAATGGATTTTGCACTTCAAAACACTGTACAGACGGTCTTAACCACAAATTTAACAACACAGAAAGAATTAATATATTATCCCATAAATCAAGTCCTACCCACATTTCTCACCCACACAAGACAGACATGCTTGCAGAGGTATTGAGGTCTCACACATTCACACGAATATATAAACATACATACATAGCACACACTCTCCAAAAACTAAAAGACAACATACACTTAACACACACATCCTCTTCCCAGCAACCAATAAAACTATCGTTGACCAAGGAGGGAATTCTGAGACTCAGGAATCTGCCATTCTCTATCTTAAAAACAACTTGTAAGAGGCTGTTTAACCAATACAAAGACTGGTAAAATTAATGATAAAAAAACAAATGAAAACTACAGATAAAGTTCACTTTCTTCAGAGACAGCCATTCACTCCTGTAGTTCACTACTATTAACAAGTAGGGATTTTTTCTCTTGATGTTGTCCATGCTGGCCGAAACTAGTCGAGGAATCTAACTGAAATAATAAAACAAAAAAGTTTTCATTTACAAACCATTGTGTTTGAAATTTTTTTTTTTAATTGTTTATTGTTTAAAACATTGTTACTGTTATTGTTTTGCTTTGTATTAATTAAGTCTTTTATTGTTGTAGACGTTGGCGAAACCACAAGGAATTTAAATAATGGATGAAAACAACCCATTAAAATAATCCCATTAAAAGAATTAGTTTGGTCTCCGTAATGAGACGGACCAGAATTTTGATATAAAAAATGCTACTCTAATTAAGAGAGAAAACAATTCACTGAGACAAAAATGTTTAGAAGGGGTTTTAATCGCAAGATCATCCATAGTAAATTTACGTCCAGGTTCTTACAACGTTTCACCATTCTTGGCAGATCTTCTATTATCACAATGTGAAATATTTTATAACAAAGTTGGCGGAAACACCATGAAAATGAATCTAATTGAAATCAGCTAGAATTTATAGCCAAAACATATAGAAAAACATCTTTCAATTTAAAATTCACAGCGTCTCTTGATCGTGCGCATGTGTAGTCATATCAATGTAAACATAAACTTAGACCGATGAAGTCCTAAAGGGCGAACACAGTCACACAAAACTTTAGGCTGCAAGTATTCATCAAAACAAGGATTATTAAATAAACTGACAACGTTAGATTGTTTAAATGCTTGATTTTATTTTACCAATTTTCGAATAAGATGTTGCGTATCAAGATTGACGTTGTGGTCTCTACTGCGTCTCTTAAGCCCTATCTCTCTCTCTTTCTCTCTCTCTCTCTCTCTCTCTATATATATATATATATATATTTCATTAAAAACGACAGACAAGGTACTACGATTAAACTTTTTAATTTTTTCTTGTGTGTATAAACTGACCAAATTCTATAATTCCGAGCGCTTTCGGCTATACTTTTAGCCACTATCAAGGTTGATTTTATTTTTCAGTTTAATTAAGTGTGTGCGTTACATGGCTATTTTCTAAGCGTAGCTTAGATGCGGCACAAGGCCAGTGTGTGCGTTATATGTATGTTTTAAGTGTTATAGAGATGTTCTATTATGCGAACACTGTTAGCACATTGTGGCCTTATTTGTAGTTAATATTGTTACGTTTTGGATTTTTCTTTTTATTATTAGGGCTTCCATTATATTTTATCTTTTTTACAGGTGGATGAGGTTAATATGTTTGTGTTTTCTACTCGTATGTTTCGGATGGTGTCTGGTAAGTTTGTGTGTGCTTAAATGGGTTCTAATAGAGCTATGGTCAGATAGATGTAACGTAAGGCATCTGAATAGGCATGTAGGCTTGATAATGACTAAAATGATAGCCGAAAGCACTCGGAATTATAAAACATTTGGACAGTTTCTACACACTGTGAAAGACAAGAGAAATTAAAGAAAAAGCTTAATCGTAGTACCTTTTCTGCCGTTTTTACGCTAAAATCGCCGACAAATGTCAGCCTAAGTCCTTGAATATCTTGAAAACGGCTAAGATTCACATATCAAAGAATACCATTTTTGAAAAATTCAGTCTGAGTTCTATCTGAATCTTTAAAACCCATGAAGTGACTCTTAACCGATTTTTCATCAGCACAAAACCAAAATTCATGACATAAGACCACATCATGTCTGAAGAACAGACATTTTGGATGAAAACTAATGACCGAATCTAGTTAGTAAAGTACAATTCTTCAAGTAATTGTTACAAAATAAGGTGTGCAAAAGTTGTAAACACCATTATGTTCATATATTGATGAAAAACATCCTCATAAATGGATAATATAGTAAACTTTTATTTGATTTTCAAAAGACAAATGAAGAGAATCTTAACAATTTTTCAAAAGTTTCAACTAAGTTTCTTTCAATTTACTCTCTTGAACCACGAAATCCGCTGTATCAATTACTGAAAGCATCATATGAACTGTTCACTGAAACAACCAATGTGTACCACTCAATTGAGGTCAGTTGCAGTGATGCACAGTTTGACCTTAAGTAGAGACCAGATGAGGAAGTTATGCCACATCATGGTTTCAAAGGGTATTTATTTTCCAACCAGTAATGAACTATTGCAAGCTAGAAAGAAGTTGAGACTGGAACACCTTTATCATCAGGAACTGAAGTTATATGATAATAAATGTGTTCTAGTGCAGTACAAATATTTTGTGAAGATGACTGTTGAATCTGCTTTGAGTGTTGTAACCAGAGACAGGTCTGTGAATGGAATAAAAGACTTTGAGATGGTATTCAACGATGTTGGGGATGAAGTTGGACAAGTAGTTTGGAAGAGCAAAAGCATGATCCAAAACAAAGAAGATATGTTTCACTATGACATCACTCTTCTCAAGTTCACTTGCAGGAAAGAAGATGGTACAAAGGAGAATCTCTGGGGACATCATTCACCAAATACAAGTAGATCTTTGCGACCAATATTCTTTATACGAGAATCAGAAACAGATGAAGATCTTTTGAGATCAGAGAGAATTATCAATAGAGGGTGCGTGAGGGTTGTTGAGTCAGGTAAAGGTGTGAAAATCGTCATTCATGATTCCATGAAAGATTTGGAGTTCAAAAGATACATTTCTGGTTTGGGAGGTGCTTACTGTATTTTGTGAATCAGTCAGAAGAAGGATTGTAGTGACAGGAGAGTGGAAAATGGTTTTCCTATTGAGAGATCTGTCGAGGACACATGGAAACTATATAATGAGTTGGTTGATGAGGATGGTGACATTACTTGTATCAGTGGAGATTTCGAGACACGCCAAGATTTGACAAAGAAACCGATCTCAACATCAGATCTGACAAGCATAACCATCACACACTCATGCATTAACATAATTCCTCAAGGTCCTTTACCGCTGCCACAGCGATTACCAACATTGGATTAAAAAATCTGGACCCTTAGGAGAACCCATTCGCAAGTCAAAGGACAGAGCTCTCGACATAATTCCTCAAGAATCAGGACCGTACCTGCATAGATGTAATACAGCTGGTGGTAAACGGGGAACATAAACTCATGGGCCTCAGGGCGGATGTTTTTTCTGAGAAGAACTATCTGAGTGTATAGAAAAGTTGACTAATTACAAACACAAGGACAATCTTCTTCTCAATCGGCAATTGTCTACAACCCTATCAATTTTATTATTCTTTGTGAAAGAACTTCCTTCAATTTGTTTGACAACTTTCATGGGTTAAGATTAACCCCACTTTACATGGGACACTCTATCACTCAGCAGAATTGATTGGTCGGAATGATGGTTATGGTCTAGGGAACCTGTCAGAGGAATGTCTGGAAGGCAACAACAAGAACATAAGAAACTACTTGGAATTCTTGTCACGAAAAGCATATCGACCTGCTCAGCTAACTGATGTTATGACCAGACTTCTTGTTCGTTCTGATCCAGTCATATCACATGCAATCACTTAATGTCAGCTGTGGAAGTACTGTACAGAATGTGGTGCAACTGATTCACACTGTACGTTCTCATTCAAGGATGTTCACTCTCCCTAAGAAGTGGTATATCAGTTTTGTTGAGGACATCTTCATTGATTAAATTCTCATTGAGTTTGTTATGTAAAGGCTATATAGAGTTATAGCTAATATGATTATATAACGATGAAATATCTAGCATCAATTCTGAACAATATCTTACTTTGCTTCCAATCACCACGGATACTTCAGAAATTCTAATCATTAAATTCTTGTCTATCTGCCCATATGTCAAGTTATGTAAGATCTGTTGTCACTTATTTCTGCTTAAGTTATTTATTAATGATTAGTGATTGTTAGTTTGAGTTGAAATCAAGAAAATGCTTTTCGGATTTTGTAAAGTCAAATGGAATGTAAAATGATTTTTTATATACGGGACCATTATGATCCTAAGAAATCCCCATAAACTTAGTGTTTTACATGTAAAAAGACCATTCTATCATTTCAATATACCATTAGATAGAATTAAGTCATTAGGTACCTTTCCAAATAAAACATAATTTCTCATTCAAGGTTTGCATTCGATAAAATTTTATTTCCAAAGTTCCCGAATCTGGAATAAAATGAATGAAATGCTAAGACCTAACTGCCAATCTGCAATGTTTGTTAGAAAAAGGATGGAGGACATAGTGTAAGAAAACGCAGAATATGGAAGAGAAAACAGAAATGTTAGTTAACTTCTCAAAAGGCCATAAAATACTTCTTTTCAGCAATCAAAGAGCCGTTGACGGATTTGAAACATTAAATAAGTAAAAAGTGATTTAGTAACGATATTTTACTAATAATAGATTAAGGTGAATGAAAAAAGCCAAATGATCTGAGGGGAGAAAGAAATTTTAAAAATGAACAGAAATGTAACAAAAGTAATGTTAAATTGTAACGTTCAGAAAAAGTTTATAAACCTAGTAGATGAAGAACTGGAGAAGTCCAGAAATACACGGATTTAAGATAGGTTAAAACATCAAAGAAAGCAAAGGATATTAAATATAACGAGATATAAAATTTAACGGGCGAAAGATAAGATATAATTGAAATCACTGTGCCAATATTCCTAGGAGGTCAATGTATAATGCTAGTTATATCGTATGGTTGTAAATTTAAAAAAAACTGATGGACAGGAAACTATACTAAGGATAATGAAAGAAAGAGGTCAAGATGAGAAATAGAAAAACCAAGAGATGTCATAGAATTAATTATAAACAATAGGGATAAAGATGATACATAGCAAGAACAAAAGGCCGCTTGATTATTGCCAAAATGGACAGCAAACGCAGCAGGAAGAGACCACAATTTTGATCCTGATACACTTTTATTCGTAAATTAAAAAAATAAATTAAATATATGCAGACAGAACATGTTGGTTCAATTTAATAAAACTTGTTTGGATGAATATTTGCAGCCTAAATTCACTGTATATATCCAACAACACGGCCTGAATGCCCCAAAATCTTACCTATAAAAAATAAGAAGCAAACCACTGAAAACCCAAATTATACAGCCATGATCACGGTTGACGACAACCGAAAGCGCTCGGCAAACTTAGACTTAAATATAAAGAAACGAGAGAGAGAGAGAGAGAGAGAGAGAGAGAGAGAGCAAGAAAAATCGAAAGGAAGATTATTAAACGAAAAAGTTTCGTAGTTTTCACATGCCTCAATAATGACATATATATATATATATATATATATATATATATATATATATATATATATATATATATATCATCATTCCGTTATCTCTATCTATAAAAGGTAGGCTGTGTGTGTGTGTGTGTGTGTGTGTGTGTGTGTGTGTGTGTGTGTGTGTGTAACGAATGCACGGCCGCAATTTTCGACGGATTTGCACCAAAATTTACATGCACATGCTTCAAGTTAGTGAAAAGGCCAAGACCGACTTTGCATTTCCCAACTCCCATCTATAGTGGAAATAATCGATTTTTTCATGCTTCTACAGTAGTTTTCATTTACTTTGCGGCCATTTTCTACTAGCCAGAGTGGTGAGAGCCTATAGCTGACTGCCACGAATAGGCAGGAAGATTCTATTGGCCAGCGTGAGAGCCAACAGTTGACTGACACGAATGTTAACTAGCATGCTAGCATGCACAAAGAAATCGATAGCTGCATTTGTCACAAGTGGGAAAAAATTTAATCTGCATGGAAATTTACTCCAATTGGCTCATTCGCTGGCTTAAACTCAACGTTGATTCTGATTCCGCAGAAATGGGTTGGGTGTGAAAAAGTATTTTTTGTTAACATTCCTTTTTCATTCGGTTTTTCCAGTTACGAGTGCTTTTTTAAAACTGATCGTTTTGTGTTCACTTTGTTTAGTTCTTTTTTCGTAACAGATTTAATGTTTAGTATAGAGCTTAGAAAAAATTCGCAGTGTGAGATAGGCAGGAAGTAAGGCATGTAGAAACATCCACATAGCAAAGGGCACTCCTTTAAAGGCAAGGGCAAAAATATTTTAAATCAAGTGATAGCGATTGCTGTATGATTTTTGAATCAAGTACGGGCAACGCCGGGCTATGCTGCTAGTATATATATATATATATATATATATATATATATATATATATATATTTACCTCTACTTTTTCACGGGAAACAGCATACTGTAATGAAAAAAGCCACAAACTTAATAAGAATATAGTTTTATCATCAAAATATTTGTTATCATTCAAATGAAGACCAAAGTTCCTTTTTTTTTTTACTTTTAATCCTTTCTAATACGTTCGAAATTTTGGTTAAAATCTTGTTTTCTTTACGTCATCGGCGTGTCATAATAATTACATTGACGTTAGGCGTCTTTTTCGTTGAAAACACGTTGATTTGGAAATTTTTTTTTTTTTTTGTGTAAGTATTTATTTATATTTCTTTTATATATATATTTGATATTTCAGATCATCCCGATCTTTCGTCAGAAATTAATTAAATAACCAACAATAATTTATTACGTAAAAATATAAATATATATTACTATATAAAAATAACAAAACAAAAGTCATTGAAACAAAGCAAGTTCAGTCGACCAATGATGACAGTTCCAGAACAACGTAATAAAATTTGGAAATTATTGTAAAAATCAAATAATTGTCCGATTTTAAACAAATTTTCAGGACTTATTCACAGATGAATGAAATTATTCTTGAATTTTTTTAGGAGATATTGAAAAAAATTTTTTTTTGCATATGTTAAACTTACTTAATTTCATGGAATTTTGCAAAAAACATTTCTATTTCTTTAATTTTTTTACTCGTTAAAAGTAGAACTCCTTAGAGAATGTAAATCACCTAATTTTGTTTTGATTCTAACTGAAAATCTTCTCTGAATTGAAAAATAATGCATGCAATAAAACTATGACATTATTTAATTAGAAAAGATTTTAGTTACTTCTGTAAATAATTTATATTAAGGACACTATTGTCCCTAATAAAAAAGATAATTTTAAGTTATGCTATATTTATGTGAAACATTGCTCAATATCTGTGCTAGAGTGTATGTGTATATAAACTTGGAGGCTGAGGTTAACAGTGGATGGCAGTAGTCTTCAAGATATCAAACAAGCTCTCTGATTATATACCAATCAGGTTATTTTATTAAGTCTGTTTTCCGCTATGCAAATTTATCCGAAAATCTTTCCGTATCATGTCTTATTTTTAAGTACCCGGTTCTTTTTTTTTCATAAAATATATTTATATATATTCCGATATTTGATATCATTTTATATATTTGTTTTATGCTTCTAGCATCTGTAGTCGTTTTATTTTACAGTTTTTTATGCAGTTTATATGAGTTATTGCTTAGGATTTAATACTCCAACATATAGAAAAAATATAATTGAATCCTTAACGGAGAACTATAATTGGTCTTTAACCAACTTCGCATGAATAAAAAATAGATGCCCAAATATACCTAATACATATATGGATTCATACCTTTCCAAAGCGTGTTTTCATGTAGATGAATGCTACGAACTCGATTGAAATTCGAACTTTCTTCAATTCGAGCTGTTATCCATTATACCCCCGTGTCACTCCCAGTTATGTGTAAATAGCAGGGCAAACTGGGTCATATAGCCTTGAGTGGCAAGAAGGAGAGCCCTGAACTAAAACCCTAGGTGGTGCATTTTGGAAACTTAAGGCACACTATCACTTAAGGCATCAGCTCACTGTATTCGGCTCTTCTATAACGTGTGATTAATTCTGCACAACTTTTCATTATAATCAAATCATATGTGCTAGTCGTCTGGCTATTCAGTTTTAAGAACTGAGATACTGTACACTCATACGTCGAAAACGATTGGAGAGTTCAGTATATATATATATATATATATATATATATATATATATATATATATAGTCATGTTATAACATACATATGTTATAATTTTAAATATATATATATATATATATATATATATATATATATATATATATATACCGTGACACGCATAAGTATTGGATACATGTTATTTTCTGTTATAACTCTATTTTATGTTCGCCATTTTGCCTGATATTTGGTAAGTAATATCTCGTAAAGTTGTTTTAGTTTTATGTGGAAGGAAAATTAAAAAATCATGGTTGAATCCATTTTTTCATCAAAATTACCCTATACAAAAGTATTGGATACATGACACGTTTTTTCAAATTTCCAATCGAAACTTTGTATTTTAAAAGACTTTAAATATTCAAATTTTCGATAGTATTGGAATGTTATCTCTGACCAATCAGAGAAGCACACAATTGTTTACAAGATAGTGCTACTAATCATTTGACTCTTTGATGTGCATTCTGCAATTCAAGGATTAAAATGGCAAAAACTAAAGAATTATCCAGAGATATGCGTGATAGAATCATTGAACGTCACAAAGGAGGACAAGGTTACCGAACAATTAGCAAAGAAATGAATCTAGCACTAAGTACAGGAAATATCATTAGAAAGATATAAGAAGTATGGCGACGGTACAGCAAACCTTCCAAGTAATGGAAGACCGAGAAAAATAAATGAGAGTACTTCAAAGTGGATCAGCAGAAATGTGCAAAAAACCCCTTCATTACTCGTTCTGAAATTGAACCTGTTCTTGAGGGTGCTAGAATTAATGTAAGTAAGGATACCATTAGCAGAGCTCTATATCGTACAGGCTTTCATTCAAGATCACCAAGAAAATGCATTTACTGAAAACCAAACATGTCAAAGACCGATTAAAGTTTGTCTAAACTTATGAAAAGAAAGGTATGCAGTTTTAGGAAAAGGTAATCTGGTCGGATGAAACAACTATTCAGAAGGAACACAGCGACAAGTGTTTGGCGAATAAATGGCACTTCCTTCAACAAGCACAATACCATCCCCACAGTTAAGTTTGGGGGTGGTTCCATTATGATATGGGGTTGCTTTTCATCCAAGGGCACTGGTGAGTTACAAGTTATCCATGGTAGAATGAATGGTAGCATGTACAGGGAGATTCTAGAGAAGAACCTTCAGAAATCTGCAATTTCTTTAGGACATGGTCGGAATTTCGTGCTTCAACACGACAATGATCCCAAACATACCGCAAACGTTACAAAGGAATGGTTTGAAAATAATGGTATTAGTACTCTCAATTGGCCAAGTCAGTCTCCTGACTTGAATCCAATTGAGAATTTGTGGAATACTTTGAAGGTTAAAGTTCATAAACGGAATCCACAAAATATCAAGCAATTAGAGGAATTATGCAAGGAAGAATGGGGTAAAGTAACGGTGGATCAGTGTGAAAAACTTGTGGCCAACTATAGAAAGCAACTGGAAGCAGTGAAACAAAACAGAGGCTACGCAACAAAATATTAAATTGATGTATCCAATACTTTTGCATAGAGTAATTTTGAACTTTGATAAAAAATGGATTCAACCATGAGTTTTTAATTTTCCTTTCACATACAACTAAAACAACTTTACGAGATATTACTTACCAAATATCAGGCAAAATGGCGAACATAAACTAGAGTTATAACAGAAAATAACATGTATCCAATACTTATGCGTGTCACTGTATATATATACTTTTTGTTTCTTTATTGAATTCCAAATATCGTACCAAGATTATGATTGAATAATAAGTTGGAATTAATTTCTTTCGGGTCTGTACAAGACATGTACAGCTTGAATATTTTCAGAAGATTATCAATTCTAATTTAATTTTAATTAGAAAACGTATATCGTAGATATCATTGACACCTTTGATAAGAAGACGTGATGAAATAATGGGGGGGGCATAAGATCCGTATACATTTCCTAATACTAATTTTCAGATACAAAGTTTGGAACATTTTTTAATATTAAAAATAATAATCTTCTCTTTCTGACAGAATGTTGAAGGTGTTCCAATCAAATGCATGACTAAATTTGGAAGTGCAAGTCGATTTTCTCCAGAAATTTAAACATTTTACTAATAGTAGTATTTTTGGCTAGTTACTTTAATTTCAATTTTAAAATATGTGAGACTTTGGTGAAACTCACTCAAATAATTTATTCACATTAAATATCTTTTCTTGAAGAAAGAACTCTACAAAGTAGGACCGTCATTTAAAATTTTGAATCTTACACGTCACATCCGTGTCGCTATTTACATGGCAAATGTTCTGTCGAGCTACATACATGATTCCAACAAATTCAGACCTTCACAGTTAAGATCCGTCATGCCACATGCATATGGTCGAAAAATCTCTGTTCCCTTCCTATTCCATTAATAAGAACGACGTTGCATGCCGAGAGCTCATTCCCAACAACCCCTACAGATTCCCAAGTGGATACTTACCAAATCCCTAAAATCTATGGTCAACCGTTATTTTTCATACAGACCCTCATAATATGCTCCTCTTACATCCATACAACAAACGCATTCAGTTCCCTCTAACTTAAATGGCCACTGAGCGCTGTACTGGGTTTGACTGATTCATTTATTACGGTTTCTCAAATTTTTGCAGGTTATTTGAAGTCAAAACATAATTTTACATTATAAAAACATTTAATGATACAAGTCTTACTAATTAAATCATACCTGGGTGGGAAGAGCTGAATGCATAGATTTTTCAAGGGTATTTGCGCGTAAGTAAATATAACGAACCAGACTGGAATTTGAACTCGGCTCTCCGAGTTCCAATATGCGAGCCGTTATCCATTACACCACCGGCACATCGAAGCTTACGGCACCTGGTATACCCAAACGGTCAGCTATCTACGTACAGATCAGGCTCGACGTTGCTTAACTTCGGTGATTGTACGAGAACCGGTGTTTTAACTTGATATGACTGTAAGTCCACGCCTTGTCAAATCTACCATGGTAAGAAAGTTAACACTGTAAAAACTTGTGAACGAACAGGCTAAGGTAACTTGCTTGATATCGTGTTTTATTAACTTTTCTATCATTGTTACAGAAAGCCGAGTCATCCATACCTCGTACGATTTGTAGACCCCATTAACCGTTACTAATACGAACAAGCCATTTAACAAGTGGCTGACACAGAATGTAATCCGATTTGAGGTTGATGGGTTATTAGCATCTTTATCCGCCGCAAAAACATTATAGTTCCGTCATGTTGTCCCTTCTGTTCATTCACGTGATTAGGATTTACGGCCAGATTTCATCAGTTTTGATTAGCTGCGTGTAGACTTGGCGCTCGGACGCAGCCAATCGTCGATGGGTGGCAATTTTGACTTGATTTGAATTCCGAAGACTCCCTTGAAATGACGATGACGGATATAAGGTCGATGAAAAAGAGAAAAAAAAATGAAAAATGGTTTCTCGTAGTAATATACATTTCCCATATTATACAAACCACATATACACACACAGTAATATATATATATATATATATATATATATATATATATATATATATATATATATATATATATATATATATATATATGCGGGCAAATGAATGACTACATGGAAAACTGTGCAGTTATGCGTTTCGTTCCGAAAAAGGGGCAGTCGTAGAAACTGTGTACTCAATTTTCTGATTCAACGCTACTAATCATTAAGCTACATTGCAACGAGGTACATATTCAGTAGCGTTATTTAAAAAATACGGCCTCTCTTCCTATCTACTTATTTCTGTCTGTCTTTTGTCTGTCTCTCTCCTCCTATCGCCCTCTCTCTCTATCTCCCTCTCTCCCTCTCCCTCTCTCTTTCTCTCTCTCTCTCGCTCTCTCGCTCTCTCTCGCTCTCTCTCTCTCTCTCTCTATATATATATATATATATATATATATATATAATCGGAAACGGATTAACATAAAATATATATTTATATATATATTATATAAAAAGATTACTTAACTTTCAAATATAAATTTTTTCCCCTACTTCGAAGTTTCTTGGTAAATTTTCCGTTCTTTAGGGGGATCTGGTTTTAAATAATATTTCCAATTTTTTTCAGTTTCTTCCGCGACTTTTTCAATCCGTTTTTTACTCCGTTTTGTACATGAATTTAACGTTCCTTTACACGCGCACGTTCATGAATTTTGCTTTTGTTT
This sequence comes from Acanthosepion esculentum, assembly GCA_964036315.1. NCBI lineage: Eukaryota > Metazoa > Mollusca > Cephalopoda > Sepiida > Sepiidae > Acanthosepion > Acanthosepion esculentum. Next base: position 78,910,567 of record OZ038487.1, on the reverse strand, counting down.
ACGTCTTCATTTTCTCAGCTGTAGATTTTGTATCCAGCTGTAAAATTTTTCTTCAAAATTAAATTATTTTTTTAATGATTTATAATATAGAATTTGTGTTATATATATAACAAACCGAATTCATCATTACCATTTTAAAAATAACTCTCTACCTTGAGGGACTCTCAAGCATCGCATTCGCTGGATTTTATTAAAAAAATAAAATAAATTTAATAATTATCTATAAATATGTATTCATATGGAAGATACTGCTAATTTAGCCTTCTGGAATTTTGACTGTCTGCGTTTCCGGACAATGCGGCATTAGACCCCCCCACATACACACACAATTAATGAGATACAGCAATGTCAAATTCTAGATTCTACCGTGAAGCCCCACCCACATGAACTATTTCTGGAAACACTTGTCATGTTAGTGTTCCAAATTCATATGTATAAACACACATACACACACACACACACACACACACACACACACACACACACACACACGCATGCACGCACGCACGCACGCACGTACACACACACTCACACACACAGAATCGAGACATTCTTCTGTATGGAGTGTATGTGTCTGTTATCATTTCCCTGCACATTCACGCACAAGTGTAAGTTTGAGTTTGTGCGCTAAGTTTCTGCGATGAATTTAAATGCTATAAAGAACTGGATAGTAAATTTTATATTTCGTCTTAGAGTTTTGTGAATGAGGTTTTCCCTGAGTACCCGAAACGTCTTGAAAGGCTGTCGTAAATAGGAAAAAAAAAACTGATAAAATCAAATTGAATTATGGGAGAAAATAATTTTTAGAAGACTAAAGAACGCAAGAGACAAACAGTTTGTCTGGTCACCTAAGACCTTTGAAAGATTTCTTCTTTTTTATTCATGACGTGAACATATTTTCGTTGTTCAACCACAAAAAAAAAAATCGCTGAATGCAGAATAATAAACAGGAAAGCAAACATAGGTCACGGAAGATAACTTGCTACATTGAAAGTAGGTGGCGCTGTTTGGGGGCAAAATGGCGGTTAGTGAGACTAAGTTGTTTATGTTTCTGGCAGCTGTTTTACTTTATTTTACATGTCACGTCTACTTTGTGTAATATGGAACAATTAATTCTGACAACGTTTTCTTTGTTTTTCGCTCTTCTTTTTATGGTGCAATTCTCAAGATTAAAATATATTAAAATGAATGGGTGAAATACAAAAAAAAAAAAACGAGGAAAGGCAATGAATGCGACAATAAAGACCTTTACGAAAAATAAATATTTTAGTTTTCTTTAAGTTCGTAATATGTGAATTACATAATATGGTTTTGAGAATTGTAAACGCCGACTTATATAAATAGCATAGATATTAAAAAATGAAATAAACGCTTTTAAGAAGAAAAGGTTTTTACAAATCGAAATAATACGTTCGTGTAATTTGAAAGGAATTCGTAAATTAGTGGCGAGTGGAAGGGAAAGAAAGAAGGAGATAAAAGAATATTCAGATAGAAAAGTATAGAGAGAGAGAGAGAGAGAGAGAGAGAGAGATGTGGGGGAAGGAAATATAAAGAATAAAAAGTATTAATTAATAACAACTAAAACGAAAAAAAATTGGTATGTAAGAAAGAAAAAAAGAAAAAAGAAAGAAATATGATAGAGACGTAATAAAAACATAATAGGAAAAAGTAGAAAAAGAAAGAGTGACTGAATATGATGAGCAGATAATAAAAATGGAAAAGAAACAATGATGAATGAATGAATGAAAGGCAAACTGTTGTATAAGAGTAAGTGTCGTTGCCGACACTGTGGTTTGAAACTAGATTGCCAGTGAGTAACACGGGCGATTCCATTATTAAGTAGATCACGTGATCATAAAGGAAATGAATAAATAGGAAGAAGCGTGATGACTATACGATCGCTGTTCACTCTTTTCTTGTCTATCGACTATTGCTATACGTTCACTCTCTCTACTATACGGATTACGATTCTCTTCTGGTCATCATACTGTTTGGTGATTACTACCTGAACAAGTATTACTAGTGCGAATATAATTGGAAGACATTACTACTAGTACCAGCGTCTATAGAGCCTCGAATACAACGAGCATTTTTGGAAGTGATAACGAGCTTTCGCTTGACATAGCTAAAGTGACAAGTGAAGCCGTCCGACATCACAAAACAAGCAGAAAAAAAGATTATGATGGAGAGATACTAAAAAATAGAAAAACAAAAGAAAGAAAAAGATATGACTAAATGAATGAAAAGCAGGCAGATAGACTGAAAAAAAAAAAGGAAAATGTGTTTAAAAAGATGAAAATAAAAATAAGATGTGATACTAAAAGTTTTTTAAAACGGATTGATAAAGAAAAGAACGTAAGTAAAAATGTAAGGAGAGTTGAGAATAAATATGATGAAGACATAATAAAAAATAGAAAGAAAGAAAGAAAGAATGTATGAAATGAAAGGATAAAAATGGTGGAAAGAAGATGAATATAAATGAAATATATGCTAAGAAAAACAAAGATTGAAAAAGAAAGACATAAATAATTATGGACACATGTTGAAAAGAATGAAAAAAAAATGAAAGAAAGAGGAAGGAAGGAAATTTAAGAGAATGAAAGAAGAATACATAAATGAATAAATAATATTTTATGGCGGGATAGTAAAAACAAAACGGAAGAGGAAGAAAGAAAGAGAAAGAAAGAGACGATAATACGGACAAGAAAATTGACCAAAAAAAAACAAAGAGAAAAATGGATGAAAACTTTAAATGGATGAAAATTTTAAAATATTAAACGGAAAAACTTACAATAAAAAATTCAAAAACGTGTATGGTGAAAAATAAACTTTAAATATCAAAGTTAACTATGATTAATAAAAATAAGAATCGCCCAGTTTGCTGGAAATTTTCAAAAATTTAATCATCAATCTCTGCACAGCCGCTGGAATTATCTGAATTCTAAATCACATCGAAAACGAATTTAGCAAATTCGCTCAAAAAAAACTATAAGACGATGCATAATAAAGTTGGGTCAGTTATTCACTGGGAATCGTGCAGATGATGTTGGTTCCGTCGGGTAAAGAAATCGTCAGAGATTTAACCAGAGCCTCGTCTAGAAAAGGAGAAAAAGGGAAGTATTCCAAGACTCTGGGATATCTACTGATCATCCTATACAAGCAAGAATATCTGACTCTATCGTTGGTAAGCAAAAGCGGAAACACACCCATATATATATATATATATATATATATATATATATATATATACATATATATTCGACTCTCCCGTCGAATTCGACGTATGAGCGTCAAGCAGATCAGTTCCTACGAACCGACAGCCCGACACCAGCACATGAGACTTGATTATAGTGGTGAAGGTTTTAAGCAGCACCATCCACACTTTGTGATAGGCCCAATACAGAGACTGGTGCACTACATGCTACAAGGTCCCAAAACGACACTCCGCGGGCTTTGAATTCAGATTTGTCCTACTCCTAGACTAGTTGCTATCCAAGGCTAAATAACCCAGTTTGCCCTGCTATTTACCCATAGCTGGAGGGAGAAGTAGAGATTAATACCATTCTCAAGTGAATGTAATGGATTTCGATTCCACAATCCAAGCCGCTATCCATTACATCACCGTGCCTCCTGTATATCATATATATATATATATATATATATATATATATATATATATATATATATATATATATATATATAGAGAGAGAGAGAGAGAGAGAGAGAGAGAGAGAGAGATTACGAAAAACTAGGTAATCCGTATGGGTAGACCCAATGAGGATAAAATATGATCCGCGGTCCTTTAAAAGGGCTGTGGTGAAATTATTTATTACATGGAACCTTAAAGTGGTCTGTTTTTATTTAATATATATATATATATATATATATATATATATATATATATATATATATAGCGCTTGGGATAATAACAATTAAAGACAATTTTTATATTCCTAAACTCCTACAAAACGGATAATTTTAGGATGCTATAAAACTTTATAAATTAAAAAAAAGTGTAAAAATCTCGCCGAACTAACTAGACCCAATCTAACCAAACTTATTCATATGTGGTGAAAAATTAACAACAAGTTAGTTTAGGGTAGGCCAATGTCATGAAATTAATACAAAAAGTGGTGAAAAGGGACCTAAAATTTCCTTTTTATTTATTTTAATAGCTTTTTATTTACCTTAATATCCTTTTTGTAACTGTCTGCAGATACTTATTTCATTAACGGTGTGTCATGAAGGACTTAGGTGACGCTCAGTATTTCTTCGGTCATGCACAGTACGGACGGAAGTGCATGCTGGCCAAACGTGAAATGTGTTAAAGAAACAACAAAAAGTGTTGTTTAATTCTGTATTCCCTCGCTTGAGGCCAGAGTAAAAACTAATCCATTTTAATGTTTTAAAGTGTATTCCTGGGATGGTAAACTCAGCGTTTCTTTGTAAAAGAATAATAATGGTAATTATTCGTCCTCGCCTCAAATGGTAGATCATGGCATTTCAATGACTATATAAAAGATTTAGACATAATGATTTTAATTGTAACTCAGTTTCGGATATAACGTGCCGTATATTCCCATATACCGGGTTTTGATGCAAAAAGATTCATGAGTTTTATGGCATAATTTTGGTTGGCGATGGCAAAATTTTTGCAGGGTGTTTTTGTAGCTTTCGCTATTATTATTATTATTATTATTATTATTATTATTATTATTATTATATGATTATACTACGCTGAGAAACTCAATGACGGCCTTTGAGGTTTATTACGGAAAACCATGGACTCCTGCCTGAGAATATAGGGAAAAATGCTTTATTGCAACCTATATATGTATTTGGCTGTTAAGTTAGGACAAATTCTGATATTGATCCCTTTTGTTTATTTCAGTCTTCACGGTGCTGTTGTCACGGTGCTGTTGTCACGGTGTTATTTACGGTAGAACGGTGTTATGGTGTTATCACGCTAAGGCTCCACGCTGCTGTCGTTCGGTACCCAATAAACATCCGTATGAGACAAATTAGCATCACGATCTTTATATAACTGAGAGGGACAGCTATATTTTTATTTTATCTTTATTTCAGACAGAAATTTTTAGAATGGAACGACATGGGCAACAAAAGAAGGGAGAATGTGGTACAGGAGGAAGAAATCGTAGGAAAAAACGAACGAGATCTACAGAAATCCAGTCAAGTTATGAAGAAGTTTTTTAAAATGCGACGTCCAGATGGAGATGGGTACAATCGTGGTGTTTCTCCGCTTGTTCTTGCCACTGGCTTTAACTACACAGATACAGCGCCAGGGTCAGTGGAGTAATCGTCATCTTCACGAGGGCTGCCAACAATAACACCTTTAGCTCCATCGCCACTACTACTGAAGGCAACGCAAACGGTTTTATTAGATTTATTAGATTAGTTTCCTATCAGCCTTCATCTTTGTTTCGTTGCCAATCTGATGAACATGCATAATATGATGAAACTAAATATGCAGTATTAATCAGGAAAGATGTAGGTTTCTTAAATTTTGATGTAAATTGCGATAAACCGTAAAACTACGCGTAAAAATGGTGAAGATGTGTGCTAAAACTTTTCAGAACAAAGACCGCCATTTTAAAGTTGCAAAAGATCGGGAAGTTATTGCAAGCCTACGTTTCGAAGAAGCGATAAGAAGTGGAACGAGCATAAAGCATGCGGGTGTCAACCGCAGCTTCACGGATTACGGTATACGATTCCACGTAATTGGTTGTTGTACTCTAATAAAAATTCATGCAGCGTATTGTTTTTGCTATCTGTGGTCTTCAGCAGCCGAATCAACCAAAGTACAGTATTCGAACAATCTTGTGTATTTCGAAAATGGAAAAAAATGCAACGAAAGAATACCAGAACATGAACAGGGCATTCCTCACCGTGCGTCATTTCTTGCATGAAAATACATTGATAAACGCATATCAGAAGGATCTACGATTGACAGAGTAATACTGAAGTATATAGAGGAACAGAAGAAATTGTGGAAGGATCTACTCATGTGTTTTGTGGATTGTATTAATTCTTTGGTGACTCAACATCTGTCATTTTGTGGACAGCGAGAAGTCATTGCATCAAGTAATAATCTCGGTAATTCTCTTGCATTTGTTAAGCTACTTAGCAAGTACGACCCTCTGTTGGAGCATCACTTGGATTATGTCAAGTCGCATCCACATTCTGCAACATTTTTGTATGTCAAAATACAGAATGAGTTCATTGAGTTACTGGGAGCGAAACATGTCAGTCTATAATACGCAGTCTAAAGAAGCAAATATTATGGGATTATGTTCAACGCAACTCCTGACGTTTCTCACAAAGGACACATGTCTGAAATTCCCAGGTTTGTCAATGTTGACAACGAATCTAAAACTGTTAATTGATTTTATTAAAATTCATGAATAAGATGCAGGGAGTATTACAGAACAAATTACCTCAAAATTGGAACGAGATGTTCTTGATATGAACGATTGTCGTGAACAAACGTATAACAATAATGCAACAATGGCTGGAAAAGCTATCCCGTGTTCAGAAACACATATCAGAGAGAAACCTGAAAGAAATCTTTGTAAATTGTGACACCCATTCTTGAAACCTCGTAGAAGCGCATCATCAGAACACTTTTTCTTTCTATATGATTTTTTTGATTTCTTGATTCATTGTACAATTTTTCCACCAGATTAGCAATGCTGAAAGAGACAGTAGGGAGGATGTAAAACAGCCCCCTGATACAAGATTGAGTCCTAGGAGCGATACTGTTCACGTTGTAAAAACTAAGTTGGATAACAGATAAATTGTTGGAGGATATGGCAAGTGACACTTTAGTATCAGTTGATACGAGAAGCGACGCCAGCTGCTTGCTGCACAACATGCAAACTTTCATCTTTCTGACTATGCTGCCGTTCTGGGATGACGTCCTGACTTCCATCGACCGAGTACAGAAGAGACTTCAGTGCCATAGAATTAACTTCAATGAAGCTCGAGCTGACATTCAAAGTCTGTAACAATCTGTTAAGAGTGAACGGGATTCTCTCTGTAAAAATTCAATTGCAAAAGCCGAAGAAATGCAAATAATCGGCTAATGGTGTTGGACAACAGGAAAGGGTTTGCCGTAAAAAAAGAATGGCTATATTATGAATATACTAAGTCCGACAATTATTTAATATATTTTGTTTTTACAGATACAAACATTTAAGTAAATGCTCTGTTTATAATAAACAGTACTAACAACATTTACCGGCATGAATGTCCGAGAAATTTCATAGAGAATATGTGTAATCCGACAGGAATCGAACCTGTACTCTACACGGAACCGTAATATACATAATCTAACGTAATATACATAAGAAGCGTCTGGTCATCAAACAACGAATTTTCCATGATTTTTCTCGAACGTTCGCATCTGCTCAAAGCACATGTTAACGTACACAAATGACACCATATATTATGAAATCGGCTAAGTCTGATAATTATCTAATATATTCTCTGTTTATACGTTTAAAATATTTAAGTAAATGCTCTGCTTACAATAAACAGTATTAACTACATTTACCGGCCTGAATATATATATATATATATATATACATATATATATATATATATATATATATATATATATATATATATATATATATATATATATATATATATATATATATATATATATACATATATATATACATATATATATATATATATATATATATATATATATATATATATATATATATATATATATTGGTAACAAGATTTCATCCAAACACATTTTGTATCAAATTAAATCGAGGACTGTTCAATATTTTATTGCATTTTTGTATTTTCAATAAGGTGTACACTGGGATCAAAATGTTAAACAAACTGTCGGATATTTATTTTTTCTTCTGTTTTTATCCAATTTTCTTCGACCGACTAAGTTATTATCAAGCACTGCTTGTTGACAGTTTGGTAGACAATATACTGTTCGATACATGGTATCTTTTATGTGGCATGTTTTACGTGAGATGTGATTCAAATTAGTTCAAAGTGACGTCATGTGGTAACGGTTAAATGGCAGCTAAATTGTAGTCTTGCAAAATAACTTTTAACATTCGTCGTATAGGTGTGTCATTAAATTTCTCCATGTAGAAAAAATTACACCCTGACATTCATCAAATATTAGTAGATAATGCTAGAATACTATACTGTGTACATTTAGGGGAAAGGTTCAAAATTCTAGAAGCTATTATCATGCAAAACAAGCAAGTCACATTAAATATCTTTCACTACAGGAGGCACTTTATTGTAGTGTCTGTTCAAAGTGTGGATAAGGATATGGAAGAGTGAAATCTTGAGCCAATGACTTTAATAAGGAAGAATTATATGAAGGAACAGTGGCATGACTAGTTTAAAGAAAACAAAATTCCTGGCCACTTCTTTCAGCGGCCCTGAGATGGCTTTGCGTAAAAGATGGTTTTATAAAAAGAGAAACATTCACATATTTGCAGCTCAGGAAACTAGCACCAGGATGAATGCAGTCAGGATAGACAGATCACAAAATGCAGGATTTTCTTTTTTGTTATTGTTTTTTAAAGTAAGGTTTACACTGCACAAGGCCCTGAGCCGCTTCAGCTAGAGGTTTACGTTAAGGGGTAGTTTATATGGATACAAGAAGATAACGGTTGGCTCTAGATTTGAACAGGTTAACATTGTAATGATCGGGAAAACATCCTCTAAAGAGTCTGTTCCATAGGGAAGTGGTTCGCGGGAAGAAACTGTTTGAGTGAAACTTACTTCTCGACGATGGAATACAGAGTTGAATGTGAGTGTTTTGCTAAAATGTCAGTGTTATAGCGGGTCCTAGACGTGAAGGTCAGACCTGGTGTAACCAAGAGATTCACTTCGTCCGAGCCCTTTCCATGGTAGTAGCGATAGAGTAACGAGAGGCGTGCAGACAAGCTTTGAAGCAAGTTCACCATGTCATCAGTCTATTTACCAAGCGAAACATGATTGGATTAAGAGAATCTATTAGAAAGTATGGCGTAAATTGGGCTTCAGCGTTAAAGAGAAATGATATGAAGACGCAGTAAAAGAAAATGACAATCATAAGATGTTTATGTTATTTCTTGGTCCACACAGATCATGCTATAAAAGCACGATGATCCGATCTCAGTATTATAGAAAAGGAGAGTATCAAGCGTCAAATTATCGATTTTTCTGTTCCATATGATATAAGAATCGACTGAAAAGATTGAAAAATACCACGATCTGAGTAGGGTGTTGAAGAACCTTCGGAACACGACTGCTGGCGTAATTCCCTAAGTAATGGGTAAGATTGGAACACAGCGTACAAATTTGAAAGAGCCCATAGGGAAGATTCGAACTGAGACAAAAATTGTAGACCGCCAGAAAACTATCATCATTTACAGTGCAAGGAATCTCCCCAAAATATTGAGTTCTGAGGAGTTTTGATAACATCATGCCTCAAGAACAAAATTTCCACTGTCTACGTCAATACCATACACGCGAGACACCAACCTGCCACTGGGTGGCATGCCACTAGTGTTGACCGCCGGCATATTCGTTTCGGCAATGTTACCACTGATGGACCGCTAGAGCACTCCGCTAGCGGTACCATCAGCGTCCCACCAGTGGGCCACTAGCGACTTGTGTGTAGAGTATGCAACACCAGAATAACCCCTACAAGTATTTATTACATACTTCTCCAGGGTAATCTGAGCCTAGGTAAGGGAGAAAAGCAAAATAAATCTATTAACAGATGTCGCCATTCCAGTTAATTACAGAACGAAATCGGGATTGAACTTGGGAAGATAATCTTACGAGAAAACTGAAAATATTTTGGAATATAAATGCAATGACTGGGTTCATAATCACTGGTTTGCTTCGAACACTTCCAATGACTTTTAAAAATGTTTAGAAAATTTGAAAATCCAGCGAAGAATCGAAAGTTACCAGATAACAGCATAACTAAACAAATTAACAAGAACACAAGCTACATTGTGGGATAGACTCCTGCGTGGATGTTTCCTAAAACACTACAATCTTAATCTGTTCAAGTTAAGAGTCAATCGTTGTATATCCACCAGAGCCTTGTATATCCTTCCTACTTCCCCTTATTGTGTTCAGTAACCCTCTACCAAGTGAGTGACTCTTGGAACTTGTATTAGACGAACCATTGTAAAATAAATAAAAAACAAAATGGGAAACTTTCTCGTATCATTATGAAACTTTGATGCTCATATCTTTGAATCTTGTTGAGGTGATGAAATCTATAATTCCAGTAATGACTGTCGCTGTTAATAACTTAAAAGAAGAACACTGGACAATTTTTGAGATTTGTTTAGTATAGGATATACTCGCAGGACACGTTTAATTAAGTAAACCCCCATCTTGTACGTTTTTAGTGAATGTTAATTAGAAAGAAACTCTTGGAATCTTTAGAAGATTGTAGTCACTTGATCTTCAGCGAAATTTACAGTGACAAAGAGGTGGTGAAAAAATCCTGATGTTTGCTAATTTGGTCATATTTTGGAATGTAGGATCGGCCGTGAATTTTTCACTACCCCCTCGAACTACTGGCGCGAAAACACATAGGAAAAAAGATTATGCAAAGGAAGAAGAAAATGTTATAATGTTGATTTAACCCTTAGTTTCCTGCTTGTCTTTTCCTTTTTGTTTTTTTGACAGAGGTTATTTTATTTAAAAGAAACAGCCACACGCGTGTAATTCTAAAAAATCCTATCTTTGTCGACTCGAATCGATAACATGTTTACAGAAATTGGCTGAAAATAGAAACTTATTTTCCATCGGTAAATTTAAAAATTAGAATAACAACACGTTCTTTAATTTTGGAAAATCGCTACAATTCCAACATTTGTCAGAATTTCTTTTTTATTTTTATTTTGTCTTTGTGATTACCAAAACTTTTCGACCGATCCATTTTGTAAATTTGTTCAGAAGAACACACGATAAGAAAAGCGAATACGGTTCTTTTTTTTTTCAACAAAAAAGAAATACACAGTGAATATGAAAATTTTAAGGGAAGTGTTTTTCTGACAATCATAATACTGAATTATCCAGTCACAATAAAATATACACCCACAAATAAATAATGACGATGGTGATATTCATTTCACCATTGCGATTAGTACAAGGTAACCAAAAATCGATTTCCGTTTCTAATTTATTAGAAACGGGGTATACAGTAAATTTGATATAATGTTAGTCCTCAAAGTCGGCATCCAAAAGCTTTTGCCAAAGTGCTGACGGCAAAAATCAGGTGCCTTGGACAAAAGTAGACTGTGAGTGCCTGTTGCAAGTTTGCCTCATTTGCGATGGATTTTCCACGAAGGTACTTGTCCAATGAATGGAAGCAGTGGTAATCTGTTGAAGCAAGGTCCGGGGAGTAGTGTGGATGGCACAGTGTCTCCCAGCCAAGTCGTAGTATGGTATTCCTGGCCCTACGCGCCACATATATCCTGTCATGGAGGAATTATAGACTTGAGATTAATTAATGCTGGCATCTTCTGCTTCAGTGCCTGTTGCACAAGTTCCAACTGTTGCGAGTATAGGGCCTCAGTGCAGCGTTAGTAGAGGCTCATAGTGCAAAACGACCAGATACGGAGCATGATCTTGCGTGGATGTCCAGGTGATCTTGTGAGTGAGGCAAATGCTCCTGTGGTGACAACCAATGGGTGGCACTCTTGTGAGTGTCATGCAGGATCCACTTTTCGTCACTGGTGTTCACCCTATCAAATATGGGTATGTTGCGGTGGCGAGAAAGCAACGAGAGGCATGATGACACTAGTTGCTTTTAGATTCTGACAGTATGTGAGGTACTAACTTTCTCAACTTGTATGCCTTCCCTATGCATTGCAGGTGAAGTCTGACTGTTTCATCAGAAACACGGAAGCGTTCGGCAGGCTCACCATATGTATGGCTATTGTTCTCCTCTATAGCCGTCATCAGGGTCTCATCATCCAGAACTTCGGGGTTCGTCGCAAACAAAAAATTTCCCGACTTGAGCTTCTGGAAACAAAGCTTGGCAGTGCGTTCACCCACAGTATTATCCCCAAAGGCTTGACGTATTCGGCCACTTGATGCGGTTGTTGATAAGCCTACCTTAAAGTCAGGAAGCAAACAACACCGAAAAACCTTTTTCGACACTACCATGTTTCCACGCCGCTGCTCGAGCTATGGCTGATATGTGTGCGCAAACCACCTGCATTGATCAAGAGTAATGCCTGCAGCATAACTCCCAACTCACACCATTTTCTTGGAACGTGACACACTCATTTATTTTCAGTTTGATCACTTCTCACATAACGTAATTAACAGTAACAACATTTGTTGGTTACTTTATATAACCTATATCGCTGAGTAAGCGTAAGCGTAATCGGCGTGCTGGACTCAAATTTCAGGGTAGTCTGTTGCGAAAGGCAAGAATGCGTCTTTTTAATAATCTCAATAGCAAGATTGACTGGAGCGTGGAGAAACTAGCGTAAGAAACATGTGGCAAATGCAACAGGAAACTATTACTATATATTTCCCAAGAGATGCATGGCAATCTGCGGATAATAAAAAGGAAGTCGTCGAGAATTATTATCGTCTACCTCCTGAACAAATTTTCCTATTTATTCTGAACTTCATTCGCACTACAGAATCAACATAAAACAATAATTCTTCAATTGGATTTGCAGTTATCTCTCCTACATAGCTCCATGAACTTCACTTCTTGCCATTTCATACGCTCATACACCACCACACAGTAACCCTTTACCTTGAGTGGCTCTTGAGCCCTGTATTTTGTTAATATTGGTATTAAAAATATCTACGATATCAAATAGTTCGCAAGACTTGTAGATTTGATAATATTTTTAAAAAGAATGATGTGTCCGGTCCGTTTGTAGCGATGCAATCAGGGATCTCCACAAATTTCTGTCGTTTGTTTCGCTAAGTAACTTTCGATGTAATCACCCCACTATGGGTTTTCTATGATTCACAACATTCTAAAACGTTAAGTATGCTAGTCGCTGTTTTCTTCTGTTTCTATTAACTTCCTGTGAGTGTTAGATTCACCTGGCCACTCTCCTCGTTTTCTCACCCAGAAATTTCAATTGGTTCTCTTTGATCACAAGTATAAGTTTCCCTTTAGCTGCTGTTTTCCTTAAAACTTCCTCGTTCTTCCCAGTTTCTGACTATAATTATTTCAATATCCGTCGATAGAATAATATCTATATCGCTTCAAGTGTCTTCATTATTTGTGGAAGAAGTGTTGTTCAGAACCCACTGCCATATAGGATATTACATATAACACTGCATCATCAGAAACCTGTTTTATTTAGGAATCAAGCTATCATTAATATTATTAATTATTTATCAATCGTTATCCATCTTCTGATGGATGCCAGAATTGCAGGTCGAACATGTACATTGTAAGACGTTACTGTACAACCAGTTGTAACTTGGACGGGAGTGTCTCTTTAAACCCTTCTTCTTCTTCTTCTTCTTCTTCTTCTTCTTCTTCTTCTTATTATTATTATTATTATTATTATTATTATTATTATTATTATTTTTGTGTCGTGTTCCTTCAGGAGGTGGCCGATCAAGGCTCTTCACAACCTAGAAGCAACGTTAGTCCCTTCATCAAGTCTCCCACTCACGCACACCGCTATCCATTCAAACGAGCGCGTTAGGCAGGAAGCACATTGACTTCAACCTGTCTTTTTTGCCATTGATGTGTCATGTGAGTGACAAATTCTCCAAGCACTTCTTCCTCGTCATGTATTTAAGAAAGTTCACCTGTCTCCTTCTGATTATGAATATAATGTCCGTTTTGTTTCAATTTTCCTTAAGACTACACCGTTGCTTACGTGTTAAGTCCATTGCATTCTCGGTATCCTTCTGTAGAACCATATTTCTGTGGCCTCCAATTTTCTCTTCATCTGTGACAAGTTTGTCTAGCATTCACTGCCACATAAGAGGTTTATAACTAATAGTAGTAAATAAAATGAAATGTTCAATTATTTGTGAATGTAATTCCTGCAACAATCAGAGTAGAGACAGATGGGTGAAAATTTAATGCTATTTAGTACTATGTATTTATGCTCTATGTCTTAATATTAAGCGTTGTAATTGCAAAGACTGATTGTCTCAGAAAGTGTTATCCTCCCGAAATATCTTGGCCTACGGATTTGCGGAATAACACAATTTATCTTATTGTGATATATATATTTTGTCTTAATATCCTAAAATAAATTATACATACATACATACATACACACACACACACATACATATATATATATATATATATATATATATATATATATATATATATATATATATATATATATATATATATATATATATAAAGTGTATATATTATATATAAGGGTGTTTCATTAAGACGAATCAAAGTCAGCAGTAAATAAATCAGTGTCATTGGTAAAAATTTATTTATTTATTTCTCTATTGGATCATGTTATTTAAGTCATGGCAATTATGTCTGAAAAATAATATTGCCCAAATGTCCGCCAAATCTGAAAGAAAAAGAAAGAAATCATTAGACGTTTAAACTTAATTCACATTAAAATAGGTACACGTTATTGGAACACCCTTTATATATAAAGTATTGTTTACGTTTATGTGACTACACATTTAATCGCTAGATTACTCACAGTAAATTCAAGTCCAGATTCTTGCAATATCTCGCATTCTTTTCAGATATTTTATCACAATGTAGGATTTTTATTAACAAAAGTGATCGAAATTTGGACAAAAATAGTTATTAGTTTATATGCCCAAAACCTACTCTCTCTCTCTCTCTCTCTCTCTCTCTCACACACACACACACACACACACACACACACACACACACACACACACACTCATATATATATATATATATATATACATTGCTGTCCCCGTTCACGAATGTGCTTCAGAAGTCTAATCCTGGGTTAAAGCTGGAATTGACGATTTCATCCCCTCAAGGAAATTTAAGATCAAACCGCGCTCCTCCCCTTGGTTCTCCGCTGCTTGCTCAGCCGCCATTGCCCATAGAAACCACTTCTTCCACCTATTTCGTAGCGACATGTCCGACTGCAATAGACGTCTCTTTGCCTCCGCCCGTAATGAGTGTAAGCGTGTCCTCAACGAAGCTAAGTCATTGTTTGCTGCTCGGATGAAGGAACGTATTGCATCTCGCAAATTCGGCTCCAAGGATTATTGGCGTCTTTGCAAGAGTTCTGAACAATAGCAAACCAACTATACCTCCCCTGTTCAACCAGTCTGAGGTCCTGACCACCAATGCCGACAAGGCTGAATGCTTTGCTCGGAAATGTTCTTCCAATTCAACACTTGACTCTTCAAGTGTACCCATACCCAATTTCCCTCTCAGAACTGAGGCCCTTTTGAGCGGATTACACATATCCCCGTCATTGGTATTGGGCATTATCTCTAATTTAGACCCCCACAAGGCTAGTGGTGGAGATGGGATACCAGCCATTGTCCTGAAGAAATGCGCGCCTGATTTGACGCCCGCCCTCTCTAAATTATACAACTACTGCCTCAAGGAGTCTGGTTTTCCTGACTGCTGGAAGTCCTCGTCCATTGTTCCTGTCTTTAAAAACTCTGGCGACCCCTCCGACCCTTCTAATTACCGTTCTATCAGTCTCCTACCCCTCTTCGGCAAAGTCTTCGAAACCCTTATCAACACCGAAGTGGTTAATCACCTTACATCTCATGATCTGCTGTCAGACAAGCAATATGGTTTCCACTTTGCCCGATCTACAGCTGATGTGCTTACGGTCATCACTGAATTTGTCTACCAAGCTTTTCATAATAACGGTGAAGCTCGTGCCGTGGCCCTAGACATCTCCAAAGCGTTGGATAGGGTTTGGCATGCCGGCCTTCTTCGCAAGCTTCCTGTCAAACCGTGAACTGAAGTTCGTTCTCAACGGATTTTCCTCCAGCTCCTATCCCACGAACGCAGGTGTTCCTCAAGGCTCCATCCTAGGCCCTACTCTGTTTCTTATATTCATAAACGATCTTCCTGACGCCATAGATTCCTAGGTTGGCATCTACGCGGATGACACCACAATTTACTCCTGCCTCAAAAACAAATCTAGTGTCGCTGACAAAATTAACCTGGCCGTTCGTCTCGAAAAGGACCTCCAATCGGTTGTGAACTGAGGCAGGAATTGGCTGGTTAACTTTGATGCCTCAAAAACAAAACTTCTCTCTATTAATCACCACACGGATCCTTCCCTGCTTCCAATTAGAATGTCTGAAGCTCAACTTCCCGAGAGCTCCTCTCTGCAGCTGCTCGGTCTCACGCTGTCTTCTGACCTGTGATGGAGCAAATACATTGAGTCAGTTGCTTCATCCACCACAAGGAAAGTTGGCTCCCTCTGCCGGGTTAGGAATTTTTTTCTCTCCGGAATCGATCCTTCAAATAGACAAATCAACCATTCGCCCTTGCATGGAGTATTGCTGCCATATATGGTCTGGAGACCCTTCTGTTTGCCTCGGGGTTCTTGATAAGATCCAGAAACGGGTATGCAACGTAATTGGCCCTGATCTGTCATCTCGTCCGCAGTTGCTCTCTCACAGTCGCACCGTCGCCCCGCTCTGTCTTTTTTTTACAAATACTTTCACGGTAATTGCTCCGATGAGCTACTTTCGCTGGTTCCCAGGCTTCATGAATTCAAGCGTTCTACGAGGCTGGCATCCCGCTCCCACCCTTTCACTGTTGAAAGTGTTAAATGTAGACGTCTTTTCTACTCCAATAGCTTCATATCTCGCACCTCTCGCCTGTAGAACTCCCTCCCTTATTCCTGTTTCCCTGACAACTATAATCTCCAACTATTCAAATGTAACGCCAATCGACATCTCCAGTTGCCTTGATCTATCCACTATCCTTCTCCACATCCTTTTCTCTTTCACTCCTATCTGCTCTCGCTCCAAATCTTCTGTAACCCCTTACCTTGATCTATCCACTATCCTTCTCCACATCCTCTCCTCTAACACTCCTAACTGCTCACGCTCCATATCTTCTGTAACCCCTTGCGTGCTAGTGGCTTTCAGCCTTGCTTGGGGTGAAAAACTTTTAAAAAATATATATATATGTATATATTGCTATAAGGTAATAGTGAAATGATATAAAAATTATAAACCTCATGAATGCTTCGAAAATAAGGAGGTTTAAAATCAAAATTTTGGGAAGGTGGCGTTAATTCCCTTGGTTGGAAATTTATAATAATTGCGAACACCTCAACACCCAATCAGTCTAAGAAGAGGAAACGTTTTGGTCTTCATGCTGCGTCAGTAAATTAGTCGTCTACTACCGGTTAAAAGTCATAATACTGAATACGGCACTTCTAACACAATCACCCCCACACCACGTGGATGATCATGATCTCTCCACAACATTCTACGCTTTTTAAATGTTAAGCAATATTTGTCCTTTTGCAATCCTATTCGTACTTGTTCCGCCATCCATTTACACAAGCTCATTAACGAGGATATTTCGATGATTCTCTCTGCCTCTCTTAGCCTTCAGTTGTCCTTGTGAGTTTAAATACTTCAAGGCCTTTTTCCTCATTATATATCCCAGAGTAAAATAAACTTCCCATTTTCCTTAGACTGTCCTTATTGCTCACATGTCATTTCATGGTATTATCAACTACATCTCCCCCTTTCTCTCTCTGTCTTGCCTCAAGTTCCATTTCATCTGTGAGGAAATATTGTCCTCACCTTTGTTGTTGTTATCACCATTAAACCCACTCCCTGTTCTTCCATCCATTTACATAGGATCGTTTAGTAGTTTACTCGATTATTCCCGTTGTCCCTCTTTCCTTCGACATGTTCTGTCATTGGCAAATTCTCCAATTATGATTCCCAGAAATTTAAACGGTTTCCTTCTTTCTGTTTCTTTCTGTTTCTATGTAAAAGTTTGCTTTTTGTTTCCATATTTCTTAAACATTCCTCGTTACTCGACGTTGCATTCTCAGCATTCTTCTGTAGAACCGCATCTCCGTTGCTCCAAGTCTCTTCTTCATCTGCGTTTATTGTCATGGAGGAGATCCGATATTACATAACAGCTCTTTATTGCGAACGAAATTCTAAATACTTTCCTGAGATTTTGGAAATCATAATTAAAAAAAAAAAAAAAAAATAATAATAATAATGTTATATCAAATCACTCAGTAAGTAGAGATTTGAAAATTCTTTCAGAATTTGTGAGACGGGGAATTGTGAGCTTTATAAGTTTCGCTGGTCTTGATCTTTATATTCAAATCGTTTTATCTGTTGCAAACTTCGGCCATCTAAAAGTATGTTTTTGATACTACTTGACCTTTCTGCTATTTCAAGCAAAACCCCACATTCAATACCCGTTGGTGAAGGTGATTGATACTGTGATTTCTATGGTCAAGAGCATAAACAGATAGAAGCTTGAATTGAAAATATAGATTAAAACCAACAACCCGATTAAATATAAAACAAACCCGTAGACCTTCATAATTGTACAGATATCGTTCTTTATTTGATTTCATCAGTCCATTTTGAAAAAAAATGTCTGATGAAGTTAAATAAAGAATGAAACATGTCAAATTTATGAGTTTTTCTCCGGTTTTTCATTAATTAATTATATAAAATTTCCTAAAATGAACCGTGAGTTAAAAATGCATATGAAAACAATGAAAACGAATCGTAGTATAAAAAGCTGCTAAGAGCAATTAGGTTTTAAAAATACGTATAAAAGCCCCTAAAAGGAACAGTCCTTTAAAAATACACATGAAAGATACCAAAAGAAAATACACGTCAAATTTCCTAAAATAAGCTCCTACTTAAACAATGTACATGCAAGCTCCCCCAAAAGAAACGTAATTTAAAAATAAACCTGAAAGATTTTCAAAGGTAACTTCTGAAAGGAACCATTTTTAGGTTATATTTCATATCAGTTTCTTTCATTTTTGTATTGTTTGTTCATTTCTTCTTATAAACAAATGTATGCAAGTTTTCAGAATTTCTAATAAACTGGTTCTCTTAAAATTATTTTCCATGATTTTCATTGTTTCTGAATCATTTGTATATATGCATTTCAGATCATACTAGACAATTTCAGAATTGTTTTTTATGTAAAATCCCACACACACACTCTTTTCTTTAAATAATGTTTTCTTTGTCTGTAAGAAGGTTTTGATTCGTCCATTTTGTCGAAAGTCTTTTGAAATGGACAAAAAGCACTTAAGACAAAAAATGTTCTAATGTTAAGGATTATTCTTTGATTAGTTGGCAGACGAAAAAGCAAATCCAAGACAAGCGCGGAAGAGAAGATTTCCGTCGAAGTGGGGAAAGATAAACACTTTTTTCTTTGCGTTTTGTTTTGTATCGTTTTTCTCAAGCGAGTAATTATATAAATAGCATTAAGAATTTTATTTCCCGAAATAGACTGGCTGATGTCGATGAAGTAAATTAAGTGCCATTGTTTTAAAAATTAATTATTATCTTTATTAATATAGTCAGCATCGTAAACCAAGACAAAGAAGAAATACGGATAAGAAGATTGTGTGGCGTCAATCTTTCAAGCGGGCAGCGCTAAACCTTAAAAATCAACACATTTCTTTTTTTCATAATCTAGATCAGTGGTTCCCAAATTGAATATTAAATTCTTTTCTTCATTGAACAAATATGATTCCTACCAAAACACAAGGATAATAATAAAGATTTGTGACGCAGAAATGTGATACAAACACACAAGTGTATGTATTAGACACAGATTGCGTTTTATATAAAGGGATTAATATATAAAGGTTAACTCTACAGTCGCATTTTATTCTCTATTCTAAGGTTCCAAGAATACAACAGGCAATTCAAAGTTGCCTCCCTTGACTACAATTTCCTGTTCATTAGTTAAATACGTACAGAATGAATTTAAGAAAATTAAAAGATAAGCCAAGGAGAAAAATAAAACAAAATGTATTAGCAATCTGATTTCCCTATTTAGTCGATTTATGCGTTAATATCTTATTGCTGAAAGTTAGACTGTTTCTCACACACACACACACACACACGCACACACACACACACACAGAGTTTACATATATATAAATGTGTATGTATATAAATATATATATATAATTTTTACATGTATTATTTATATATTATATATGCGCGGTACTTGAATGGCCGAAAAATTCTCATAGAAAATATGCGTACTCCGATAGGAATCGAACCTGTATCCTATACGGAACCGTGATGTAGCCTGACGTGCCTTAACCGATTTATGTTTATACGTTCTTCTTTTTATAGATACAAATATTTAAGTTTCGGGCCGGTAAATGTTCTTTAGTATAAACAGAGCATTTACTTAAATAATTGTATCTATAAAAAAAAGAACGTATAAACATAAAAAATGTCTTAAATAATTATCGGACTTTGTCTTAATGTATGACGTCATTTGTTTACATTTGGATACGCATTGAGCAGATATGAATGAATGAAAGAAAATCATAGAGAATTGTGTTTAAAAACAGTAGAATCGACATTGCTAACTGATCGCTACTCTGTGGCCTAATCGATTAAGGCATTTCAGGCTACATCGCTGTTCCGTATAGGTTACAGGTTCGATTCCTGTCGGAGGACGCATATTTTCTATGTAAATTTCTCGGGCATTCAGACCGGTAAATGTTGCTAATAGTGTTTATTATAAACAGAGCATTTACTTAAATATTTGTATCTATAAAAAGAATGTTAAACATAAAAATGTCTTAAATATGCATGTATGGTGCATATTTTTGCAGCATTAAGGCATCTCTCATTAAATAATTTAGACAAGTTTTTTCCAGTTATTCTTAATAGGATCATCTCATATTTACGCAGAAGTTTCTCAGTATCCGTAGAAAGAAAATTACTTTATTTATAATCATTTTATTCCGAGTACTTTTGACATTAACACAATGCCATCTTCAGGGTCTTGTTTTTGCTAAGACAAAATTGTTGTGCTCATCGGAAAATTAAATAATTATAAAAGCCTAATAAACCGTACAAAAATTAATTCATCCACAAAACAGATTTTCTACAGTGAATTAAAAAATATAAAACAAACTTAATAATAATAACTTCCTTAATTATACGTTCTATTTGAAATTTTAATATAAAGCAGAAGGAATATAATCCTTCCTCAAATACTCCTAAATATATTAATCTTTTATATTGCAATCAAATACATTGTAATTATAAATAGGAGGAAAATATCCTAAAAAAAACTAATAAATACTAATATATCCACCACAGATACTACTAAAAAATAAAAATTAATTACATACTATGCTAAATTTATTATATCCAATTTAATCATTAGTAATGATCCCCCCACCAATTAACCTGTTGCAGAAAACTAACATTATATATAAAGTTAAATGTCCCTTGGGAGATTGTATCCCCAACAGAAAAAATAATATATATGTTGGTCACATGACAACTATGTTATCTAGCATCTCTCAACATTTACAACAGCATGCCTGTCTACATTCGCCATTTAGAAAAATTCTTGTTGAAAATACATCTCTAATTTTTCATGAAAATAATAAACATAAACTAAAAGTTCTTGAGGCTATCTATATTAAAAATTGAAACCAAGCCTTAATAAATGAATTGTGGATACTGCACAAATATTTTAAAATGTTTACAGTAGATAGTTCAAAATATCTAGTTCATAACTAATAGTTTTAAATAGTTTTTGAAAAATATAGATATTTCAGTAACTTACTTACCTCCCTTGGCGTTAATTCACGTATATGCTTGCATCTTAAGATTTAAAAATTATATAGTACATAAGTTTAGCAATGTTTACTTCACAAGTAAAAAATTTAATTTTCCGATGAACACAGCAATTTTGTCTTAGCAAAAACAAGACCTTGAAGATGACATTATGTTAATGTCGAAAGTATTCGGAAATAAAATGGATATACATCAACATATTAATTTTCTTTCTTTCTTTAATAAGGATACTAAGAAAATCGTCCGTAAATATGAAACGATCCTATTAAGAATAAGTAGACAAAACTTGTCGAAATTATTTAAATTTAATGAAACACACACATACGTGTGTGTGTGTGCGTGTGTGTGTGTGTGTACCTCCGTGAGATCGCTAAAACAGAGCATAACATGATGACGAAAACAAATTTTTTCGCATCTAAATGTTTATATTATTATTAAGAGGAAAGAACAAAGTATTTTTTAATTATTTTTTTTAAATTTTTCCCTCCTTTTAGAAGATTCTAAATTTTGATTGAAAAACCTTGTTTCTCTTCGTGTCCAGCGGAACTACTAAGTAACATATAAAATTTTAGCGCGTTTGTTCTCTGTATGACAGACATTAATTTTGAAAAACTTGCAAAAATAAAAATAATTGTCGGATTTTAATGAGACTTTCAGAAACTATACACAAATGATGGAACTTATAAATATGTTTTCCCTTTTTAGAGTGTTGACAATTTTTTTTTATATGTATTATATGAAATTTAAATTTGTATTTTATGTACACTTCTGATAAAATTTCATAAGAAAGGTACCTATAAATTAATTAGATACGTTTCTTATGAAATTTAATCTCACTCTCAACAGTCTTATTTTAATTTCTTTATGATATATTTTCCATAAAGCATCGTAAACGTAAAGGTGAAAGCTAATTAAAAAATAAAATTAGAATGCTGAAAGTTTGCCTTAAAAATAACGAGGTAAATAATTTGTTCACTTAAATCTAAATAATTTCACTTCTCTCCTTCCGTAGAATAAATTATCCTCTCGTAAGCTGTCAATACGTCTTTCGTCACCTGTCAAGTGACAGTGAAATGTTATTACCTGCTTTATTTTATTTTCAAACTACATCTTTTCGGAGCAGAAACTAAGTAATGCTTGTTTTAAAATATTTTAAATAAACATTATAATTTCTGATTTTCTTAAAATAAGTTTTGAAAAAATTATAATTGATTTTTAAAAGAATTTCAAACTGAGATTTCATTTTTTTTATAAAATGGAAAAAATGGTTGACATGATTGATTATCTGTCAATTTTGCTGACTAAAAAAAAACAGGATTTTAACGAAAATTTCGGACGTGCTAGGAACGATTCAAAACTGTAAAAGGAAATACCCCCAAGATACTTTGTTCTTTCATCTTAATAATAACATAAGCATTTAGACGATAAAGTTTTGTTTTCGTCAAGTTTGGAGTCTTTTTCGTCATGCTATGCTCTTTTTTAGCGACCTCACAGATGTACGTACGTTAAAATTTCGATTCCATTTGAGGAAATGAAACTAAAATTAAATTAATTAATATCCCGAAGATTGTTGCTGTGTTAACTGAAATAAATAACTAGGTTGGATTATTCCATACTTAAAAATAATGTTTAAAATTGAATATAAATCATTTTAAAACTGATCTTTAATATTTCTTTAAAATATTGGAAAAGATAAACGTATAAAATAGTACACATATAATTATGTTATAAGAAATAACATGTTGTATGAATTTTACTTTAAAATAAATTATTTCCGTGTATTTAAAATCACATTATCACTATAGTCAAATCGCAGGTTATGTTAAGATCAATTATTTAAAAAATATTTTTTAGTTTATTTTTCTTTCTGAAAGAATTTTTCACAATGAATTCGGTAAACAATTCCTAAATCATAAACATGTCCGAATTGATTTTAAGCAATAGTTTCATTTCGGTGAAAAACTAAAGTGCAAAAACATCAGTTTCACTATTTATTTTTGATGAACCGGATTTAAATATCGTGGACGATTATTTGCTTTTACACCGTTCTTTCAGCGTGCGTTTTGTTTTTATTTACATAGCAAACATTTTTTAAGAAATATAAAAAACTATTAACTGCAATTTTTTTAAGTAAAATATAAATTGATAATGTACTTTAATTTATTATTATTTCCAAGAGTAATATTATTTCAAACGTTTTATTAAAATGTCTGAAAAAAGAAAAAAACAAGATAAGGGCGATGCTTCTTTTAATCATGGCTCATTTCTTGCTAATGTGTTTCTTTTGGATTTATGGCCTTTTAAACCCAGGTTTTGATTTTATAAACATTATAACTGGTAAGTCAAAATAGATAGAGAAAAGGCTAAAATAAAAGTAATGAAACATGAAAGTTATTAAAAAGCTTGTCTGCTTAGGATGTGTTGATGGCAAGATTAATAAAGAAACTTTGTTTCATAGAGAAGCTATAGAGGAAAATGGTGACATTAAACTAAAAAAAAAGAACACCATTTAACATTTACTCAAGAGACAGGAACTGAGACTAGAAAATACTTGACATATAAAATAGTTCCATCTACATGTGCCACTGGTGTTATTCAGGACACATGACACAGTGGATAAAGTCGTTGGTTAGATCCAGTGACAGGACCTAAAGAGTTGTGAGTTCAATACCTGGTTAAGGCAATGGAGAACTTGGAGAGGTGAATTAACAGGAGAACTAATGACATCCATTAGATGGCACTTAGAACTAGAACAGTCTACCCCAGCGAAAGAAATAAAGGGTTCAGTTCGACTTTCCAACCACCTGAAGACGACCGTAGCGTACAACGGCCGAAACGTTGTGATAAATATGGCAACAAAGATGAGGTCAATAGTTCGAATAATGTACATAATACCTCATTTCAGCAATATATACTGATAATAATGTGTTTTCTCTGTTACCTGAGAATGTGTTGTATTCGTTGATGAAGTCAGATGAATTGGAAGTGAGAAAAGTACCTCGTGGAAAAATTCTATTCATTAGGTAAGTATATATACGGAAATAGACTAGGGCACCTCGAGGTGGTGTAATGGTTAGCAAGTTTGTCTCGTTAGAACATTTACGACTGAGTAGTGAGTTTGATCCTCACTGGGTGCCCCCTACTTTCGGCCTTGTGATGCATCTAATCTATGCTAGGAAAATCACTATACGGAAATAGAGTACTTCATCTGGATTTAAAGGTTAGAAAGTATTTGAGTTCTATTCACTAAAAAATAGGAAAGTATAGTCATAGATTGTTTAATCAAAACAGAAATTGATTTCTTTATTCTTTCAGAAGTGAGAAGCCACCCCCCAAAAAAGGTTAAATAAAATACCTACCATCAATCTTGAAGCTTTGGTCAAAATCAATCAATCTATCCAAAAACGGAATTTGTGAACCTGCATCCAATGAAAAAAATTCCAGAAAATGAAATTCAGTCATCACTTATAAATCACACAAAATTAGAGTTGCCTGACTTATTATTTCCAAGATTAATAATTTCTCAAACGTCTTATTAAAATGTCTGAAAAAAAAAACGCAAGATAAGGGCGATGTTTCTTTTAATCTTGGAGAATTTCTTGCTAATGCGTTTCTCTTGGATTTCCTTCAAATTATCAGATTGTTAAAGAGCAGTGAAATTAACATCTGAAGCTTCTCATGTTGTTTACAATTTTGAAGCAAGACAGACACATTCTTGCAGAAACCTAATGTTCTCAGCTATGACCTTCCTTTGTTTCTAAAGGCTCTTATTTATTTAGATTGAATTAGTTTTCATTTAATATAACATTTATTTATTAAAATAGCAATCTTTTTTGATTTACTGTTGAAATAATAAAATTTTTCAATCAAATATTGCTAAAATGAATGGCTTTTAAAACGTATTTTCAATGCCGATATTTGATTACTTTTCCTCAAAAGAGTTTTAAAGTTAGGAATCTTAAATTTGACGTGAGTTTTTATCTCATTAAGTTACAACAATCTAGACTTGTCTAAACTTGATTTTGGAAAAAAAGCGTAAAATCGACCTATATATATATATATATATATATATATATATATATATATATATATATATATATATATAAACTTATCTTAGCCGACACGTTTTCGTCCTCTGTAGAACTTTAAGGCAAATTTATATACAAACGCAAAGACATTATTTGCTTTTTCAAAATTTTTGAGTTAGGAACGCTCATCAGTATTCATCAGGTTAGCTGAAACGTCAGGCAAAATATGGAGGACGCGAAGTAGGAAAATACTATATCTAATAAACAAAAATGTGTAAGTGATGTTTGGGAATGTTTTGTTTTAGAAATTTTGTCCCATTTAGTATTTAAATTAATTTATCCCTTTATGGATTATTTAAAGCCGAAACATATTCTTTGAATTGGAAGAATAATTGTTTTATTGCGAGTGATTTTTTCAGATCCAACTATTTAACTCATATATGGGGGAAGAGTTCGATTGATAACTTTAAAAATGGTATTTGCGGACAAACATGTAGCGAACCCGACAGGAATTAAAAATCAATTTGAGTTTATGTGTGCATTCATACTTTGTTAATTTGTTTATTATTTATATGACTTATTTTTTTTTAATTAATTAGGTTTTTTTGTTTATTTTATTTTTTTCTGTCTAATTATCAGCATTGTGTATGGTGCATATATTTGAATTTCTCATAAAGGTATTTTACAAGATAATTATTTTTAGGTTTCGATTAATGTAGTAAAACTTTGTTTTCATGTCTGCATTTTAAGATAAGTTCGGACAGTTTATTTAGTAATTTGTGTCTATGTAGGAAGGCGATTATAGCTATTTTCTCCTTCAAACAGAGTTTTTAATTTTTAGATTTACTGTTGTACGCTGAAGTTATTTTCATTATTTTCCATATTTTGCTGCATTTTGTTTGTTTTTTTAATTCTCCATATATATTTACAAAGGGCTGTGCTGTTCGGGTACTTAGTATTCATAAAGGATGTTTTGTCTGCGTAGTTTCTTTGTTTCCAGGATCCTTCCGTTACTCCTATGTATAGGTGTTTTCGATGTTTGCTGATTTTATAGTGACTTGGCATATTAAAAAATTAATTAAAAAAATAATATATATTGTATAAATTTGTTTTATTAATGTGAAATTGTGTGCAGTAGTGGAGATTGAGCGTTTATAGTTATAGACAGTGTGGAAACTCACAGTCAATATGCAGCGTATGTATATATATATATATATATATATATATATATATATATATATATATAGTTTGTGACATAGCCCTAAATGTTAACTGTTGAATCAGATGCATAATCAATTTAATAAAAGACGCTCTGTCGTTGTCTTTCTACTTCTCGTCTTTTTTTTGTGCGGTGTGAGGGAGTTACTACCTATCTGGACTAGGTCTTGTTTCGGTGAAGAAAGGTCAGGAAAGGAATTTGGGTCACTTGACAACAAACAGAATGACCGCCTAAGAAATGGCAGAATAGTAATTTGTTGCTGCTTGACAACAAATAGAATGACGTCCTAAGAAAGTGAGTATGAATCGGTCAACTACGCTCACATACATCACCAAGTGGAATTTTGTATTGTAACTTTAGTTACCCAATTACTTCCGACGACAATAATTCTTGAGGAAAATAGACTCTCATCATGCGATCGTAAAGTATGACAAATACTCCTACAAACCTATTCCATTACTTGTGTAAAGAACAAGGAAATTTCATCCCGGAGAACTTAGGTATTTAATGGGTAATGAAAAAAGGAATATTTTACCCAAACAGATACAAAGAAATCATTTTACTTTCATCTTGGATGCAATCCAAGTAACCAAGTGAAACGGAACACAAACATTACCCCGGAATTTTAAAGTTCATATTGCGGAAAAAAAAGCCTAACTTTTGTGAACTTTCTACAGCAACTTTGTCTGCCTGTCATTACGAACATTCGAACTTAAAATTCCTGAAACACAAACGTTTGAACTGACATCGATTATCAGTTAAGTTTTCTTTTATTAATTGTACGTCTGTCATTCCATACTTTTCCCATATTTTGTATTTTGTTATATTAAATTTATTTACAAATGTTAATCTTGAGTTTGTTATTTGTTGGTACCTGTTCGTGAATTCCGATCTGAGCAAAACCACATTTATTCTTTTTGAACTTCGAGTTCATACCTCTATACATTGCGAATTCGTAACAATATATATATATATATATATATATATATATATATATATATATATATATATATATATATATATATGGGAGGGAATATATGACACAATGGAAAAAGGTTTTGTTTGATGCGTTTTGTCCTTTAAAACTTCATCTAATTAAATTTATGTTAATGAAACTACACATCCGCTTTGATCGCAAGGTCATCCACAGTAAATTTGCACCGTACCTTTTATAACATATCACCATTCCTGCCAGATTTTCTGTTATTACAGTGTGGGATATATAATAACAAAAGCGAAGAAAACAAAAATGAAATCGGCTTGATTATATATTAATTTATTTTTAAAGTTTAAAAATCACAGCATCCCGCGTCCGTGCGCATGTCTATAGCATTAACATAACAAATTTATTCTAATGAAGTCCTAAAGGGCGAAATACGTCACGAAAACTTATTCCACTTTTCATACATTTTTCTCCAATATAGATCAATTACCGTCAATATACTATTGACCGGTTAATATCTGCCAAGATTGAAAAGGAGTGTAACAGCCTATGGTTACACCCCAGTGCTAATTCAGATACACTTTAACCATTATGATACGCAGAATAAACCAGATTTAACATCACTATTAATAGGTCAATTTTAAAAAAAACAGGACTCAGTTACCACAGTATATATACATTTTTTAAGATGGCGTCACCCTTCGAAATGTAGGCGATAACGTCCTACACATATTCCATTTATGTAAATTCAATTGACATGCATTTCTCATAATGGTATTTTACAAGATAATTATTTTGAGCATTCGATTAATGTAGTAAAAATTTGTTTTCGTGCCTGAATTTTGAGATAAGTTCTGATTGATTATGTAGTAATTTGTGTTTGTCTGGGAAGGCGATTATAGCTATTTTCTCGTCCAGACAGAGTTTACAGTTTTAGATTTCTTGTTGTTGGGTGATGCGGTTTTCTTTATTTTTCATAATATGTTTGTAAGTATTCAAATTAATATAGTCGGCATTAAAAAATGTACCGTAAAATTGATCATGTTAATTAAGCGACAGTATTTCTTTACATATATATATATATATATATATATATATATATATATGAAAGTGAACATTGAAGTCGACACTCAGACGCGACAGGTTGTTTCATGCTAAATGCAATCGCCAGGCCGGTGGCCTGACGATTGCATTTCTGAGTTCACATCAATGTTCACTTTTATATTTACATACGCTCTATCTCTGATATTGACCACTTTATCCCATAAGTATAGCTTATTTTTTCATATATATATATATATATATATATATATATATATATATATATATATATATATATATATATATATATATATATTACCAGATATTCAATTCCGTATGGAAATTCCAAAAGGGGTATAATTCCAGAGAGCTCAATTCAAAAACAGAGCAAGTAATAATTTATGTTCTGATTGAGTTTTTTTAAACCAGGTAAAATGCTTGTCCATTTATATTTGAGTGTAAGAGTCAGTCTGACGAGTTGGGATCGAATTTTCGATTCTAATGAAATAAATATCACTATCGTATTTAAAGTTTTCGTTATAATCTTCAACCGGTCAATGAATGTTGCACTATAACAAAATATTTAATTAACACATTATTGTTACTTTTATTACAACATTCTGAGGCTTACAGACACTTCACGTTGAAACACCGATTCCCTTAAGAAGATCTAAGTTAAGCAACATCGAGTGCGGTCAATACCTAGATCGGTGACCGCTTAGAAATATTCGGTTCTGTCATCTTGAATGACCGGTTTGTGTAATGGATAATGATTCTGAATTGTTAATCGGTGTATCGAGTTCCAATTCCTGTTGATTTCGTTATATACACTTCCGTGCAAATATCCTTGGGAAAGGTATGATACACCTCTTCTCCCTCCAGCTATGGGTTAAATAGCAAGACATTTATCACCAAACTCATTAACTAAAAATATTCTTACAATCTAAAAATATTTACGACTTTAAATAACCTTCAAACGTTTGATAAGCCGTAGAAAACGAATCAATCAATCAACAACATTTTGGCCGAGAAACATCTATTTTTGCTCTGGCAATCAAAGATCATCTCATACCAATAGCGTCGCTTTAAAAACTAAATGAGTAAAAATATTAAAATAATAATCATGAAAATACGTCATATAAATATGAAATCATCATCTTTTTTATTCATATTAAAGAGAAAATGGCTTAAGAAATAGTCAGGGAGTGTATGGCAGAATACCAATAGATAAGCCTTTCGACGCTTCTGTGACCCAAATGATTAAAGTGACGTCCAAGAAAGAGACATGTGATGTAGCTTCAAATCTAATAATCAGTTTTACTTTCCTTCGATACTGCTCAGAAATGAAAAAGTATCCAAGCTAAGTTCAAAAATAATTTTTTTTTCTTTTATCTGACTTACTTTTTACGAGAAAAATGATTCTTATTAAATATTTATTAGCTTCCTTCGAAATCGTTAAAGATGTCTTGCTTTTATTGTTTTAGAAACTTTTTCTCTTTACTCTCTGCAAAATATGTCACGTGATGGATATATCACGTGACTGGCATATCTTGAAATGGAAATTCAGTTAAGCACGAGAAAGTTTGATGTCGATTAACCTCGTAGATTTATTCCCGCCATTTCTCGATTTTCGAAACGCACGCCATAAGTGTTCGAGTGGCATGAGAAAATCTAATTTGCCCTGCAGCTTCTCCGTGCGTTCGTCATACAAAAGACCAACAAGAAAAGACAAGATTCGATTGGAGCAGAAAACAAAAAGAAATTATTAAAATCGAATTACCAAGCAAAACAATTTCGACACTTTCTATTTCGCACAGTCTTATCGTAACTATCTATTTCAATCTGTCTGTCTGTCTGTCTGTCTATCTATCTATCTATCTATCTATCTATCTATCTATCTATCCCAGTCCGTTTATTTAACTATGTATGAAGTATTTTCCTGCTTGTCCATTTTCCATCATTCTATTAAAGAAAATTTCAAACAAATTTCATAACATAATGGACAATGGTAATAATAAAAATATAAGTCGCCTTTGCTTATATTACAAGATACACCCAAATTATAAATAACTATTATCAAAAGGTTTATACATAGGTATCCATCTCTACTTGATTAGCGTACTTTATACAAATTCATAACAACATCTATATTGTCCTTATCTTGTGGTTTCTATGATGCAACAAACATTAAACTCAATTTTGAACATAAAAATATCACTCTATCCTGTAGGTTACTTTGTTATACCTCAGACCAAAATGCCATTCATGCTCCTGATAAATTTAGATTGCTACTTCTACTCGTTTAGACCAAATACTCGAAAACAATACACGCCTATTGTGCAATATTGCTGTAAAAGTTCCACATTCTGAAGACTCTTACCATAGAATAAAGAAAAAAAATTAAAAATGAATAAATGAATACGATATTTTTTCAGTTTGGGAATCGGGTTTTATACGTATTTAACAACTAAGAGATATGTTCATCGCAGGGAAGAATTGGTTTGTTGGTCGCTTCGACTGTGACGTCATCTTAATGTACGAACCGTAACGCTGAATTTCATCATCATCATTATCATCGTCATCGTCAATGATTTAATCGTCAAAGGACCTAAGGGCAGAAGAAACAGACAACCTCCTCCAGGATGGTCTGTTGGGGGCGGTTTTTATGAGAACCGGGATTGACATGTCCGTCCATTATTTGATGTTGTCTGACTAGCTGGCTAGTGTTGCCGTCCCCGTCTACGTTCACCTACAACAGTACTTTCCATGGTCGTCTTGCAGGTTTGTTATACCGTGTAACTTGACCAAACAATACCATTTTCCAACACTTAATAGTGACGAAGAGAGATTCCTGTCGGCCCACCACACTTTCGACCTCCATACATAGTCGTTGGTTTCGTGCTCCCAGTAGAAGATGCGGAGGGGTTTTCTCAAGCATCTTATCTGGTGTTTTTTGGTAAATTACCAAAAACCACCTGATGAGACCGTTAGGTTGAAACCCAGGTCGTGTTAGCGGTGTATTTTTCAATCGTATATATATATATATATATATATATATATATATATATATATATATATATTGTAGCACTTTTTAATAGAAAACTCTAAAAAGCAGTTATTCCTGCACAAACAACATATATAATATTATTGACTCGCATAACAATAAAATATTAAAATAATTTTATGACAGCAACATGCCAGATAGCAAACTTTCTTGCAATTGTAGAACTAAAACCAACTACCCAGTTGGAGGTATTTGTAATTCAGAAAATGTTGTATACCAAGTTACCATCTTCCCAAAAGAAAATATTAATGATAAAAAAAGTATACATAGGTGCCTCTGCTGGGAATTAGAAACAGAGATTCTACAATCACGGGCGTTCCTTCTCTGATGTTATTTTTAATGAACCAAACTGCTCACTCTAAATATTTTTGGAGACTTAACGATAGAGGCTTCACTCCACAGATTAAATGTGATATCATCTGTCAATTACAAACTCCCAACAACTTCTGGAATAGATGAAATCTATGCCTAAAACAATCCTTATAATTAAATGCAAAAATGAAAAGAATTTCAAAATATCCTGCAGCGTCTCACTAACCTTTACATCCAGAATATTTATTTGAATATTAATTGTTACTTCCTTACATGTGACCCGTGTCTATTCAAAACATCCTACAGCATCTTACATAACTTTACACACTTTAGTGTCGAGAATGTTTGCCACACATATTTAAATATTATCTGTTACTTCAATACACGTGACACGTATCTCAGCAATGAAATAACCAAACACAACATACAATTAATCTGCGTCTCTTTGCTTTTAATAATTTTTTATCATTTCTATCTTGATCTCTGACGAAGCTTTAATAAAGTGAAACATGTTAGATTAAGATCTGTTTCATACTTGTTCGTTTTACTTTCATATATATATATATATATATATATATATATATATATATATATATATATATACGTGTGTGGGTGGGTATTTTTATCTTTTATTTGTTTATAATAACATATTTTTCTTAATATATGTATATTATATTTGTATTATTATCATTAGTATTATGATGTGATGATTATATGATAATGATTCTGTTTAAATAGACACCATATTAACCCCTTCCTCTGTGAGCTTTATTTGACATATTGTTGTAACTCTGTTTTAAATTTAACTTTCCTATCTCTTTACCTTTCCTTAAGCTTTATATTAACACTATTTTTCGGTTCTCTCCCTTCATAACGTTACCCCACCCCCGAAAAAAAAGAGACCTTTTATAGGTCAATTTATTTTTACTGCTGTTTTATTTTCTATTTTTTAAATTTTTTATCTTTATATATTTGTCTGGGATATCCTGATTCCATTTCATAAATTGCCGTCGGTCTGATGAGATGAATATGATTATATTCATCTCATCACTTTATTACTGACTATGGATTTTTAAAGTTTTCTCCTAATTATTCTTACATACATATATATATATATATATATATATATATATATATATATATATATATATATATATGTGTGTGTGTGTGTGTGTGTGTGTGTGTGAGTGTGTATGTGTGTGTCTGTGTGTGAGTGTACGTGTGCGCATTTGTGTGTGTATTCAGACATATATATACGGATGTCTATGTGTGCCCGTGTGCTTGACTGAAACTGTGGAATAAATGTATATATTTGCATGCACTCATATACTGAAAGTAAAATTGAAAAATAATCACTAAATATATTCGAAACTTTGTTTTCATCATCACAACATTTCGACAATAGTGTTCTCAGTAGATTGCCTGACGATTATCTGTAGAAATCTGGGCCGGGAACAACGGCCGAAACATTGCGAAAGTAACAGCAAAGATGAGGATATACAGTTCGACTGTGAATGATACTTGAATTATATGTTAGAAAATCAGACTACACCCGACCGATGCCCTTCAAGAACGAAAATCAAGGAGAAAATATAGGCAAAGTCTTGATGGAAAATGCAATGTTGTCAGAGGCGATGAAATATTGCTCAAGAATAAGAAGCGGTATTCGAGAAATCCTCGTAAGATTTTAAAATATTGGAAGTGTTTTAGGCATGACCGGCATCGAAAAGCCGTGCTGTATAGAGCAGTATTGGAAATTCAGAGTAGAATTATGGTGACTGAAGAGAATGTTGCACGTCATGTGATGGGCGACCTGTCCAATCGGATTTCGGTAGGCATCACTCAGCCTGCGTAAACTTCGAACTGAGAAGGATCTATAATAACTTGAAAGCAAAACTGAAGGCCAGCTTTAGTTGGTCTAAGTCACATGAACGCTGAGATGTTGGAGCTTAGTGTAATCGATGCTTTGACTATGGGGGTTAGGAGAGAAAAGTTTGTCCAATGTAAGAATCAAGTTGTTAGACATACTGAAGTCAGTGTTAGAGACAAAGTAAAAGCCAGCATTTTAATTATCGATTTTCAAGCCGAGAACGCCAACCTCCAGTTCAGTATTTCTCAAAATCCCAGCTTAATTCCCGCCATGTGAAATCCAAAGTTGCATCAATTCCTCCCCAATTTAGAATTATCATCAATTACATTCTAATCTTCATTCTTTTATGGCATTAAATAATCCGGCGATTTAATCTTATTAATAGCCAGCGATTAAAAAAGAATTCATCCCTGGTTAAAATTCTTCCTCTTACATTTTAATTTCCAACCATGGGAACCAAACGATTCCCGTTTGTGAATCACTTATTATACACACCTGTCGCGAACTAAAGCAATATACACGTTCTTGACTCTCATGTAAAAGCATCATATGTCCATCTTATTGACTCATGTGCAAACCAAACATTATTATGAAGCATGATTTATTCCGTATTTACTCAGTCCAGCGATAAGCGTTAATCTCGCATACCATATTCGATAACTACTTGCCTCCCCACGCAGACATAATGCGACACAAGGTCAGTTTAATGTGGGGGACACTATCGTGTATACCGGGGCCAGGTTCAAAAATAGCCCAGCCCTCATCCGACTCGCAAGACTCGCGTATTACATTATGTACTTGGGCAATTACATAGTTTCTAAACCTTAGGTATGCTAATTAGGTCGTTGTTTAAATATGACTACACATCTATGTTTTTAATTCTCTTGCAAGCAATACCTATGACTACGTAAAAATTAAAATGAAAAGGTAAAAATTTACATTTGTACATATGATGAAATTTTATACCATGGGGTTTTTAGTTGGATCCCAGTGAGTATGCGGTATTGTAGTATGTTGTGGTTTGAATTGTGAGGGATGGGTCCTTGTGAATGTGTAAATTGTAATGAATGAATGGGTCGTGAATCTGATTAGCTAGCTTTAGTATAGTTAGGGTGAGAACAACCTCACTCCACTTACCCTTTTAACCTTTTGCCGCAGTTGTATTGAAAGATACAATAAATACACATACCCATGCCTACCCGAGAAACTTCAACGTGAAGAAATGGTTAACAAGGAATGGTTAGCTAGAACAATTATGACTGAGTAGTGAGTTCGATCCTCACTGGTTGCCCCATACTTTCGGCCTTGTGCAACATCTGGCTTCTCTAAGAAAACCACCACAGCGTTGTCTACCTTTTTGACTCGCATACAAACCAAACCTTAACTGCAATTATTTTGACTCACTTGTAACCCACACCTATGTCTATCTTTTTTCACTTTCGTAAAACCCTATGTCTGCCTTTTTAAAGTTCGTGCCAAGCAAACATATATTCATTTTTTAATCGCGTGTAAACAAAACCTTTATCCATCTTTTTTTTTAAATTTTGGACACATCAAATCTATGTCTACCTATTTGATTCTCTTTCAAACGAAATCTAAGTCGACCTTTTTGATTTTTGTAAGAACCAATCCAATATGGACCTTCGTGAAATTTGTGCAAACCGAATGTATGTCCACCTTTTTGAGTTTCATACAAACCAAATCTATGTCTCCCTATCTATTGTACGGCGACATTCAGTATTAAATAACCAAAAAGATACTGACATGTCGTAAACCAAACCAAACCCAGCCAAACTTGACACGCCATATCCTTAGTGAATAACTTCATTTTGCATTAAGCTAAACTAATCTTAGCATTTTGTGTGTTCAAAAATTCCCAACAAATTTTTATGAAAAAATAGAAATTTGATATATATCTGAAAAATGGAAAAGGTTTTCAAATGATAAAGATAAGTTTAAGAGTTAATTTTGTGTTCAAGCACCACAAATAGTGGCATTTGTTTTACTTTCTCCGCTTTTGAAGGGCATTAATTTGTCGATGATTCAATAGAGTTACCACTCATCTTTCTCGTAAGACAATTATATAATACCACAATGCGCTACAGATACGGAGAAGAGCTATGGAGATCACTATCATGGTGTGGTCGGTAAAAGCCCAAAATTAAAGAACGATACAATTCTGTACCGACGCTGATGCAGGAGTTTCTTGGAAGAGATGCCATCTACCTGGCTTCGGAGGCCCAATTCGAATATAAGCAGTATTTACTCCTTCGCTTTCTCTTCACTCGAAGATGCTCAAAAGGCAGGAGTTCAGTAAATGATAATTGGGAAATGACATCAATGCTTTAGCTGCTGCTCTACGGGAAAATCTCCCTTTATTTGCATCTGGCCCTGATCAGCGACCAAACACATCTTCCTAACTTTCATCTCCAAGGTTGCAGAGTGCGATCGTTAGTGGGTGTCAATGAATCAAAGGGAAAAGTGAAATACCGGAAGCGATAGCGAGGAGAGTGAGGTGTGAAGTAAAGAAAGGGCCACCAGGATACTTTTTTTCATAAAGTATCATCGATTCATCTTGATCAGCTTTGATCTAAAGGAATTCTATAACAGTAATACCCAGACTATGGGTTGAAATTCAACCTGCCTGATGAATAACAAGAAAAAAAGGAGGAAAGATGGTTATA
>OZ038487.1:78828602-78871102 GCA_964036315.1 Acanthosepion esculentum | reverse complement strand
AAAATAGATCTATAATTTTTCCTGAAAATAATAAACTAAAAAAATCCTCGAAGCTATCTATATTAAAACACTGAAAGCAACCCTTAATAAAATTAATTATGAATACTGCACAAATGTTTTAAAATGTTTGTAGTTTAAAATATGTAGGTTATAACTATTAGCATTAAAAAGTTTTAAAATAATAGTTAGACATCTCAATAACTTAGTTACCTCCGTTGAGATTACTGCAGGTGTGTGTTTACATCATACAATTTAATAATTGTACATTACATACATTTAGTGTTTTTCGCTTCACAAGTATAAAATTTAATTTCCCCTGAACACTGCAATTTTGTCTTAGCAAAAAAAAAAGAACCTGAAGATGACATTGTGCTAATATCAACATTAATCAGGAATAAAATGGATATACATCAACATGGTAATGTTCTTTCTTTCTTGAATAAGGATATTAAGAAACTGAGAGGATCCTATTAAGAATAAACAGAGAAAACTCGTCTAAATTATTAAACGAGATAAGTCTTTATATATATATATATATATATATATATATATTATAAATTAACTGATTTAAAATATGTTTTTTCGCTACACAATAATAACCATGTTTCAAAAATGGAAGCTAAAAGCTTCGAATTTAATTTTGTTATTAAATTAAAGACATTAGTTCCATTTCCTCGTCAAGCGAGCGAAAAAAACATATTTTAAATCAGTTAATTTATAATATTAATGCTATGTAAATTTACATTGAGCACTATTGTGTAAAAATAAAAATATCTATAAGAACACCGGATTATATATCTTACTGTTCTTTCTTTATACACACACACACACACACACACACACACACACACACACACACACACACACATATATATATATATATATATATATATATATATATATATATATATATATATAAAGATGTACATCATTAAATAATTTAGACAAATTTTGTCTGCTTATTCTTAATAGGTTCTTCTCAGTTTCTTAGTCAAAGTGTGCAGCTCAGTTCGTGAACACACCTGGCATCATAAAACTAAACACCCTGATAATCATGTTGTTATCGAAAACTCACCTATACTAATTGTGGAATAGCTTGCGAGCTAGTTGCGTGTCAAATGAGTCACACCTGTGAATCAATCAGAAAGCAAGTGACAATTCTGAAATGAATTCCGTTGTCTCAGAAAAGTTTAAAAAGCATAGAGAGACGACCAGGCAAAGGAACCAGAGTCGATGAAAAATGTCGTCCTTTCTCCCATGCCGTACTTATCTGGACACTATATCCATAGAGAGTCGAAAGGATTACTACTACCAAAGTGAATACATACATTTATAAGGACCCTCTCACTCTTATGCCATTTTATGCATTTTACCTCAAGCAAGGCGGGATGCCACTAGCACAGAAGGGGTTACAGAGAGTGGGAGCGAGAATAAAGTGGGGTGATAGAGGAAAGGATGAAAAGAAAGACGGAATAGATCAGTGCATCTGGAGATGTCGATTGACATTATATTTGAATAGTTGGAGACTATAGCTATCAGGCAAACAAGAAATAGGGAGGAAATTTCACAGACGGGAGGTGCGAGACATGAAGCTATTGGATAAGAAGAGACAGCCACATTTAACCGTTTCGACAGTGAAAGGGTGGGATCGAGATGCCAGCCTAGTAGCACGTTTAAATTCATGCAATCTGGGAACTAGAGAAAGTAGCTCGTCGGAGCAGTTAATGTGAAAGTATTTGTAGAAAATACAGAGGGAGACGATGGCACTTCTGTGAGAGAGCGACTGTAGACGAGATGCCAAATTAGGGCTAATCACATTGCATATCCGTCTCTGGATTTTGTCGAGGACCTTAAGGTGAACAGCGGGCGTACCAGACCATAATTGGCAGCAGTATTCCATGTAAGGGCGAATGGTTGATTTATACGTATGCTAAAAGACTTAGACGTTCAACTTCGCAAAAAAATATTTTGGCAATAAACATAAAATGATATAACAAGTCTGAAGGAAACATAAATTTCATACTTACTTTAATAAAAAAAAAACTAAAGTTATTACACGTTTAATCGCAACGAATCCTTTGCATTTCTCGAGCCGATTATACCAGTGAACTCCTGTAAGCAGAAACTGAAGTTGAAATGCGTCGCTCTCAGTGAAACAAGAGATTGTGAAAATAGGCCTAGAGTTCTGGCCCTCAATTTCATCATAGGTAGTCATGTATTATAAAATGCCGTGATAGATACTTAATTTTAATAACACACAAATGCAAATGAAAACCCCTGCCTTTCTACTTGCACGTCCTTACATACGTCAATATGTCTATCGGCTAATTACGACAAAATAAAACAAAAATCTTTTTCGGTATTCGCTCAGATTTAATGTTTTATAATAACGAATGCCACCAATGGTACATCAGAATAAGAACTTTTGCCGCCATGGAGATAAAGATGAAATTTAATGTCTTAGATTAATTCAGAAGAAATACAAAAGTAGACAGGATTGGGCCGGAACGGTGATCCATTGGGAATTCTATCAATGGTTATATATGCAGATGAATTGTATAAGCAGGCAAATTAGGACATCCTGGACATGAAAAAAAAAGTAAAATTTTTGGTTTTTAGATTTAAGCAGGCCATTTGACACTAACCAGACCAGCAATCCTATTCATAGGAAACGACAAAGAACGTATCACACTTCCTGAATATTCTTCGTCATAGAAAACTGCGAAGAACATGCATCGAAAGCATTCTTTTTGGTCCTCCTCTCTTTCTGCTTTATAGTAATGATTTTTTTATTTACCGATTCTACCTTAACTTTTTATCTCTTTTCTTTTCTCTCCCCCTCTTTCTCATCCTCTACCCGTCTTTCTTTTTTCTTACTTCCTCTACTCCACTCTCCTCTTCTTTAGGCAGAATTTCTCTAATATGGCGCTCTCTTCCATGCCAATTTTCTCTCTCCTTATCACTTCTCTTTCCCCTCCATTTTTTTCGCCTCTCTCCAGACTTTATTTCTTTTTTCCCCTCCCCTTCTTTCTTCTTCTCTACCTAGCCTCTTTCTTCTATATAACCGCTTTTCTCTCCAACTATACCTTTACTACCCAGCCGTTCTCATTCTGAATCATGCACTCCCTCTCTACTCCTCTACTCCACTTTTCTTTCTCTCTATTTCTCTTCCCTTCTCTACCATTCTCTCATCTCCTTTCTTTCTTTTTATCTCTTCCCTCCCTCCAGCCTCTCTCCCTCTCTAACCAGTCTTACTCACTTTCCTTCTCCCCCCTCTTTTTCATTCACTACCCCCCTTCTCTCTCTCTCCTTTTCGCCCTCGTCTTTCTATCTCTTTTTCTCACATCTCTTTCTTCTCTATTCAGCTTCTTCTCTCTGCCTATAACTCCGCTTGTTATTATTTGATAATTCTCTCCTCCTTGTTTATAACAAGGACGTTTCGCCTTCAGTGATTGATCTGTCTGGATATGAAAGTCACTCAAATTGTACTTTATTTTTAAAGTTAATCTTACTTTTCTGTTCAAAGCATTTGTTTATATGATCGAACCCAAGTTGTTTATACAGTTCACAGAGAAACACTGTCACTAACCTGTCTCGTCTGATGTTATGAATCTATTCGGCCATTTGGTTTCATTACTTTTTAACTTCTAATCTTTCTTACCGTGTACGCGATATTGGTTTATTTTTGTGTGTTGCGTTTTAAGTTTTGTTTACAGATGCTTCTATGATTTTTAATATCGCTTTTCACATGTTCTCTGCACGTCCCTGTCAGGTAGATTACCGCTTTTTTTTTCATTAATTTTCCGTGATGTCATAATTTCCATAACCTTTTTTTATTACATCTGACTTGAGTTGAATCTTTTCCTATAGACGGTCATCTGTTGCCTTTTTGTCTGTTACTTTTCATATATCCTCTGCGCACGCGTGTATCGGTCTTTTTTACATATTTTTTTTTCTTCTTTGAGAACGATTTTTTTCAATTGGTTTTATGCACTGAGTTTTTCTGTATTATCTTTTTTCCCCGTTGTCGTTATATATCCATTCCTTCTTCCTGTCTTCCTTTCTTTTCGCTCATCCCGATATTCTTTTTCCTATTCTATTTTCCTTTCTTTCTTTCTTTCTTTCTTTCTTTCTTTCTTTCTATTCGCTTATTCTTTCTTTTCGCTTATCCCTACTTTTCTATTCTTTCTTTTTTTCATTCTGTTCGCTTATTCTTTCTTTCTTTCTTTCGTTTCAATTCAGCCCTATTTTCCTTTTTTCAACTTTCTTTCTTTATTTTTTCTATTCGCTTATCTCTATTTTATATTTTCTTTCCTTTTTCCATTCCTTTTGTCTTTCTTTTTACTTATTCTTTCTTTCTATTCGCTTAATCTTTCTTTCTTTTTTCTATTCTATTTTCTTTCTTTTTTTTTCTTCTTTCTATTTACTTATACGTTCTTTCTTTTTATCATCTGTTTATTCGTCCTTTTTTTCTTTTTTTCTTTCTGTCTGTTTTTTCGCTTATTTCTATTTTACATTTACTATTCTATTTCCCTTTCTTTCTTTTTTCTTTTTTGTTTCTTTTTATTCACTTATCCTTTCTTTCTTTTTTATTTCTATTCACTTCTTTTTCTTTTTTTTTCTTTCTTTCTATTTCCTTATCTTTTTTCCTTCTTTGTCATGTGTAATATGGTTCCCGTTTATAACCAATATCAACACCGGATTCTTTATTAATAACCTTAGTTTCCGCCACTTTTTCTCTTCACAAACGCTATCAAAAAGATCTCTGTAATGAGTTGTTGTACATGACCGTGACTGTGTCAATTCAATGATTTTCGTATTTCTTTTCCTCGGTTTAGAAAGGTGCCAGAAAACTTCATATGGTTCATTTTTTTCTCAAAATTTTGTTAATTAATTGACTTTTTTGATGAAATTTTTTCAATGAGTAAATTTTGGATTAGTATATTTTCAATTGTCATTTCCTTTCTTCTCATTTTAAAAAAACAATTCTCTGGTAATGATAAGTGTGAGATTAATCGTTTCCTTATAAGGAAACATTCGCCATTCATTAGTTGAACAGTTAACGTTTCTGTCGATTGAAAATTATAAAATCTTTCACTCTTAAAAGTTATTTTTTAGGAAAATAGGTTTCTCAATCCACTTACAACAACACTTACCCTAGTGACATTGATTCGAAATTCCAGAGGGGTGACGAATGGTATTAAGAAGGAGCACGAAGGGGGAGAAGCAAAGAGGATTGCGATCTTTTTTCTTACGCATCTCTTTCAGAAAATGATTGGATAATGAACCTATGGAAGAAGTTATAGATCTTTGTAAAAACAGCGTATATTTGATTAAGTTGCATGCTTAAATATCCGTTAGAACCTCAGACAATTCTTGAGGAAACTAAGATAATTTCGATCTTCTTTCAAGAGGGTATCAACTTTCAACTAATTAGCGTCAATGAACAACGTTTTATCTTACTGTCTTGTCACTGGAGATGAGTAATGCGTGGTGTATTACATCAAGCAGACTACGCCAAAACATTTGCAAAGTTACGACGCAAAGATCTCGATTTATTTTGGAAAGATATTAGAATAATCCAGAACATTTACTGGGAAAAACATCACCATACAGATAGAAAATAAATCGAATAACGACACAAATATATATATATATATATATATATATATATATATATATATATATATATATATATAATTTTTTTAAATTGAAAATTTTACTTACTGTAATTCAAAAAAAGATATTAATTTACAGTAAGTAAATTTCTTAATTAAAAAATATTAACGCTCTATTCTATTCTAAATATTGAGCACTTTAAAAAATTCCGTTTTGTAAAATTTTAAAATTATATATATGTGTATGTGTGCGCGTGTGAGTGTGTGTGTGTGTGTGTGTGTGTGTATGAGTGTATGTATGTATGTATATATGTATGTATGTATAATATACATTTATACTTAGAATCAGAAAGAAACCGTGAAAATTATTTAGTTCAACTAAGAATGACCCCATTTCTCCCTTTGAGTTGTGCGTGTCTCTGCCTCTCTCTCTTCCTCTCTCTCTCCCCCCTCTCTCTCTCCCCCCCTCTCTCTCTCTCTCTCTGTGAAAAATTCATGTTGTGCCCACGCGTTTCGTTCCTAGAGGAACCTTATTAATTCAAGTGTAGATGTTTTATTTAGGAACCGGAAACCTTGTCCTAAATCTGAAGGATAGAATAAACTTCTACTCCTGTTCAAAAGACCGCGGAAGAGTGTGAACCTATCTACTGCTATTGAAAAAAAAAATAAAAAACTCAAAAAAACAAATAAATAGTTAATAAACTTTCATAGTTCAGGCGAAGACGTTAAATGTACACAGTTGAAGGAACCGGAATCCATCCTTAATTCAAAAAACGGATATTAATTTACAGTAAGTAATTTTTAAAAATTAAAATCTGTTTTGTTCTAAATATTGACAGGAAACAAGGGATAGACGGATAGAATTCTACGCCTGTCCTCCGGTATATATATATATATATATATATATATATATATATATATATATATATATATATATATATATATATATATATATATATTATTTTGGTGCAAAAATAATGTCGTTTTTTGACGTTCAACTTCATGTGAGAAAACGACATTATTTTTGCACCAACCTAATATATATATATATATATATATATAGGAGGAGGAGGAGGAGGAGGAGGAGGAGGAGCAGCAGACGGGTTCATACCTTTCCCAGGGATATCTGCGCGTAACAAAACGAACTGGAATTCGAACAAATTTCCTTTCTCTCTCTCTCTCTCTCTCTGTCTGTCTGTCTGTCTCTCTCTCTCTCTCTCTCTCTCTCTATATATATATATATATATATATATGTGTGTGTGTGTGTGTGTGTGTGTGTGTGTAGATAGATAGATAGGATTAATACAAATATAAAATTTGTCACTAATTGATGTTATATTCAGCAACTCTACTCCAGAGTTTTTAGGGGAAATATCCGGTCCACTCGTCAGAAGATATCGGCAAATGTCTGTTAATTTTTTCGTTTTCGTTATTTTTCTATTAAGTTTTCTGATTGGCATTAGGTCAAATTTTCTTCTTTGCGTGCGTGTGTGTATGTGTGTATGCGTGTATATGTTTGCACGTGTATTCGTGTATACGGCTGTAAGTGTGTACATGTGCACCTGAACTGGTTGCTAAACTCAGTTGCCTTGGTCTGTCTGGTTAATTTTTTTTTTTTTTTAACTCTTTTTCAATTTTCGAATAAAATTGTGACCGAATAAACTGTCCAAATTCCATGTTTGGTCTCTCTTCTTTTTTCTTTTTTTTCTGAAGTACAAAATCAAAACAGAAAAGAACATGACCTTTGGACAGCTTATCCGTAATTTTGATCCTGATATAGCACATGTTAATTGAACATTAGAAAATACAATAAAATATGAAACAGATAAAAATTCTCGGTTGAATATAACGAAACGAAAACTTAATAAAAATCTGGATTTATTCTTATAGCTTAAATATACCTTATATATATGTCTTTTACCCTATCTATCTATCTATCTATCTATATATATATATATATATATATATATATATATATATATATATATATATATATATATATATATTCGAGTCAGAGTGAGAGTGAGAGGTGTGTGGCTTGCTTGAACATGTCTAAATACATATAATTAAGGTTATATATAAGAAAAACAATGAAACAATCATAAGATCTTCCCTCTAATCGTTGTTCAA
Source organism: Acanthosepion esculentum (assembly GCA_964036315.1). NCBI lineage: Eukaryota > Metazoa > Mollusca > Cephalopoda > Sepiida > Sepiidae > Acanthosepion > Acanthosepion esculentum. The sequence continues at coordinate 78,863,354 of OZ038487.1, read as the reverse complement.
TCAGGTTTTATTTCCTTTTCCCGCTTATTATGTCTCTCCAAAATGGCGGATCTCTTCTGTTAACGATCCTAAATACGACACCAACAATGGTGTTCTTAAAATGCCGCCGGCTTTTCAAATGATGCATTCTCAGCGTAAATCAACACACCCTGTCAGTAATGACGAGCACACAAATAACCTTGACCTAAACCACAAATTAGGATCGTGTTCAAGAAACTGTTGTAAAATTAGAAGCTCTGGTTGCCCTGTAGTAGTTTGCAAGTGATTATATTGTTACAGAGCTTATTTTTGCTTTCATGTTGATGGACGCTATCGTTTGCGTTGTTCCACTTTTTGAAGAAGATAAAAGAATTTATTTTCGATAATGTCCACCGGGTCCTGAAAAAATAGAGTGAGGATCATGTCAATGGCTAAGATTCTTGTTTTTGTAATCAGCAAAAAAAAAAATTGAATATGTTTTTGAATCCTAAATGATAAATGTTTTTTTCTTCTCAAATCAAATACTCGTTGGTTTTTGTTCATGTTTTCTAACACCCTTTATTATTATTATTATTATTAGTAGTAGTAGTAGTAGTAGTAGTATTACAACCAGGTTACTTGGATGTTAATGATTGCTGTTCAGATTGAGACATTCGAATGTTCGAATTACAATTGGTTTCGTTACAGTCACTTACGCGCAAATATCCTTGGGGAAGCTATGAACCCATCTCTCCTCTTAGCCATGGGTTAAATAGGCGGACTTGTATCTGGAAAATACATTGATGTTCTCAAAAAAAATTGTTAATGCCAAAATATTCACACGCAAAAAAAAAAAAAACAGAAATAAAATTAAAATAATTGTTCTTTTCCAAAATAAGTTTCGGCTTTAACTAACACATAAAAGGTTAAGCCATAAAATTAAAAAAAACAGCTTAATCAACATTGCCAGGCTGCTTGGTCATTGTATTATGAATATATACTAAATTTAGTTTAGTAAGGCATAAGGCTAAATAATAGACAATATTATTGAGAATAGGAAGAATGTGCTGCCCTAACCTGCTCAGTAGGGGATGCTTGTCTTAAAATCAGTATTGTCCAATTTGGCATTGAAATCGAGAGTAAAATACTTGTCCGTAAAAATCTTCTTCGAAAGGATTTTTTATTCAGATTTTCTGGCTGATTCTTTCAAGGGAACACTGAAGACTTAAGAAATTCGCTGTTCCAATTAGCAGAAAATTAAAAATCCGTTTATTGCATGAGCATCGAGTTAAAATTTTCTTCGTAACAACAATTAATGTGTAGAATAACTTACGGAGAGTAATCTTCTGGCAATTTATTTATCTCCTTTCAACCACCAAGTATCGTAGGCGATCAGGGTTCTTCAGAGCCATTTTTTTCGTTAGTCTAATTCATTTTTACCCCATTACTATCCCCTTTATACATGGTCTGAAATCCAGTCACTCAAACTCGTTAATTCCGTTACTCACTGTTTTTTTGTTTTTGTTTTTTTTGTTTTGTCTTTTTAGTTTGCCTTCAGTTGTTACATTTTCTATGCCTTCCTTCCTCATTGTGTCAGAGAAATTTCACTTGTTTCTTTCTGGTTAAAAGTACAACTTTTCTTGCTGTTCTTATTTTCCTTAAAATTTCTCCTGTTCTGTCCATGATATTCGTCTTTCGATCACATATTTGTTGCCTCGTCTTCTTCATCTATGAATAAATTGTTCATCCTCCAATGCTATATAGGATATTAAATATTTCATTTTCGGTATTATATTTTCCATGAGACGACGGAAAATATAATACCAAATTCCGATGGTGCATTTGAACAGCGAAAGATGCCTCTGAAAGCTAAAACAAAGTATTAAGAAACAGGAAAATTTTGTTAGAAAATTTCTTCACAAGTGAAGGGGAGACTTGAGGCAACAGAGATATTTTTTCATCTTTCTACGTGTGTGCGACATGAAGGTTGTAAAGAAAATGCCCAAAACTGTGGGGGGGTATCTAATTAGGATAAGAAAGAATTTTCATTTCTTACACACATAATGAGAAAAGAGGACTTGTAAAATCTGACACACACAGGACATATCAAAGGTATAATGAACAAGGGGTAGTGGGGGCATCTAATTGACTGAGGGCGGAATGGTAGGATTTATAGCAGTAATACAACTCTTATTAATAGCTACAAGAGAGAGGAATTTGCGGAGTACCGCTGACACCCAGAAGAGACACATTATATAGAAGAATGGAAATTATAATTTACGATAGAAATGCAATTCGTAGTAGTATATACACATACAGGATGGTCCTAAAGTTTTGCCACGCCCTACCAAAAACTAATGAGAACAATAGAAGAACAGGTAATACACCAATAAAATGGACGTGTACTATATTCATTTTATGCATTTTCATTGACACGGTCACACATCGGTAAGGTCTGTATGAACACCATCGTTTTCGTGTCAGCCATCTGAAATAGAAAATTATATTATGTAGGGGTGACAAGACCGTCGGACCACCCTGTAGATTAATATTCATTTTATAGAAAAACATGTTGCAAAATATTTTTCTAAAACGAAACTGCTTTCTGAGAGAATCCTTTCTGCTTTCCCTTCTCGGCTAACATTCTCGACTGGCATGAAGTGGAAAGATTATATTGAATCAATTGCTACGTTCGCTGCTAGGAAAGTTGATTCACTGCGTATTGTTAGACACTTTTTCTCGTCTGAATCTGTCTTAAATATTGATAAGTCTACCATTCATCCATGCCTTGATTATTGCTGCCACATATGGCCTGGTGATAAAATCCAAAGAAGAATCTGCAATATTATTGGTCCTAAATTGGCATCTCGACTTCAATCACTTCCCACCACCGTAATGTAACTTCACTTGTGACTTTTCTATAAATACTTTCATGGCAATTGTCCTGATTAACTTTCCTGGTACCTAGAATTCATGGCGGCAAGGTCTCATTATGTTACAGTTGAAATGGCTAGACGTAACTGTAAGTTCTACACTAACATTTTCTTTCATCCCACTCCTCGTTTGTGGAACTCTCTTCCGGCCCGTTGTTTCTCAGTCAACTTGATCTTCAAAAATTTAAATGCAATGTCAATCGTTATCTACTGTCTTTTTAATTCCCGTTCTTTTATTGTTCTTGTTCCTTAATAATATTATTCATTTTCTTATATTCTTTCACACAGATTAAACCCCTGCGTTGTAGTGACTTTATTGTCTTGCTTGGGGTGGAAATATTTTTAAAAAGTGTAACGCATCATGATCAGGCAGGATTTACTAAACAAGTGTTACCTAAATTTAATTCAACTTGCATAAACTGTGCTAAAATTGCGAGTTTCACCAGCAAGAAACACTTCAATTACAGTTTTTATTTTAACAGTACGCTCCCTGGTGTTAGTAAGTAATTAAATTTGACAAGAATTGCGGCTATATTTGAAATCTGCGAAACCTGTCACTAGGAAGGAGAAATATGACATTCATAGCGGTTTTGTTGCATAACTATGTCTCCTGGCAATAGGGTAGAAAATGAAACAGTAATCGTGCTTTCGAAATGATTAACTTTTACATATAGGCGATATAGGCGTCCTGTCAGGATTTATCATCAGGAGGAGGGGCACAATTTTAACGGAATAAGATGACAGACGAAAAGAGCTACGAGGCACTAAAGGAATGCTAGAAGAAAAGAATAACTAGCAATTGTAAGAAGAAAGAATGTGGTTATTAGCAAGAGGCAAAGCACAAGATCCGAGCTCCAAATTTCAGACCTCAAAATCTTGGCGATCAATGTCTCTCCACAATTTCCTTTTCTTTGTAGCTCTTAATAAGTTTGTTTTGTTATCTCTCCTAAACCTTGTCCTGCCATCCATTTCCACAAGATCGCTTGGTTGGTTATGCGTTGTTTTCTTTTGTTACTCTCGCATTCAATCCGCCCTGTGAGTATCAAGTTTTCCAAGCCCGCTTTCCTCAGTATGTGCCCTAGAAATTTCAACTTCCAGATGTTAAATGTAAATGTCTATTTTTCTTCCATTCTCTTAAAACTTTGTCGTTGCTTACGTGTTCGGTCAATGATATTCTCAACATCCCTGTGTAGAACCACATTTTCGTTGGTTCAAATCACTTTTCCACCGGTGAGGCGATTGTCCAGCATTCACTGCCATATAGGAGGACTAACGAAATGTTTCTGTTTCTTGATACTTTGCTTAGCATTTGGATGGCATATCATACTTATTTTAAATTTATTATAATCTATACAAAATGAATTTCTTATTACCACAGGAATCAAATGATGATAATAGGCCAAGTTTTATAATTTATTTTCCTAAATTCCTTTTAAGTTTCATTACCCAATCACGGCGTTATCCATTAAACATTAGAATGGAAGTGATAATGACAAATTAAAGATTTTACATTCATAATAATCAAGTTTTACTATAGAAATAATTTCCGAATGAGGAAGATAGGAATGTACTGTAACCGGGAATAAATGCTTGTGTAATTGAGAGAATATATATATTTTACAGAAACATTTGTTATCGAAATGCTTTGAAATGATGAAGAAACGAATTTGCAGTAAGTAAGAATGAATGAGCGTATTACAGCGAAGCTATTAATGCATAATATATCAAAAGATTACTATTGAAATACATTGAAATGAGAAAGAAATTAATTCTTTACCGAGAATTAATACAAGCGTTACTAAAAGAATTTGGTTACACACACACACATACACGCGCGCGCGTCAGTGTGTGTGTGTGTGTGTGTGTGTGTGTGTGTGTGTGTGTGTGTGTGTGTAAAATAGATAGGTTGGTTAATAAAACAAGAGCAAAGGAAAGGGTGCCAATATGATCAGTACGAAAAATATTTATTAAATATTAATTATTAGCCACAAGACAAACATGAACACGGAAATTACGGTTTAAAGTCCGGAATTTTCGGGCACACCTGTGTCCTTCATCAGCTGTGCAAGAAATAAACAGAGAAACGGGGAAGACTCACCAACGGTTGTCCTTGTGGCTAAAAAGATTTTTTCGGATTTTCACTGATGATATTTGGCAACTCGTATCCATTTTCCATCACTAATTTGTTACTTGTCCAATCGTTGCTGAATTTTGTATTATGTATTTTCATATATAACATATAAACATTAATTGTTTATTCTTTATTTTAGGTTTGATAATGATTGGTGAAAGAATTACAATTAGCGCTAATTTATGCTACCTGTGGAAAAAAGGCCTGAGTACAAGCGCAGTGTCAAAAGAAATTAATTGCTTTAAATGGGTGAACAACAGACAAGCATACGTATATTATCGGGAGAACGTGTTTCTTCTCAAAGCACCATCACTCGACACTTCCATAAGTTCGGCTTTGTGAACAGACGTTGTCGAGTACTTCCCCGTGAACTGACCAATGGCCAGGTTCAACAACGTGTGGACATTTGTAAACAACTGCTACCAAATCCTCAAGATGGCCCTTTTTTGGCATCCAATTGTAACTGGGTATGAATCTAGGATGTATTTTTGTAATCCTTATAAGAGAAATCAGTGGCTTCGTTCCGGCTACTGAATCTGTTGTCAACCAAGGACGTTTTGAACAGAAGGTCACGTTGTGCGTTTTGTGGAATTAAGAGCATGTGTTGCACTTTGAGCTTGTTCCAGATGTTCATGCTGTAAACGCTGACCTTTATGCTCAACATAGAGTATATGATGATTCAAAAGCCCGCTGCCCGGAAAGGTCAATCGATGGCATGTACTCATACAGTATGACAATTACTCAGGACACACTGAAACAGGGGTGTAAATTTAAGGAACTTGAGGGATTGCATGCGCAGCCACAACCTGCCTACAGTCCAGACTATGCATTATCAGATTACCACTACGGTTATTCAAGAATGTGGAGGAGGCTGTTAACGGGTGCAGAGAGAGCTTTATGCCTGTAAACCAGCTAAATAGTATAAGCGTTGCAATTGGGCTACTGGGACAACGATGAAACAGACAGCAGAATATGGTGGGATATATTTTGATGAATAAATATTTTTTTGTATATAATTTACTTGAACTATTAATTAAAACTGGAATACGAAAAAACGTTTGATTCGACCTAGTATATAAACTTTTACTATATATATATATATATATATATATATATATATATATATATATATATATATATATATATATATATATATATATATATATATTTATATATATATATAATAAAAGTTTATGTACTAGGTTGAGTCACACGTTTATATATATAACCTTTAACTATTGAACTACATTTCCAACGAGGAAGGAAGTAATTTTTATTGGCCAGGGATTAATGCAAATATTACCGTGAGATAAAAAATCTATTACCTTATTGAAGTTAAACATTTACTACAGAAATACATTTAAAATGGGGAGGAAAGGAATTTTGTAATGATTAGGAATTAATGGCAGTATGGGACTACTATATGCATAGCAGTTGACCATTTCCTACAGAAATGCATTGCAAAAATGAGATTACCGGTATTATAGAATTAAGAAAAGTGATGGTGACACAGTAGAATTAATATACGTATGATATGTAAGCATTTACTCTAGAAGTGTATTGCAAATGATTTTAATATAGAAATTCACAGAAAAGTATTTTCATATCAAACTGCATTGCAAATTAGAAGGTCTTTTCAATGGTTAGGATTTTAAGACAATTATTAACAAAATTAGTCTATTATCATTGTAGTACTAAAACATTACGTTAGGAATGAATTTTCTTCGAAACTTACTATTTGATTTGGCCGACTAATGAAAATATTTATAAATGTGAATTCTTGCCAGGAGATTTTATTATATTTATCTAAGTTATGAAGTAATTACAAAATGACTTTTTCTTTTTGAAAGTTAACGAGCTTCGTTTTCGCGCTAAGAATAAAACTGCTCGAGCCAATCAAATTTCTTTCGTTTTTAGATGTTGAACGATTGAAAAAGAAATCTTCCTGTTTTAATTACTGAAACTGATGAAGGATGCGTATAACCTCCCACATCCCCAATTATCTATAGAGGTATTTTAATTGATCTTTACAGCTTGTATCTGTTTGTTTGCATTAGGGGAATAGATTCATTACAGTGTCGGCAGATGGCGCCAGGTGTCGATACGTTTTATCTCAATTTGGCACTTGTAAAAGATCAATTATCAGTTGTATCACTGAACCATTGAAAGAATAACATATTCATAGTTTGTTTCTTTCTTGCGTTTTTATAATTTTTATTTACCATCCTTCTCCGTTTTATTCCTTTTTCCGCATTTTTATTTCACTTTCGTACAAAGTGGAAAAATGATAAAATAAAAGATATGGAATCCGAGAATTGAGGACAAGATGAAATGATTGTAACTGATCAGAATAAGATATTTTATTCAGAAGAGGAGGTTAATGGTGCACTATAAATGCCTTGACAACAGCGATATTATTTCATCAGGAATCCTTTTATTGTTTGATTTTGAGCAAATGAGATTCATAAGAAGAATTATTATCAGCGGGGCGTGTTCAAAAAATAAAAAATATAACATTAAAATAAATTCTGTATTACATAAAAATATAATTTATATATTACAGAAAATATACGTTACAGAAAAATATAAGTTATGAGTTAGGGAAAAATAGGATTTACATGTTACAGAAAAACATAATTTATATGTTGTAGAAAATAGGATTTAGATGTTACAGAAAAAAAAAGAATTTTCGAAGGTGCATCGGGATAGCAAAAAATGCCTTACAAAAGCTAAGAAAAGTATTAAGAAACAGAAATATTTTGTTAGAAACAAAGAAGAAAGTACTGAACTATTATGTAATATGAGTCCTCCTATATAGCAGTGAATGCTGGAAAATCTCCTTTAAGATGAAGAAGGGACCCGAACCAATGGAAACGTGGTTCTACAAAAAGGATGCCGAAAATAATATGCAATGTGAGCAAGGACGAGAAAATAGGAAGAAAAAAGACATGTTTACATCAGAAAGAGAGAGATGAAATTTCTAGGGCACTTAATGAAGAAAGAAGTGCTTGGGAAATTTGGTACTCACAGGAAAGATTGAAAGCAAGAGTGACCGAGGAAAACAACGGATAATTTACCTAGCGAGCTTGGCTGGCAGGACAGGGTTTAAGATAGATAAGAAAAGACAATATATATTAAGAGCTGCAGAGGACAGAAAATTGTAAAGAGCTATGATCTCCAACGTCCTGATGGAATACGAACATAGAAGAAAGAGAAAATATAATTTATATATTACAGAAAATTTAATTCAAATATTGCAGAAAAACAGAATTTAAAAGGTACAGTAAAATATAATTTATATGTTTCAGAAAATATAATTTATGCTAATGAATACTGCTCGTCAGAACATTTTCCATGGAAATAGCGTTAAAGTAGAATAGGCTTGGAACGTTTTGCCTGTGATAATGCATGTGCAGAGTGGAAAATAATTCATCGCCTAAAGGGCCGCGTAAAAGCATTTGAACTCTGTCAAGGATGAAAAGAAAGGAGTGGCAAATGCAGCCCTGATATGGCAGCAATACCCAATTTTTGTATGTATCTTCTATGCATCGCAGGATCTTTATTAGAATTTTTAAATGCCATTTCTTCAAGACGAAGGCGATCCTTTCTGTCCATAGATATTTTGCTTCTTTAAAAGCTTTCAAGACATAGGCGGTCATAACTCTCTACAGTTTCCCGTTCTTTATTACATGTTGTCTGCAATTTCTTCAGGAGAAAGATAGTATAAAGAGTTGCCTTCTCCGCGGTTTGGAATTCAAAGATTTAGCATTTATTCACAGTTAGTGTTCGGAGAGATAATGTCTAAAATAACCATTAGTTTATATTTCATATATTCTGATATTTTCCATTTTCCGATTCAGTTACCCAGTAATAGTCAGATTGATAATTTTCATTTCATATATATATATATATATATATATATATATATATATATATATATATATATATATATATATATATATATATATATATATATATATATTCGAGAGATTGTACACATGTACTTCTTATAATATGCATGATTAATAGACCGGTTAATGAAATAACAACAAAATGCGAACAATATTGGCAATAAGATTGATGGTATTTATTATATATTAGCCTTCTGACTAAATTGGAGCACGAAGAGAAAGATTTTAAAGTCGGAATTTTCTGACATACCTGTGACCCTTTTCATCGAGACGAGGAATAAACAAAGAAGTTGAATTTATTCTTCCGAGCTATGTTTGTTGTTGTTGGTTAGAGGGCTCCATGTGGAAACTATATTCCCTGAGTAAACCCAAATCTCTGTTTAATACTTTAATAGGCCATGATGGGTTTGGTAAGCCGAGTGGATAATTCCAAAGAGGATGTAATCCAGAGAGCTCAATGTAATAACAGAGCAAATGTTAATCAAATAATTAAGAAAGAGACAACCTTAAGTTTCCATGACGACAATTTATTTCCCTAGAAAAGATATTTTCCTGGTTCATCAGGTCACATCTGTAGTTACAAAGGAATTAGGTTTATTTTATTTTTAAGACAAGTTTTTGACGGATAGTTTTTCGTTGATATAAGGTGAAAGAAGTGGGGGGAGGACTATAATGTGGGATTTTATTTTGAAAATATATTTTAACACCGAATTAAATGAAGACGCTAAAACCACGCATCTGATTTCATTATTGCTATGGAACGGTTGGTCGAAGTATGGAAAAAAATGTTGTTTTTAATGATTTTTTAATGGTTATTGAACCAAAGCCAGAATTCCGTGCCTGTTTCTCCAAAATAATTCCCTTTTTTACATTTGTGGCAGAAAATTACTTTGGTTTAGTGTTTTTTTATTATGATTTTCTTGTACACATGTGTTTTTTGGACTTAATGAATATAAAAATTGTCCCAGTGTTTGTTGGTTTTGATGGCTTTCACCTAAACTGTTAGCATTTTGAAAGGTTATTTTTTGTTATATTTCGATAATAAATGGTGTGATAGGATAAGGAACAAATTATAACGTTTAAAAATGTTTCGCTTTTATTAAAGCTTCAGCACAGAATGAAATATAGGGAAAAAGAAAGAAAGTCAAAAAGTCTAATTTTTGTGTAATTTGTTTTTCATTGGTTAAGCAAACTTCACGTGTGCCAAGTAGTGTTCTTGCGTACATTTATGTATGTAAGTGTATCATCCTTTCACTTTGTGTATGCAGGATTTGGATGATAATGTATATTCGTTTGTGTACACACGCGTATCTATGTGTATGTGCCTGGTTGTGCGCATGTTGATTTGAGAGGGTTATTAAGTAACATCGTTTGCCGTCGTGGTGGTGGTGCTGGTAGTAGTAGGTAGACATATTTTAGATTCTTTAATTAGGAATTTTATAAAAGTTGGTGATGTAATATAGTGTGTTTGACGTGTTTTTATAGATGGCAAGTAATTTATAAATGGCGTATAAGTACTGTTGTAGATTGTATAAAAGATACTAAAAGTAGACATCTGCATAATCTCCAAAAACGGCCAGTGTTCATAATTAATTTTATGGTTTGGTTTCTTCTTATTATAATAAGAGCTTCAATCATTTTTAAAAGTTCAACAAAAGAAAATATTTGTGCGTATACAAGAAAACAAAACTTATCAGGCTTGTTTCACGAATCGTGTATTAAAGATGAATTACAAGCCAAAAATATGCATGCGTGTGTGTGTGTGTGTGTGTGTGTGTGTGTGTGTGTGTGTTTGTGTGTGTGTGTGGTACTCCTACTTTGAAACAGGTTTCGTTGAAGGAGCCTGATCAGCTACTTTTGTTTAGATTTTTTAAGTTATGTGTTTCTATAAATCAACAAACATATATAAAAAACAGCCATACATTCATTTAAATATAAAAATAACATCATCCTTGATAATGGATAATAATAGTATGGCCGAAAGCGCTCAGCATTATTAATAAAAAAAATAAAAAGGCAATTCTCAATAACATCAACTATGAACACAGCCACAATGAGTTGCTGTATTTGGAAAATAAATCATCCCTATAACTTTAGATACATACATAAAATAAATCCATACATTCAGATAAAATAAAAAATAAAATCGTCCTTGATAATGGATAAATGTTTATCCGAAAGTGATTAGCATTATATATATATATATATATATATATATATATATATATATATATATATATATATAGAGAGAGAGAGAGAGAGAGAGAGAGATAGATAGATAGATAGATAGATAGATAGATAGATAGATAGATAGATAGATAGATAGATAGATTACATTATTCGGACTATTGTCCTCATCTTTGTCGCCATATTTATTACAACGTTTCAGCCGTTGTACCCTCCGGCCTTCTTCAGGTGGTTGGAATGTCGAACTGAACTCTTTATTTCGCTCACTGCGGTAGACTGTTCTAGTTCCACGTGTCATGTTTAATGGATGTCAGTTATCAGTTATCTCCTGTTCATTTCCCTCTGAATGTTCTCCACTGCCTTGACCGGGTATTGAAGTCAAACTCTTTGGGTCCTGGATCTAACCAACGGCTTTATCTACTGTGGCACAGTGGATAAAGGCGTTGGTTAAATCCAAAATTTTGAACGTGTTAGAAAGGAGTAAAAAAATTTCAAAAAATAATTTCAAAAAATTCTTTGATCTTTCCTCTTAATAATAACATAAACATTTTGATGACAAAACTTTGTTTTCGTTGAGTTATGGGCATTTTTCCATCATGCCATGCTGCTTTTTTACGCGACCTAGTGGAGGTACATATATATATATATATATATATATATATATATATATATATATATATATATATATATATATATATATATATATATATATGAAATATAAAAGGCTCAAACATTAATATTCCATGGTTATAATTTATTACATTGGAATCGTAATCATGATCCAATTCATCAGACCTACAAATTCAAAAAGAAATCGGAAAATATAACTCTGGGCATAAAAAACAAAATTTTAGTGAGAGTGGGAAACAAGTGTGAGAGGGAAATGTGTGAAAGATCTAGAGAGATGGGTAACGGAAGAAAGAAGAACAGGAAAGGCCTAAAGGTGAATGTGGGGATTAAAATTAAAAAGAGAGAAGTTTGAAAGAGAGGAGTTAAATAACGGTTTAAATGAGTGAGGTACAGAGAAATATGAATTATTTTCAGATGCATAAATCACTCCCGATTCGCTGACCTAAAATTAAAATATATATATATATATATATATATATATATATATATATATATGTTTACATATGTGTGTGTGTGTGTTTCGTTACAAATGACTGACAAGATAATGCGATTAAGTTTCTATTTAATGTTCTCATATATATATATATATATATATATATATATATATATATATATATATATATGTATATATATATATATGTGTGTGTATATATATATGTATATATATGTATATATATATATATATATATATATATATATATATATATATATATATATATATATAGATATATCGGGTTCAAGACGACAAAAGATGGTGACTGAAGTTGCATTTAAATTATTAAAGATTATAGGTGGTAGGAAAGCAAGATTCGCCAGGGAGTTCCACAAGCGAGAAGTGAGAGAAAAGAAACTATTAGAATTGAACTTGTATTTAGCTAGTTCATCAGTAAAACGATGAGACCTAATTGGCAATCTTGTCGCGTGGTTAAATTCATGTAATCAAGCTCAGAAAAACAATTGCCATACATACACACACATACACATACAAATATATATATGTGTGTGTGTGTATGTCTGTGTGTGATATATATATATATATATATATATATATATATATATATATATATATATATATATGTGTGTGTGTGATACATATATATATATATATATATATATATATATATTGTAGGGTTGGAGAATTTACCACATTATCACTAATGTTACAAGCTTTTTGCCGTATGACGTGCAGGATGCAATATTCCTTGAGTGTCGCGTTCAGCTAAAGAGTGTCAATCCTCAGAAAATCTAGCGGAGATCTTGCCAAAAATCGACACCATTTTCAGCTGTGATAATCCTATAAAATGAATGTGATATGACAGGCCTCGCAATATGGACCTGTTCAGCTGGAAAGGAGATGAATGTCCTTGTAGTAAAATGCTGATATGTGGATAGGTATATAGACATAGGTTTCGCAAGTATGCGTGAGTATTTGTATGTGCTTTTGTGTGGGCGATTGTGTGTGTGTGAGTGAGTGGATCAATGTGTACATGTATGTTCATAGAAAAATGAATAGAAAGAAATTAATCTGCACGTTTCTTGGCTGATCACTACTAATTTCTTCTGAGGGTTACTATCTATCTATCTATCTATATCTGTTATATATATATATATATATATATATATATATATATATATATATATATATATATATATCGATCAAGCTATCAGTCTGTCTGACTATCTGTCTATCTATGCCTATTTCTTCTGTATATTTCTCTATCTATCTATCTATCTATCTACCTCTTCATACTTCAGTCTATGCTTCTCATCTATCGTATCTAGATATTTCAACCTGTTCATTAACAGTCTATCAGTGTGTTCATACTTCAGTGTATGTTTAACTGTCTATATCAGTGTATACATATCTCTCTCTATCAAGCTATGTTTCTATTTATCTGTCTATATATCTATCAATCTATGTCTATTTCTTCTATGTATCTATTTATCTATCTATTCATACTTCAGTCTATGTTTCTCATCTATCGTATCTAGATATTTCAACCTGTTCATTAACAGTCTATCAGTGTGTTCATACTTCAGTGTATGTTTAACTGTCTATATCAGTGTATACATATCTCTCTCTATCAAGCTATGTTTCTATTTATCTGTCTATATATCTATCAATCTATGTCTATTTCTTCTATGTATCTATCTATCTATCTATCTATTCATACTTCAGTCTATGTTTCTATAGCTAGCGAGCTATCTCAGCTTTGCATCTGTCTCTGTCTTTTTATATCTACCTGTCTATTTCAACCTGTTCAGTATCTATCTATCTATCTATCTATCTATCTATCTATCTATCTATCTAACCAGCTAGCTATCTAGCTACCTCATTTTTGTATCTGTCTCTCTGTCTTTTCATATCTACCTATCTATTTCAGTCTATCTATCTATCTATCTATCTATCTATCTATCTATCTATCTATCTATCTATCTATCTATCTATCTATGCCTCTGAAAACTTGCAACTACTTGTACCGGAAATAAGACTTGACTCTCCGCACATTAAATCCGAACTTGTATAATATTTTCTCGCCTCATAGATAATTAGATAAATATAATTAATCCCTCTATTTCCATCTTCTGACAAATTGCGTCTTTTCCTTTAGACTCAGCCACTTTCTAATCTATCTAGAGTTCAATCTGGTGCATTGCCAATGAGGCCTTTCGATAAACTTCCTGTTGTCAATGAAACCGATGTTGCATATCTTACGAAGTTATTGCCCCCATATATATATATATATATATATATATATATATATATATATATATATATATATATATTATATATATATATTGCGATGGATAAATTGTCGTCTAAATAACACTGATATCTCATCTTAACAGATACTTTTACCAAAATTACACAAAAGTATCTTGAAATACTAAAGAGTAAATTTATTCAATAAAATCGCCATTGGCTTCAAGCACACCCCCAGACGATTTCGGAAAGAACAAAAGATGAGGGCGATTCATGAAGATTGCGATTTACGTCGCATTTAATTTTTTTGAAGATTGTAGTTATCAGGGAACCAAGTAAACGGAAGTTTTTTCCAAGGGTGGGAAGTGCGTGAAAAGAAGCTGTTGGAGTAGAAGTGTGTTATTGTTTCTAATCTGGCATCACGGTTTCAATCACATTCTCACCGCCTTAACATCGCTTCATTTTGCCTTTACGATAAATACTTATAATTTAGAAAAAAATGATAATCGCATTGATGAGTTTCCTCTACTTCACAAATTTAATAGTACTAGATTGATCTCATCACTTTAAAGTAGGAATTGATAGAAGTATCCATAAATTCTATTGTAATATTTTCTTTCCTCGGGCTTCTCGCTTGTGGAACAATGTTCCAGATTATATCATTCCTGTTGTTAAGGATATTAATGAATTTACCTGCAATATGGTCATCTTCAGTTTCCTTGGTTCCTGTTCTTTTATTGTTCTCTGTCCTCAATAACGTTTTCTCAGTTTATTTCCCTCTCACTACGTCTGGTTTTATCGGATGAAATAAACAATTTTCTTTTCCTCTACCTGCTTCCAATTATCCTCGCTTTTTTCCTCTATATTCTCTTTCTTTTCACTTTCTTCGTCTCTTTGCTTTTCTGTATCCCCTATTCTGTAAATATCTTTTTAATCTCCTTCGTTTACTCTTCTTTAACATGACTTGAACTCAAAATGTCAGAGTGGTACACGTCAGTGTTGCACATCAGTTTTACAGGCGGTAGAAAGAAATCAAAATACACAGTTTGACTTTGATAATGAAAATATATACAAAAGCAAACGGCCAAACACAAAGCTGGGTCATCAGAATCAGAAGCAAAATAGAGCTATTAAAATATTCTTGTTATTCCATTCAAGCAGAAGTTGCCAGACAAAATGGTTATCTTATTTGGCAGCGGAAGAAACACCCTCTTTCTTTTGACCCGTTATTTTCCCTTGCCCAAATATTGCGAATACAGTAAGGAGTCATCGTCAAAATTGAATATCTTCCAATTTTATGTCTCGACTTTCTTGCGAGGAAATAGCTCGCCTGTTACATTGATTATTATTATTATTATTATTATTATTATTATTATTATTATTATTATTATTATTATTATTCAGTGTTGCTTTTCAATGATTCTTCTTCTTCAATGGTCCTTCACTGCTTCACTGCATCTTCTTCACTGCTGCTTCTTCAATACTTCTTCATCAATGCCTATTCAATGCTTCATCGTCTTCTTCTTTATCATCATCATCATCATCATCATCATCATCATCATCATCATCATCATCATCATCCTTTTCTCCTTCTTCTTCTTCAATGCTTCAATGCATCTTCTCCAATGCATCTTCTTCTGCAATGCATCTTCTTCTTCAATGTTTCTTCTTCATCTTGCTTCTTCTTCAATGTTTTTCTTCCAGTTTTTTTTCCAGTTTTTTCATTTTTCATCGCTTCTTCTTCTTCTTCTTCTTCTTCATGCTTTTTCTTTTCCAATTCATTTTCTTCTTTAATATTTTTTCAATGCTTCTTCTTCAGTACGTTTTCAGTGCTTCTTCTTTTTCAATATTTCTTCTTCTTCAATGCTTCTTTTTCTATTTTCATGCTTTTTCTTCTTCAATGCTTCTTCTTCTTCAATGTTTATATTCTTCAGTGTTTATTCAATGGTTCTTCTTCTTGCTTCTTGTTCTTCAATGTTTCCTCTTTGATGCTTCTTCTTTCTCAATGCTTCTTTTTCTGCTTTTTCTTCTTCTATTTCTACAGTTCTTCTTCTTCTTCTTCTTCTTCTTCTTCTTCTTCTTCTTCTTCTTCTTCTTCTTCAATGCTTCAATGCTTCAATGCTTCTTCTTCTACTTGCATGATTTTTCTTCTCCAATGCTTCTTCTTCAATGATTCTTCTCCAATGTTTCCTCTTCAATGATTCTTCTCCACTGTTTCTTCTTCAGTGTTTTTCAATGCTTCTTCTTCTTGTTTCTTCTTCTACTTCCACTTCTTTCACGCTTTGCTTTTTCTCCTTTTTTCGTTTTTCTTTCTATCTTTCTTTCTTAAATGTATTAGCCACATCTCCCTTTCTCTTACTTTTGCCCTTCTTCACAATCATCAAGTATTTAGTTGTTGATGTTATTATTTAGTCGCGATAGATTCGAGAGCCAATCACTTGCTTTAAACAAATCATAAATATGGCGGTATGCATAGCGATTATTTTGGACCAGGAGAAAAATGGAGAGACTAAAACAAGAAGCAAGTGACACTGGTATAATAAGCAGGCGTTTTTTCCGCCTTGCACCTTCCAACCTCAAACCATCACACTTTCTTTCAGTTGATCACAAGAGCACTATGAGAACCGAACGTAATTGGACTCTGCGAACTTCCGATTGGGTAAACTGACAATTACTCGTCAATTATGGCGGGAAAATGTAGAAGTGGAAAAGGAGGTGAAGGAGGAGGAGGATTAAGTAAGAGGAATGAAGAGGAGTTGAGGAGCAAGAAAGAGGAACATTATAAAGGTGGAGAAAAAAAGAATCATGGAGTGGCGTGATGATGTAGAAGTAACGATATGGGTAGGTTTATGGGGTACGGTTAGATGTACAGCTTTTTCTCTTCTTACTCTAATTCAAGGACAAGAAGGGAAAAAAGATATCGGGAAGGGGGTGCTAGTAATGAAAATAACGTTTGGTGGAAAGTTAAAAAGAGAGGAACAGAAGGAAAATAAAGAAATCAAAAACACTAGAGGAATAAACATGTGGAAAAGAGAGATAGAAAGATCGTAAAAAATACAAAATTTATTTGAATTTCTGGGATGTGGAGTTATCAGTATTTACACAATTTACATACGGACTATTGGCCTCAACTTTGCTGTTGTTATCACAGCTTTTCTGTCGTTGTGTCCTCTGGGCTTCATCAGGTGTATGTAAAAAGCCCAGTGGATTAAAGTTGTTCGGTAATTTGGTGACATAGTAATTGTGAGTTCACGCTACATTTAGTGGTTCCGTCAGGTCTAACCTTCACAGCGAGGACCCGCTATGCCAGTTACATAATAGCAAACCACCCGCATTCCCTCCGTCTTCCAACACCGTGAAGTAAGTTCCAGTCAAACAGCTTCCTCTCGAGAATCACTGCCCTGTAGAACAGATTTCCAAGAGGATCTTTCCCCGATCACTATAATCTTAATCTGTTCAAGTCTACGGTTAACCGGTATCTTCCCCTCCTATCCGTATAAACTACCCCGTTAACGTAACCCTCTACATCGAATGGTCTCCAGGCCTTATATAGGGTAACCTGACTGTAAAAAATCCCTGGGTTGGGCAGTGTGTAATGGACTCAGCTTCCTCTCGAGAAACACTGCCCTGTAGAACAGATTCCCAAAATTCCCCCTCATCACTACAATCTTAACCTGTTCAAGTCTACGATTAACCATTATCTCCTCCTATCCGTATAAACTACACCGTTAACGTAACCCTCTATCTCGAATGGCCTCCAAGCCTTGTACAGAGTGAACCTGACTGTAAAAAAACTTCCTGTACCGGGCAGTGTTTAATGGACTCAGTGGAAACGGAGCGAGCAATAACTAAGCGGTACTAAAATTAAGAACGAGACGAGATATTCTTAGACATAGGCAGTGAAACGAGAACAGCCTATACCTGTAAATTGAATAAAGGGTTCAGTTCGGAATTCCCTGCAGTTTACCCAGATCGATATACATCTGATGAAAGCTGACTAGCACAAGGGCCAAAACGTTTTGATAACAACATAAATGAGGACAATAGTCCGAATGCAAATAGTATTAATATCAAAATTTCTTTTTTAAAAATGTATCAATTCAAGGCTCTGTTTTCATTAATAATGTGTCCCAAATTATGCTGCTTCCATTTATCAAAACCTTCGTTTAACATTACAATAATTTTATTCAGACTTCTCTTTTGTCAGGAACCCAGCATTTCAATCTTTATGTTCTTCAGTCTTGTGAAGGGTCTGTAATTCTGTGTAGAAATATTGCATAACCAGCAACGATTTTTTCAGTTTAACAATAGAGATAAATCATTTTTTTAAAAATATTCGACATAAAATCTATTGAAGAACAATTTTCTCATTACCTTCTTTGCAGGTCTTTACGGCCAAATCACGTTGAAACACGGGTTCCCGTACAATCACTGAAGTTTGGCAACATCGTGCCTGGTCAGTGCCTCGTTGGGTGACCGATTGGGAAGACCAGGTGCTGTAAGCTTGGATGTGCAGGTGGGGTAATAGATAAAGACTTGGAATTTACATTACGTCTGGCTTTAAAAACGCATCTTCCTCAAGGGTACGTATACCTAAACGATTAAATATTTATTTACTACAAAGACTAAATAATAATTTTTTATTTGATATATTCCCATTTCTTAAACTTGTATTGCCGAACAGCATTCGTCTTAGAACGCAAAACACATATGGCGGTAGCATAAATAATACAACATGAAACATTTTCATCGGCAGATTCAAGAAGAAAATTTAAATTGCAGGTATTAAAAAAAGATCACTGTATATTCCTTACCATTCACTCTTGGTTGTTCACTCTTGGTTTCTTGGTTTACTTCACTGATCCAGAACAGTCCAAAGAAAGTCGATATTCAAATAATTCTCTATCTCTTGAATGCTATCTATTAGCTAATACTATCTGATCTATAAGAAGAAGAAGTATTTACAGATTATATTTCACAATCGCAAAACATGACCTCAACTACTAAACGTTAGAAATTGACATCATAATGTTCAAATAACACGTAAGATATTCAAAATGAACTGGGCATGAAAACCACGTACAAGTATAAATTCCTCAAGTGACTTATAGCAGCTGCTTTTTGCAAAGAAAGTAGTGCTCAAAAAAATAGTAGTAAAAATTTCCCGCAGTCTTGCAGGATATAAAATTCACAGCAAAGTAACAGAATTGTCCAAATCGTGTAACAGTATGGGATAGTGGCCATCCCACAAAATGTTTAATATCTAAAAAAAAACACTAACCTTACTGGGTTTCTTTTTTCGATGTTTTCAAATAAGACGTGTAGCCATCTAAACACATTACTGGACTCTACTTTGAACAATAAGAATTTATTTAGCTCTAAGTTGAAATGATGATCCCTCTTCTTGTTGTGACCTCCTGTTTTCCTGTCTACTGTTCCCTCTATTTTAAACTTATTCACCGTTCTCTTGATGGTTATTGATGGTTATTGAATGGACTTTGAAGATGGAAGACAGAGTATGAATGTTGATACTATTACTGAAGGTCTGAGTGATTTTTTCCTCTCACCATTTCTCACTTAGGAAGCCATAGTGGGGCTGACGCAAAACGATTTTTACTCGTTCTATTTCTAGCTGAATAACTCAAAGGGTTTTTCAGTGATTCTTACAACAAATGGTTTCTAGATGGCGAAAGTTCTTATCTGAATGCCTGGAAAAAAGTTGCTGTTACATCCGGTATATATATATATATATATATATATATATATATATACCAAAGGATGTGTGTGTGTGTGTGTGTGTGTGCGTGTGTGTGTGTGTGTAACGAATGCACGGCCGGCCGCAATTTTTGACGGATTTGCATCAAAATTTACATGCACATGCTCCAAGTTATTGAAAAGGTCAAGACTGACTATGCATTTCCCAACTCCCATCGATAGTGGAAATAATCGATTTGTTCATGCTTCTACGGCAGTTTTCATGTAGTTTTCGGCCATTTTCTACTGACCAGAGTGAGAGTCTATAGCTGGCTGCCACGAATAGGCAGGAAGATTCTATTGGCCAGAGTGAGAGCCAACAGCTGACTGACACGAATGTTAACTAGCATGCTAGCATGAAAAACAAATCGATAGCTGCATTCGTCACAAGTGGGAAAAATTTAAATCTGCATGGCACTTTACTCCAATTGGCTCATTCGCTTGCTTAAACTCAACGCTGATTCTGATTCCGCAGAACTGGGTTGGGTGTGAAAAAGTATTTGTTGTTAACATTCTTTTCTCATTCGGTTTTTCCAGTTACAAGTCCTTTTTTAATGCTGATCGTTTTGTGTTCATTTTATTTAGTTCTATTTTCGTAGCAGATTTAATGTTTAGTATAGAGCTTAGAAAAAATTCGCAGTGTGAGATAGGCAAGATGTAAGGCATGTAGCAACATCAGCACGGCAAAGGGCACAACTTTAAAGGCAAAGAAGGGCAAAAAGTCAAGTGATAGCGATTGCTGTATGAGTCGTACGATTTTTGAATCAAGCACGGGAAACGCCGGGCCATGCTGCTAGTATATATATATATATATATATATATATATATATATATATATATATATATATATATATATATATATATGCATAGGCACTATTTTAGAAAAAACAACTTTAACTGTCAGCATTAAAAATAGAACTTTTAAAACAGGAATAGCTGTTCGACATAGGCTGGTGGAAGCGAGAGATTTTCTCGCTGATGCTGTTGTCGGCCTATCTGTTAATGTTTTGCCAGCGAGGTCACTAACGAAATCTCCGGGAACTGGGGAAAAATATCGACAGAGAAATATTTTGAAGGCAGTTGAGGCACAAGTTTCTTTGTGTTTGGAATCGATCGACAGAGTACGTGCCATCACCTGGTGAAACCCGAATATATAAGCAGATAAATGAAAGGTAGAAATAGAAACAGAAGTGAAAGCGGCCGGTTAAGAGGAGAAAGGAGATATAGTTTGGTGCGTACATGCAGCTGCATGGAAATATAGAGGACACGCCCTTTCCAGTTATATATGTACTTATATAGAAGGATGGATCAGTTAATTCTTAGATGGATTCTGTTCTGAATTTTTCTTCGATCTATGTGATTAAACAATTTCACCAGTGAATGATCATCATTCACATCATCACAACATATATCTTCAATCCAATGAATGGTTGTGGTCGTACCTGACCCGCTCCCTCTTCATGTTTTGACTGTGTACCAATATCTTGTTTGGAACGTGGGGAGGTATTCATTTATACTTAGCGAGTCTTCGCCAATGAAACCTGACGGTAACCTTCCTCCATAGGTCAAAGAATATTGTGCAGAAATAAAGTGTGTTCCAATAACTTGACCAGATTTTAAATGTGAATTTATTTTAATCTTCTAATGATTTCTTTCTTTTTCTTTTAGATTTGGCGGACATTTGGGAGATATTATCTTTCACATATAATTGCCATAACTTAAATAACATCATCCAATAAAGAAATGAATAAATTTTCACCAATAATACTGATTTATTTACTACTGATTTTCATCCGTCTTAATAAAACATACTTTTTAAATGAATGCAGTGTAAAATTGCTTTTCCTTTTATCTATTTGTCTCTCTGCATATATATATATATATATATATATATATATATATATATATATATATATATATATATATGTAACGTAAATCATTCAAACGAAAAACAAATACTGAAGCTAATTATATGGCGAGAATCACTCTCACAAACAATATTTAATAATAAATTATAACCAACTTCGAATCTGTTAATGAATGGTGTGATCCTTGTTCATAAATTCCGGGTTTATCTGGTCTTATTTTTTTGTACGAGCCGGCTTTCAGTCGTTCCGAACGACCATCCTCAGGTAGACATATTAGTGTGTTTTTGTTAAATTCCGAATAGTAATGCGACATCGAAAGATATTGCGGTCCGAAAGAGTGCTTTTTTAGTAATGAGATATTGTTAAATGTAAGAATAATTTTGGAGCGCTGCAGACACAACGCTGAGGTTGAATTAAAAAAAAAAAGAAAAAAAAAGCACTCTTTCGGACCGCAATATCTTTCGATGTCGCATTAACAAAAAAACTTGCTCTCTTAACGTAGGTGTATATGTGTATTTATAAATATATACTTCATAGCTCTGTTAAACTACATTGAGCACTGTTTTGTTTGCACAATAAATTAAACTGAATAAATATTTATTTGCTTATCTATTTATTTACTTATTTATTTGCTAATATTTCATTATTTAGTTTATATTCACACTTATATCTATAATTTCTCCTTTAATGTTGATCACTATCTTTGGTGTACACCAAACTATATACTTTACTATATACGTCATTGAGAAATGCAACCTTTCATTCTGGACTACTCCACCAAAAACATTATCGTCGCTGAAAGGATCCACTATGAACTCAGCTTATTACACAAAATAGACAGTGTCGGGAGTAGAATGAAATGGGAACTATTTTTCGCCAAAAACGAACACCACAACGAATATCAATCTTTCGACTCCTTTGGATTTAAGTCCCAGAAAACCCCACCCCTAGCGATGACCTTCCCCTGGAATTTTAAAAAGACTTATTCTCTGTACTAAATATATAATTAAATACACCACCAAATATAACAATCTACAGAGGAATATGAAAAAATACATTGCCAAAATACGTAAAACCAACAAAATAATTATCAAGTCTGATGAAACTGTCAATCCCTACAATGTTGATGACTACCACAAGGCTATCTATAAAGAAGTTAACAATATATATATTAAAAAAAGCCCCAGCTGAATGGGAAAATGGTATTAACAAAGAGGCACGAATTACAACCAATAAACTGAAGACCGACGATAGAGTGAATAAACGACACAAGCAACCGGCCTTCATTACCGTTAAAGACCACAAAGATAATTTCCCCAATAATTTTCAGTTCCGATTGTTTAACCCTTCCAAGACTAATATAGGCAAAATCAACAAGACGATACTAGAACGTGCCTGCAAATACGTTAAGAATGCCACAAGGATCAACCAACGGAATAATACAAAGGATGCTATCAAAATTTCTCTAAAATAAAAAATAAAAACGAATGCACCTTTATGCAATTCGATATCTCAAATATTTACCCGTCGATCACCTCTTAATGGCAGCTATAAACCTGGCCAAGAATCATTGCACCATCACCGACCAGGAAATCAACATCATTAAGCAAGTCCAGAAACCCATCCTATACCAGGATGGTTCTATGGGGACCAAAAATAAATCAACCCAAACTTTTCTATAGCGATAGGATTGTTCAATTCTGCAGAAACTTGTGAATTGGTTGGAATTTTATTTTCGAAAATATGAGTTACTTTCACCCCTACCCTACCTTAACTTAACCTCTTTTCTAAAGTAACTCATATTTTGATACAATAGTTGTCAGTGAAAATGAATACTCTACCGCCCCTTGTTAAAATGATTGAATTTCCTCGTATCCTTAGAAACTAATATTATGAATGCATGTGCTTATATAACTCAATAAATTTCAAAATAAGTTATTCCAAAATTCGCTTGAAAATGAAACAGGACTGGGGACTTTAATTTAATTCTATAATTGAATTTGAAGTTTTTAGTTTCTATTTTTGAAACATGGTAATTCCTGTGTAGCGAGGGAACCATATTTTTAAATTAGTAAATTTATAACATATATATATATATATATATATATATATATATATATATATATATATATATATATATATATATATGCGCACAAACAGACTGTTTTAAGTTCCACCGGCAAGGTCTGTGTATTCAATTTTTTAATATATGTTTTCAATTTCCGAATGAATCGTCGTACATCGGAATTGAAGGTTTGAATAACTTTTACAAAGTTCTTGTTTTCTTCGCTATATTCAAGTACTTTTGACTATCGTTGTATTTGTTAAAAATCGGTGTTATCTGTATGTCAGGTTACATATATTTAACTGAAATTAGAGTTGGTATCAGTACAAACAATGTTATTTGTTATTGTTAGATGAAACATCATGTATCGAATATCTATACGTCCTTTTTTTTTAATACAGACTTCAATATAGCATCTCGTATGGATATTTATTTAATGTTGGTTGTTTCTTTTGAGTCTGTCTTTTCAATGAGTCATATATAATATTTTGTTATCTATTAAAAGTTGTCTTATGTTAATAGTATTTTGTATGTTTATGATGTACTGATCGACAGGTGCAATGGGGTTGCAGATCCTTAAGTATGGTGCTTTCATAAACCAAATTCTAAGTTTATGTAAACAGCTTTGACACATCAGATGATCAAGTGTTTGGAATTTCAAAGGACAGTTTCAAAGGACAGTTATCCTGAAACCGATTCCACAGAGTTGGTGCTATTGCTGCAGACGTGAAACGTTTTTCCGATCTGATGAAGTTATTTGTGCTTTAGGACACCTATGAGAGAATTACATCAATCATGTGAAGGAGGATAACATAATAGGGATGGTAACAGTCGCACATTCTTTTAATTGTAAAATAATCATTGTGTTGAATTAGCAAATGTTTGTAGCCTCATTTTCGAATTCCCCTCGTATTTTAAGAAAGCCAACAGAGATTTTAGTAACGGGTCAATATTTTACATGTATCATGCGAGACCATGTACGAATCTAAACGAAACATTTAAACTTAAAAATTCGGCTTAAATACAAATATAAATGAGAGTTTTACGAATCCTCTACCATATGCGAACATCTTTCTATATTCTAGCTAAAACGCAGACGAATAAAAAGGAAAATAATGTCCAATCCACTTGGAGTGTTACGAGTATGAAAGAGAGCGTGGGAGATAAAAAAAAATAAACACTGAACACTAAAGAAGGGGAGGTAACTAGAATTTCAACGAATGCACGTGGAAGTTCGTAGACAAAAACAAAAAACAAAAAAACAATGACCGCATATCGACGCAGGTTAAAAAGAAACAACACACTTTGATCTTTTAGCTGTAAGTTGATATTCCATGTACGAATGATGAGTTGGGAAGTAGTTGTCATTTCCAAACGACACCAAACAAAACTTCAATGCAGAATTTATAAGTAACGCGTGATCATCCCGTAGTAAGATATTTCTGAGAGTAGTAATAACGTACATATATAGATTCAGGCCTAAAATGGAGTACTGTTGTTATATTTCGGCAGGAGCTAGTCAAGCCACTCTCTCCAGTCTTGATAGAGTCCAAAAGCGTTATTTTCCAACCTATCCTCACAGGCTGGATATGGCAGGCCTCTCACTGTTCTATCACGACTTCCATGAGAGTTTTCGGGTGGATTACATTCCTTGGTTTTGCCAGTTCTAACATTCACGGCTTGTACCCGCCATACCACTGACACTGTAGCAAACCACCCACATTCCTTTCATCTCCCATTGGTGAGAACTAAGTTCAACTCGAAGTGCTTCTTCATGAGAACCACTCCTCTGTGCTACCAACTTCTGAAAGGTTGTTTCCCCAGTCACAACCGTTATTTTCCTCTCCTATATGCATAAACTGCTTCTTAATGTAGCCCTTTACCTCGAGAGGCCCCCGGGCCTTTTACAGAGTGCACCTTACTGTCTCCATATATACACACACACACACACACATATATATATATATATATATATATATATATATATATATATATATATATATATATATGTATGTGTGTGTGTGTGTGTGTGTGTGTGTGTGTGTGTGTGTCTAGATTATATTGAACCAAGACAAAGTTGTTTTTTTTTAAATAAATGCAACTGCCGAAAAAATATGGTCTGTCCCCTAAACGGTCAATGTACGACTGAAAATATTGTATACCGAGCTAGCATACATTCTGTTAACGGTATTAAATTTTATTTTGGTTCCACTGAAAATCCTTGGAAATTTCGTTTCTACCATCATTGAATGGCTTTAAGCAATATACAATTATAAAAATAACAGCACTGCCCAATCTAAATATTTCTGACAATTCAAGAATGGCGGTAAAACACCTTTGATTACCTGGTATATTGTAGCAAGAGCCAAAACTTAAAACGGGAATGGAAATAGATGTAACTTATGTCCTGTTGACAAATAGGTTATCTTAAAACACTTCAAGAATGCTACCTCATTAAATAAGAGAATAAATATCTGCTTAAATACGTTGATACAAATTAATTTTTAATGTAAATTACGTTTTCTTTAAAGAACGAGTAGTCCCCCTTTATACTTAATATAAAAATTAATATTCACAACTCTGCAATATTTATTTTGCTTTTTACATATCCCGTTTATAAATCCGGTTTATTTTAAATGCCAAATATATTTTTTATATTAAAAACTGTAATCCTAGTATAATATATAACTGAGCCAACATTGTAATAACCAGATTTTTTTTTATTTAAATTACGTAACGCATGCAACTCCGAGTCGTGCTATCGCTGAGTAACATGTATATTTATTGATATATATTTAATAGCTCTGTTTTATTACATCGAGCACTACTTTATTAACACCAACAATATATATATATATATATATATATATATATATATATATATATATATATATATATATATATATATATATATATATATTGTATGTAAGTATATTACGTATGTATAGTTATAACAGTAGGTTATTAATATTTAAATTTTACAACGGTCAGTTTTCAAACAATTCCTGACAATTGCTGGTACAACTTAAAGGAAAAATATGTATATTTATTACAACCCCCACTCATTGTACAATATTTCATACTTATATTCATTCACTTCATTTTCACTGGATGCCCATATTTGATTAGATGCATCGTTTATTTATTAAACAATGTATTTATTCATTTATTTTCGTCTACCGACCTGAATACTCGAGGAATCTTATCAAAGGAAGTTTATGTTCTCCTGCAGAATTCGAATATGCGTTCACAATTGCAGAGGTAATCGTCTTTAGAAAAGACGTGTTTCGGACCGACTCGGCCAGAGAAGGCTTCAACGATCAAGCAAAGCCGAATAGGCGCAAATATTTCCCAGATTCTCAAGTCATATCGATGTACAAAGTTTCCTTTAATAACATTTCACGTATATTCAGGCCGGTAGACGAAAGTAAATAAATAAGCAGAGCGTCTACTCTAATCTGTGTATCCACTAAAATAACGTTTAAGGGTATAAAATCTGTCAGATTAATAAATAAAAAATCCATTTCTTCTTTAAAAACAATAAACAATACATCCAAAGACTTTGAAATACGTCTGGATGAGAAAATAGCTATAATTACCTTCTCAGACACAAATTACTAAATAAGCGTTCAGAACTTATCTCATAATGCAGACGCGAAAACAAATACTCAGTTATGTGCCCTGCGTGATACACGCTTAGGGGATCATGTATCTTTCGATACATGACTGACGAGGCAGTTTTTTCCCCACAGTTGGTTGCCATTTCTTTCTTGCCAGCGAAGGCTATAGAACCCAGACTGTCCTGCTATTTATCCATAGCTAGGGGGAGAAGGAGAGGATTCATACCTTTCCCAAGGCTATTAGCACGTAAATGAATGTAATGATTTTGACTGGAATTCCAATTTGGCTCTCCGATTCCTCAATTCCAGCCGCTATGCATTACTCCACCGCGCCACCTAAGGTACTTAAGAGTCGATAGCTAAAAACGAATACCTTGTAAAAAACATTATATAAAATGCAAATATATGTACTATATACAACGTTTATAATGTAATATACTTCCCATGAAGCCAATACTTTAAACTAAACAAATAAGATAACCAACCCCCGAAAAATAAGATAGCAAAAAGTCTAAATAAATAAATGATCAAATTAAGTAAACAATAAACAAATTAGCAAGCTATGAATGCACACATAAACACATGTAAATCTAACGTAAAAATAATAATAAACATCACATAATTAAGTAATCAATAATAAATAATGAATAAAAGTTAACAAACAACGCTATAAAAGAAAGACAGAAAACCGCATTCAGATCCACAATTACTGTTGCTCAATAGCTTCTAGAATGATTTAAATCATAACCTTACCGCCTACTCAATAAGCGTTAGGATAATATGATTTACCTCCGTACCCATAATGCACCATTAACCAACATATATAAATAGTCGAGCCAAAGCATAACACACAGCCTGAAATGGCGATATGTAACCGTATGCTATATTGGGACAGTTTCTTCTTTCGTAATTCTCGAGCGAAGTCTTCCAGTTTTCCTATTACCTACGATCTCCAAAAATTTAAATACAATCTAAACACCATCTTCTGTCTTTTTAAAGTCAGTTAGTTTATAATCCTTTCTCCTCGCTACCATTTTCTCATTCCCTTTCACTCTCAGTAATTCCTGGCCTTAGTATCTTTGTCGCCTTGCTTGGGGTGAACTGATTAGCAAAATCAAAAACAAAATAGAAAAAGGAGTATACTGATACACCTAAATAAAAATTTTATTATAATTTTAATTTAATTCTATATTCTCATTAACACCTAAATAATATAATAATAAATTATCATCAATTAAATAAATGAATAATATTATCATAAATTACTATTTATATTATTCACTATATTCTCTAGATATACGGGATTTATTTTTCTTACCAGAATTTTTTTTTCGACAGATAGCGACCATTTGCATTTATTTAAAATTTTTCCTATGTACAAATCTCATTCATTTATCCGCATATTTGATTCTTCACAAATATTTATTTTAAAATTTTATTAACCATCAAATTAAAAAAAATCAATTAACGACTGCGTTTAGATATATCTAGGTCGATATGGTAACGATTTAGCACATTTATACTGAGAATCAGAAAGAGAGAGTTAAAAGTTTCGGACAAATAACGTGGAAAGAGGACTTGGAGAAATTAACACTCACAGGACCTACTGAAGACAAAAGGAGCAGGGGAAACACCGAGTTACCTAGCAAGATTGGATAAATGGATAACAGAAGAGAGATTGGGATAGATAGTCAAGGAACAAGCATTACTTAGAATTGCAGAAGATAGGAAGATGTAGAGAGCCATGATCTGCGGCGCCTTGGATGGGCATGACACATAAAATAAGAATATACTTTAATACATTAAATGATCACACATACCTAGATTCCAGAATAAGAAGTCTATCATTTATGTATATATATATAAATATAAATTTATATATATATATATATATATATATATATATATATATATATATATATATATATATATATTTATACATTTATATATATATAAATTTATACATTTATGTATATATATATATATATATATATATATATATATATATATATATATATATATATATAAATATAAAAGTGAACATAGAAGTCAATACTTAGAGGCGACAGTCTGTTTCATGCTAGATGCAATCGTCAGGCCAGCGATCTAGCATGAAACAGACTGTCGCCTCTAAGTGTTGACTTCTATGTTCACTTTTATATTTACACACGCTCTATCTCTGATATTGAGCACTTTATCCCATAAATATAGCACATTTTAAGACTATATTTCTTCATATATATATATATATATATATATATATATATATATATATAATATTGGAATTGATTGATTTGTTTATTTAATGGCTTATCAATTCCTTATGGGTCATTTAATGCCGATATTTAATTTTCTTGGCACATTTGAAGTAATAAAAATATGTTATTTTGCTTTCACAATTGAATATATGGTAGATGATACTCATCTTTTGTGCATATAGATGTTTGTGTGGACATAATTATTAGAGGTGGTGATATATGTGTTTTATGTTGTAGTTTTATTCTGAAATACAGTTTGAAATTATGGGATATTATATGGATTAATGTCATGAAAGTGTTCTTTCATGTTAGTTGTTAGATTGACTTTGTTTAGTAGCATGTCAACCTCTGTGGCTTATTTAATGCCGAAATCTAAATATTTTTAACTCAGTTGTATGTCTTCAACTACAGATAAAATGTATTGTTGCCCATTTTACAATCAATAGGTATTGTTAGTCAATTTTTTATACAAAAATATATTGCCGGTATTTTTACTATAAAAACGTATTTTTATATTTTCATAGTTTTTTGTTTTTGCTTGGGGTTCACTATTTTCTCATAGGTTGGACCCCTAACAGGTGCTACCACCCCGAGTCATGGTAGATCTGGAAACAACAGCAATTAAGAGGGGGTTTCACGCTCCTCTAAACCTCCAATCTCCCGATCAGAGAGGCCTTGCTGTCAAATATAGTTTATCGCCATGCCCAGGACTATATCGCATATTAATACACTATATATCCTCCTTGGACATTAACATAGACCTTACATAGATGCGGTCGTATAGATGACGAATAACATCCTGTGATATACAATCCCACGCTTTTTACAGTTGTTAAGTGTTGTAGGTGAGCTTACTGAATCTGTCAGGTGTTCTAT
Source organism: Acanthosepion esculentum (assembly GCA_964036315.1). Classification (NCBI taxonomy): domain Eukaryota; kingdom Metazoa; phylum Mollusca; class Cephalopoda; order Sepiida; family Sepiidae; genus Acanthosepion; species Acanthosepion esculentum. Next base: position 78,832,459 of record OZ038487.1, on the reverse strand, counting down.
GATTTTCTATGATGTGTAACGGGGAACATGTCTGACCATCATGCCGGCCGGCTAATTTGCCGAATATCCTGCGGAGTGAGTGGTATGGGCATTATGTGGGCCGACATTATTCTACTGTAAGACCACATTGCTTTCCTTTTGGAGAACTAGTTCAACTATATATTAGTTATTCCTTCTGTAATCACCAAAGATAAAATACAGAACCCGACACTATGACGCCAGATATTGAGCCTACCTATCGTGGGCGAATGCCCTCACTAGCAATAAAGACCATCATTAGCAGGGAGAAAGAACAGGCTCTAATCAGGGGACATTACAGGGCCACTGAAGAAGAGTTCCACCTCAATAGCGTACTCATTACAGTCGACGTGATCTACGAGAGGAGTTGGTCTAATTGCAACTCCCCGACTATGATTGGGACGTGATTTAAATTGGGTAAATATACATAAATATGTAATTGTTCATTTGATTGATCGATTCCTCAAACAGGAATCGATCTTTTCAGGAATCGTTTTCCTTATTATCAGCAAAAAATCGATTTAAATATTTTTTTTCCTTTTAATAATATTCGGGCTTAATAGAAATTAAAATCAGGCTAGATTTTTTTCCCACGAATGAATTTACATTTACAACTTCCAAAGATAAATAATTGTATATTCCCTCACAATTAGGTTAGAATCGCAACCCTAGATAACAGATCAAAGTGCCAAAACGATAAATCTCCGTTGTGTATGGAACGCCAACGTGGAAACAATAAAAGTATTTTTCTTCATGCAACATTGATATCAGCATGAAACAAAAATTTTGTCCCAGCTGAATAGAAAAAAACATCAAAGAATTAACGCGAAATTTAGATTATATGGATTTGTAATCCCTTTAGATTATTATAATTAATCTTGTTATGTATAATTATATAGATTTATGTGGATATAAACAGATCTATATTAGGACTGATTTATTACAACTCATTATATATATATATATATATATATATATATATATATATATATAAAATGTGTTGTAATAAATAAATATATATATATATATATTTAGGTATAGTAGTACGATGAAAGAAATTCAAGAGATAAAAACAATTATAATAATAACGGTGATGATAATAATAATAATAATAATAATATTCAATCATGAAACAAGGTTGTAAATACAAACAAGTTTTACATTTTACATCTGCAGAAACCAAAACAGAACCCAAGAACCATCTCTTGCAACAAAAATTATGAAAAAGAAAGCCAGAGATAAAGTTCTTGAAGAGATAAAACAACGCTGGCAAAGACAAATTTCGATGTGACCAATATCCAGATGGTGCTAACAAAGTCGATGTTGATAAAGTTAACATTCATCTATGGTTACGAGAATCCGGATTAACGGTTTAAATGGAATACTTTATTCTTGCAGCGCACGACAAGTGTTTTTTTCACTAGGAACTTTCAGGCAAATATCATACATCATTGAAAGTATTACATATTTCCTGCAACGTGTGAACAGTTGATCCGAAAAATTATAGGCCAATAACATGTCTGTCCACCGGTAAAAAAATTTCACGTCTGTCCTAAAGAACTGTACCTACTCTTTTCTCGAAGAAAAGAACATTCTTCCGCTGGAACAGAAGAGATGCAGGAGATGTTTATATTGTTGCAAGATCAACTAACTATTGATAAACAAAATGGTCCTGGAAAACTCCAGGAAAAGAGGTAGATATATCAGCACATCATAGATAAATAACCTTTGAGAGTGTGCCACATACCTGGATCCTTAAGACTTTGGGAATGTACAAAGTCTCCTCGTTGATAATAAATTTCACACATAGTGAATAACTATGTTTGCCCAAAATGCAAATTCTGTTATAAATATCTAGAAACAATTGACCATCTTGTATCAGGTTGCACGGTACTGACACCCACTGAATATAAAACCCAGCATGACAGAGTGGGTCAATATCTGCACTGGAAAATCAGCAACTTTTACGGAAAGGCAACTGTAATAAATCAGTATGTACACCACCCAGACCCGGTTACAAAGATAGGTCCTGTAACAATTTTATGGAACTTTACAATACACACAGACAGAACAATCAAAGTTAATCGCCCAGACATTGCGATCAGAGACGGCAAAAACAAAAAGGTCATCTACAGTAAATTTGCCCCCTGGCTCTTACAACATTTCATCATTCCTGGCAGATCTTCTAATATCACAGTGTAGAATACCCACTTATAAAAGTGACGGAAAGAAAAAGAAAAAGACTAAATGAATTCAGCTGGATAAAAGAATTCTGAAATTCCCAGCACTCCTGGCGCGCGGATGTGTAGTCCTAGCAACATAACAAATTTAGTGCGATGAAGTCCTGAAGGACGAAACATGTCACAAGTAAACTTTTTCCACTCATAAAATCTCGACAATGCTCTTCTTGATATATAAAAATATATATCGTTATCTCTATCTCTATCTCTCTCTCTCTCTCTCTCTCTCTCTCTCTCACACACACACACACACACATATATATATATATTTATATTGCCATTATGCGTACATTATTTGTGCATCCGTATGTGTAATTAGATTACGTTTATATATTTATATCAAAAATTATTTCGGATGAATCGATAATCAATATTTTTCACATGTGAACGCCACACAGTATCGTCATGTGAACGAACGTCGATAATTTATACCGAAACAAACAAGCCCAAATACATACATTATCGATCTCCATCTGCTCATATCTATCTATCTATCTATCTATCTATCTATATATATATCTATCTAATTGAGTCATAAGTAATTTTCGTTTTTTATTACAATTGTTTATTCAATTATATATTCACTATTATTTGCAAATGTGTTGTTGCCACTTAAACAAACAGGTCTTATACACGCACACGCACGCACCCCCCATATATATATATATATATATATATATATATATATATATGTGTGTGTGTGTGTATAAATAAAAAGAAAGAACAGTAAGATATAAAATCCGGTGTTCTTATAGATATTTTTATTTTTACACAATAGTGCTCAATGTAAATTTACAGAGAATTAATATTATAAATTAATTGATTTAAAATATGGGTTTTCCCTACACAGTGATAACCAGGTTTCAAAAATGGAAGCTAAAGCCTTCGAATTTAATTTCGTTATTAAACCAAAGACATTAGTTCCATTTCTTCGTCAAGCGAATTTTATATATACATATATATATATATATATATATATATATATATATATATATATATATATATATATATATATATATATATATATATATATATATATATGAACAGACGGAGTCCTATAGCCTTGGGATGCAACCGTTACAAGAGAACAAATTTAAATTCAAAGCCTGAGGAAGGTCAATTGGGGACCTTGTGGCATACTATGTGCACCAGTTCTCTTTATTCGGCTCTTCCAAAAAGTCTAATGGGTTCTGCACAAAATTTCACCATCTGGAAGTTTGGTTAATGGAACTAACTTACACTACCCACATACGTCGATATATTTCGTTAAATGCGACGGACAAGGACATTTTTATAATTATTTTTATTTTCAGTTTTTCCAATGTTCTTACAGCTTTTATTTATGGAGACTGAACGAGTGTATAAACAGTTTGATGTTATTATTACCACAAGCACTTTCGATCAATTCATTAGCCATTTTCAAGCGGACAGTTGTTAGTATATCTCACCGAGTTTAGTATATCTTACCGAGTTTAGTATATCTTACCGAGTTTATGTTCTAAGTTGTATTGTCTAAATATAGTAGTAATCGTAAGTCGTGATGGACGGGAGTAGTAGTAATTCCATCTTGGGGGTGACTTTACAACAGCGACAACACGT
>OZ038487.1:78736102-78823602 GCA_964036315.1 Acanthosepion esculentum | reverse complement strand
AGGTATTGAACTCACAACACTTTGCGCCCTGTCACTGGATCTAATCAACGCCTTTATCCACTGTGTCATGTGTCATTAAGGAGTTGTGAGAAGGTGCTATGAAGATTACTGTCCTGAAGGTTAGCATCAATCATGCTGATGGAAGTCGAAATGTTCTCTAATACGATTAAAAAAGAGAAGTTTAATATATATATATATATATACATATATATATATATAGTTTATGAAAAACTAGGTAATCCGTATGGGTAGACCCAAGGAGGATAAAATCCAGAGAGCTCAATGTAAATCAGAGCTAATAATTTAAATAAAAACAGACCACTTTAAGGTTCCATGTAATAAATTATTTCACCACAGCCCTTTTAAAGGACTGCGGGTCATCAGACTTTACTTCCAAAGGTTGAAACGAAAAATGAAAAGAAATTTACACACTTTTGACGGGGAGTATTAAGCATATGTAAATTAACGAAGTGAGAAAGTGAGAGGGGAGAAACATGATTGAGTTAGATGTAATTTAATATTTCTATTCTTTCATACTTAATATTACTTGAGGAGGTCCAGACATTGACACATTTAATCGGTTAACTTAACGGAAGTTATATATTGATATAGAAGGGGGAGAAGAGAAAAAAAAACTAAAAAGAAAAAGAGAGAAGGAAGTCATGAGAGAAGGTGTGACTGACTTTCTTTGGAATGAACGAAATAGACGCTGTCGTTTTGCTTTACTTTGAAAGTGTTATTTTGGGGGTTATAAATATTATAATGTTTGATATAAATTTGAATGTTTAAACAGTCTACAAGGAATTTAATTTGATGTTTGTTAGCGATTTAAGTTTTTTTTTAAACTTTATTACAAAAATTTTGGGGATTTAATATGAAATAGTCGATTAGAAAATATATTCATAGAATGTACATTAAAAGAATAAAATTTTATTTTAAACTATAAGTTTACTTCTAGTTGTAATTGATTATTAAGGTGATATTTCTATCAGTTTGAATTTTATTCATGAATTTAATTATTGTGACTGTTTTTAGATTGGTAATTTCTTTTACAAAGTTTAGTTTTTAAGTTAATATGGAGTGATTTTTTAAGGTAATATTAAAGACCTTGCTCTGTCATATATTGTATACACACTCATGCAAGTTTCACATATACATACGTTCCTTTACATGTGCAGTCACTCATACAGGTACACATGTACCTATATACACGGGTAATTTCATGTATTAATAACTATATATATCTTTTTAAATGTTTACGCATACTTACACATATATGTATATATGTGTACTTAGAATTTCCCTAACCGTTAATATTAGGTGATGACTTTAGTATTCAAATATCAAAAAATCTTTCCAATTTAAATATTTTATCATCAATAATGATTATTAAAGGGTAATACATTTAAATTTAAATTAAATTATCAATTTAAAAATTTACCTCCATCTTTTTTTCTTTCTCTCATTGGATGGGTTCTGGGCAGTATTTGCTCACTAGAATTTGGAGTTATATCAATACGTGCTAGACCCGAATTCTTTCACAATTTATCCATTTTTTGGATTATTTCCAGGAGATTTAGCATTCTGAACAATATAAATAAAAGAGGCGAATCACAAGATCTTCTTGAAAACATGAAGTTCCAGGTTTTCATGCAAAATATTGTAGGATGATGTCCTTCCTTGTGCTATTTCAGTTGGTTTAAAAGACCAAATTTCGGACTTATTCTTCCAAAAATACATTTCATTCATCATTGAAGGGTTTGAAGAATCATTTCTTTGAGTTTTGTTGTCATCATTCATATCATCATCCGATTCTGAATAAGTAACGCTGACATTATTATTTTCATTATCATCCTCAGAAAAAAAGGCACCTATTTAGAATTTTTATTTAATTAAAATTTCAGACATGGACCCACTTGGTAATAGGAGAAGTCAACGACGGAAATTTTTTTTTTTTCTAAATTAATTTTCATAATGGCGATGATAGAAAATGGAGAAAAAATATGTCATAAAAATAATTCGGATAGATTAATTATAAGGGTGTAAAAATTAATTTTGAAACAAATTATGGGCCCATTGAACCCATTGATAGACTAGGAGTTAAGATTTATTTTTTGTGTTGTCTTGAATACTAGAAGGCGCGTTTATTCCGTGCCTTCGCGTATCGAACGCTGCTGGAATTCGAGTGGAATTCTATTTTTTAAACTTTCAACACACTGTTAAATGGGGTGATGTTGATACGGGGCCCCGCTTATAGCGAGATATTTCCGGTAATGTGATTTATATAGAATATTAGTGTTTTGACCAGAATGTTTCTCAAGGGTTCTTGCAAATTGTGGATAGCTAGATATTTTTTTAAAGCACTTTGATCTGATAAGTGACAGGTGTGGCGTATACTCAAGGAAATGGTAATATATCGATATAGGTAATTGAGTTATGACAAGAAACACAGTCTTGTGCTGTGCAGCGAAATTGATAAACTATATTGTCATCGCCAGTTTATATTTGATGTGATTATTTTGAATAGTGAAAAGGCCTCAGCAGAAGGGACGATATATATATATATATATATATATATATATATATATATATATATATGTGTGTGTGTGTGTGTGTGTGTGTGTGTGTCTGATTGTGCGTGTGCATGAGTTAGATGAATAATAACACCCGAATAAAAATGGAGGAATGATGTAAGTGCGTCAATGTCATATTCTTCAAAACAACCTCTAAAACAAGAGATATAGTTAGCGTCAAAAGAAATAGTAACAGCAGCAATACAAAGGCAAGAATAGAGAAACTAGATTGTACAAAGAGCTCAATGATGAACATCTGGGAAACATCTAGAAATCACAAAAAGACTAAATGAGCACCGGTGAGAGATATGCTACATAGCAACAGGTTTTAAAGGTTTTAATAGAAAAAAACACACTATTTTACGAAAAAATACTTTTCGATTTTGTCTCAATATATATATACATATGTTTGTGTGTGTGTATCCAAATGTAAAAGAACGAAGAATAAAATTTCAACGTTCAAAACATTTATTTAAAACAGGGCTCAATATATATATATATATATATATATATATATATATATATATATATATATATATATATATATATATATAGTTGGATTGGTGTGAGATTGTGACCCTGGATTTCACGCTATTTGCAATCGTCAGACAAACAAAAGTTAGCTCTATCACTAATATTGAGCACTTTCAATAAGTAACACGCACATATAATATATAAATAATATATATAAAAAAATGCATATATACATATATATATACACACACACATTTATATATATATATAAACATATTTTATATATATATATACACACATTTTATATATATATATATATATATATATATATATATATATATATATGTGTGTGTGTGTGTGTGTGTGTGTGTGTGTGTGTGTGTGTGTGTGTGTGTGTGTGTGTGTGGTGTCCCCTGAAATTGACATCATTTAAAATGTGAATATCTGCGTAAGTACATGACCCAGGCAAACGAAATTATATAGGCTTCATGTTGAACAATAAAAAAAATATTTATCAAAATTTAAACAAGATATTCAAAGGGATGCTTATTTTATAACATATTTCACACAGTATCACAAATGTTCAATATGCATACCACTTATGACACAACACACGTCAAGTCGGTAGTCCAGCTCCTATCAAATACGCTGTAACTTATCTTGCGTAACATTCTACAGCACCTCGGTGATTCTCTGTTAAGTTCCCCTAGGCTCGGTGGAAGAGGTGGATATAGACCTGTCGTTTCACATAAGACCATAGAAAAAAATTATATGTTGTCAATTCAGGTGAACGGGGTGACTACTTCATTAGTATATTGTTATTATCACTGGCATCTTCATGGTGGATTCTTATTGAAATAAGTCAACGTAGTTCATTTTTACACATTTTATTGGCGAAAATTGTTTGTTATTCCGCTACAAAATGATGCAAACTTTTTGTGGACAATATATATATATATATATATATATATATATATATATATATATATATATATATATATGATTAGTGTATACGGAATAAATTCCAATAACCAACAAATACTATTCTTAAAAGAGTGCCCAATACAGAGTAGAACAATATATATATATATATATATATGTGTGTGTGTGTGTGTGTGTGTGTGCGTGTGTGTGTGTGTGTGTGTGTGTCCAGGTATGCGGAAAAATAGGAAAGAACTCGTTAGGTAAATAATCTGGAGTTCCTTAGTATTTTTGCTTTTATTTTTAAAAAGACAGTGCTCCATACAGAAGTAGAGCTTATATTATAATTTTTTTTAAAAATATGATTCCTTCGCTACATAAGAGTTCTCATGTTTCAAGCGAGAATTTGGGAATAAAAAATTCTCGCTTGACGAGGAAGAGTGACCAGACACCTTAATTCAACTTAGTTTCAAAAATTATATTAGGGGTCTCTGCTCTCGCTTTTGAAACATGAGAACTCTTATGTAGCGAAGGAATCATATTTTTAAAAAAGATATTATTATATTATATTATATTATATTATATATATATATATATATATATATATATATATATATATATATATGATAAAATATAATTTTAAGGTATGCTATATTTATGGGTTAAATGGCTCAAAATCAGATATAAAGCGTATGTAAATATAAAACTGGATATTGCTGTTAATACCCAATGGCGATAGTCTGTTTCTTGTGTATACGCAATCGACAGGCAGTACGCGTTGTGTTTTTGCACGACTATTTATATATTCAGCTGAGTGATGCATTATCTCTGGTCTGTTGTATTGTTTATTTTGGTAATCGGTAACGGTTATGTTTCGAATTATTCTAGGTGCTATTGGGTGGAAATAGTTGTGGATCCGGATTTAGTTTTTGAAGTGACGTTTATTAATTATTGTATTTATTAGTGATTATTTTATTGTTGGTCGTTATTATTTCGTGCATATATATATATATATATATATATATATATATATATATATATATATATATATATATATAGAGAGAGAGAGAGAGAGAGAGAGAGAGAGAGAGAGAGGGATGGGAAGGTTATTTATTTTCTCTGCATATATCTGAAAATAAAAGTAGGTAGGTTTTGCCTGTGAGCTGACAGATCGAGGTGAAAGAAAGGAGAAGGTAAACATAGCAGGAAGGAAAGTTACGATTGATCAAGTTCGATTATTTCACCACTCGACATGTCGGCTGTTGATTCGTATAAATAAACTCAATTCGATCAATCTCCTAATGCTAAGATATTTCGATAGGTCAACAAGATAAATATATCACCTGTGTAAGACATAGATAGATACAAGCAAGAATATGGTTGGTAAGGCGGAAATAAACTTAAATTGATCTGCACATCATCATGGACAGACAGGAATGACAAAACGTTGTAGCAGTTATTACAAGCAGGGTCACTCCATGAACTTCCCCTTCGATTTCGACGTATGAGGATCCAACTGTACAATTTTAAACTTAACCGTTAGACTAACGACACGGCTATTTTGATTATAGCGGTGAAAATCTGCGTTGAATTGGCCATGTTTTTCAAGAAACTAAACTCCCACAAGCGTAACAATTTAAATATCTGAAAAGTATTTTAAAAGAGGATGGAAAATGCGACATGGAATTTCGAAGGCAAACATGCATTCCAAAAGCTAAACAAAGTACTAAGAAGCAGAAAAATTTCATTAGAATCAAAGAAAAGTGTATTGAAATGATAGTAATATCAGTCCTCCTATATGGCAATGGATGCCGCACAATATTTCCGCGCAGATGAAAAAACAGCAAAGTCACGGTGGAGTAATGGATAACAGATTGAGGAATCGGAGAGCCGAGGAGGAGGAGGAGGAGGAGAAGAAGAAGAAGAAGAAGAAGAAGAAGAAGAAGAAGAAGAAGAAGAAGAAGAAGAAGAAGAAGAAGAAGAAGAAGAAGACTTAAATACACTGAACCTCGTAAAAATTAGTAAAATAATTTTTGGAGATTAAAATTCATTATACCTTTCTCATTTCTAAAATGTCGATTTTCTATCATTTTAGAAGGGGGTTCCGATCGAGTGTAAAATTACAGAGTTATCTTGACTAAGCTCTCCTGCGTACGAAAATAGGCTTTACTTTTGTTGCAAAAAAAGTTTCTTTCAAATAAAGGGCAAACCGAAAAAGACATTTTTAATTAAAGAACAAAATTTCCCTAATTAATAAACGTGTATATCTGTTAACTATAGTTTAAAAAGCCTCACCAATCACAATTAATCAAGAGTGCTGAATAGGGCTAACATTTTGAAGGCATGATCAATCAGGAGGGTCTCCTCCAACAGTAGTGTGGAGGCCTCGGATTTGTATTTTGTATTTGGTATATTTGTTTATTCTTTATTTTAAATACATAATTATCCCCCCCCAGCGTTTGTCTACATGTGCTACCGATGTTCCTTCCACGCGAAAAACGTTTTTAAATAAAGTTTTAAAGAAGTTAAAAATGTTTTAAAAATTCAGAAACTTACAAAAATATTATGCAGATATCAATAATGTAAACAGTTTCAAACCTGACCTTTCTTGGTTGGTTGGTTGGTTGGTTATTTTGCCTAATGGCATATGGGTTATTTAATGCTGAAATCTAAATATATTCCACCCAAATTTATGTTTTTTCTTTAGATAATAATAGTTTTAGTGATACGAGTGTTACTAATTAACCCATAGGTGGAGGAGATTCATACCTTTCCCAAGGATATTTGCGCATAAGTGAATATAACGAACCGAACTGGAATTGGAACTCAGCCCTCCAATTAACGATTTCGAGCCGTTATTCATTACACCACCCGCACATCCAAGCTCACAGCACCTTGACATTTGTAAATAACACCTACGTCCAATAACTTTGTAAAAAATCAGGGTTCGATTTTTAAAATGCATAGATATTATGAATAGTCCCCCTCTTCTAAGTTGATAAAAATCAAGAGTTTTCAATTCTGTCAAATGTCGTAACTTGAGGAAAAACTAATGAATTCTAATCTCCAAAAATTATTCCCCAATTTTTTTTCTCTGGACTTACTGTAGCAATAAATATAAGACAACTCGATGCGGAACATTTACATTCGACCGACAGCAAACTCAACTTAGAGTGAGAGAAAGTTACGGAAGAAAGATTAATTTTTTGTTTATTTATTTTTTATCTTTTATTTATTTATTTATTTTTTGACGGAGATGATAGGACAAAGGAAACAGTTGTCTACATAATGACTATTCGCGTAAAGGACAGAAGTAACAACGCGGGCCATGCAGAAGCGCAGAGGACGGCTGCTGAAGTGCGCACCTCCCCCTTACTTACGCCTCAATCTGTATTCGCTCGCCTATAGTAGTAAAGTACTGCCTAAGAATAAAATCTTTTGCTACTAGTAATTGTTTTTGATTTGACCCGTAAGGGTCATTTTTAAACCACAAGCGTGCGATTGCCGGAAACTTCACCCTATCGACGAATCTGGCGTCTGGTCTGAACTGCAACGCAACATTTCGCGTGAAACAGTCTGTTGTGTAGCTCCTTTTGCAGAAGAACTGATAGATAACAGAGAAATAGTGCAGTCACCAGTCAGTTCAATTCAGCCTTTAATTCCGAGCTTCTCTTCTCTTAGATCTGCTGCCAATCTAGGCTAGAGAGAACAGTCTACCCTGCTACTTCACCTATAGTTGTAAACAGCTAGATTCAGGCCTTTTTTTTAAAATTAGATTAGCGCGAAATGAAACAGAATCAAGCTGAATTTGAAACCGGTTCGTAGATTCCACTTTAAAAAGCCCAAGCCACGAATTGGAGATGTCAGAATCAAATAAGGACAGAAGGCAAAATATCAGCGAAGCGTTTTAACAGAAGATGGAAAATGCGACACCAAAATCCAGAAAGAGATATATTCTAAAAACGAAGCTCATTTTTATCACTGTGGACAAACCTGGGTACCACTTGCGGTAAAGGGTTACGTTAAGAGGTAGTTTATACGGATAGTTTGTGTCTTATAATCTGATTCTGTACGTATTGTCATTTGCAAGATTTCATCCTCCCCTGCACATATCGCCACTTTAAATGTATCTAAGTTGTAACGAAGCTTTACATCCCCATTAGGTTAACCTTCATTGAAACTGAGATTTTGGCATTTCATTTAAAACAAAATAAATAATAAAATATATGTATATTTTTCCTCAATTTCTCCTTTAAATAATTTTATATTTTAAACTTAAAACAGATTAAATTTAAAATTTAAAATTGATAATATTTAATTTTCAATTTTATAGTAAAATTTATTATTAATTACAGTGATTTCTATTTTAGTCTAACCCTAACATTAAGGCATTAATTATTATAAACAAGGTTCGTTGTCAAGTTTTCTGAATTTTCATATACTTGTATTTTGATTGGTCATTGCAGCTTATATAACAGCGCTTCCCGAGGGGTATTTGGTCGATTTGAACCTTTTAAAACTCTTTATTCTAAATTCAACTTGATAAGACACCAGAAGTGTTGAAACAAAATGTCTATTTTTGTAGTGATTTTATAACATATTTATGTTATAATTTTCGAATGTATTATATTTGCTCTACTCTGTATTGAGCACTCTTTTAAGAATAGTATTTTTTGGTCATTAGAATTTAGTCTGTATACACTTACATATATATATATATATATATATATATATATATATATATATATATATATATATATATATATATATATATATATACTGTACAGTGAAATTGTATAATAAGCACTGCGACCAGAAATGAAAATTATATTTTTTTTAATCTTTTTTCTTTCCTCTATAGAAAAAGTCCTTTAGATTATAAATATTAAAAAAATAAAAACAATTTTTTTTTTTTTAGAAAAGTTAGTGGTTGGGGGTTCAGTTTGCTATGTAATTTAAATCTAAATTGAACCCCCTACGAAGGTCAAAAATAATGATTTCATATGATTTCTGAAAATGTAAAGGTTTTTGTCATAATTCGCAATCTGAAGAACTGAATGTAAAATATGAACAAAGAATAGAGTAGGAATTTATTTTTTTAATTTTTATTTTTTGACATGTTAAGAAATCAAATCATGTGGCAATATTTGTTTTGGCTTCCATAGGAAGATCAATTTACATGAAAAACTTACCCGCCTCATTAAAATTTATAATTTTATAAGATTTGATATTTTCTTTTTATATTTATGTCTTGGAGTGCTTAAATTATGGCAAGATGAAAAAAGAAATTCGGAAAATATGGTTATTCCTGGTTGCATTGTTTATTGTACAACTCAACCACACACACTCACACTTATATATATATATATATATATATATATATGCTTGTGTGTGTATACGTGTGTGGGGAAATAAATCTTAAGCAACGCATGTGCACGTGCTTAAGATTGAGAGATTAAAAAATTATTATACTTGCATGATCATATCCTTTTAAACTCGCATTATTTCTGTCTTGCCTCTGAATTTCAGATACAAATTTCGAAGTAGCAATTTCTACTCAGACGTAACTAATTCACTGTGGATATATATTTTTATAACCAATTTTTACATGACAAACAAGACAGTAGATATAGGTTGATGTATAAAAACAAAATTAAAATGAAAAGATGTAAAATTAAGCAAAAATAGTTATTGATATATTATTTTGTTCTGTATGCAAGAATTCCACCAAATTCTACTTAAATAGAAATATCTTGCTTTTCTATTTATTAGACCCAAGCATAACAAAACATAACTGACCATTTAATTAAATTGAGTACTAATTATTGCGCACTCAAGAATTGGTCAAAATCCTAAACATACACACACACACACAAATACACACACACACACACACACACACACATATATATATATATATATATATATATATATATATATAGATAGATAGATAGATAGATAGATAGATGTAGTGATACAGATAGATACAAATATTGTTATAGATATTTATGCGTGTTTAAAAATTAAGATATAACTAAAATACATCTGTAAATATATATATATATATATATATATATATATATATATATATATATATATATATCTTTTAGGCATGTCTTCAACGTTTAACGTCTGTTGTATTGAGTTCCGTTTAACAATAGCTGAATATTCAAATCGTGAGCAGACAGTTATGATTTTTACATACAGCCGCACGAATGGTAATGGGCGCGAGGCTGGACGACTGTATCAAATTTTCTTTCCAGACCTAAGGCAACCAATTCATTCAAAATTTTCTGCTGTTTATCATCGCGTTGCTCAAATAGGATCCGTGAAAATCGAGATCTGCTCATACGCCTCAGCACGAAGAACACATTCTACAGGTTGTCTGAGACGATCCAGACATTAGCACATGTCAAGTGGCCTTAGTATGCCGTAAATTACATAGTACCTCATGGAGGGTACTTCAAGAGCAGCTTCTTTATCCGTATGATTTGCAACGTATCCAGGGTCTTCGTTCTCTGATCACTCATCACGGGAAAACTTTTGCCATTATTTTATTGCACAAATTGCCGATCCGATGTCTGTTTCTTCAGTCTTGTTTATATATGAGGCAACATTTGGAAAGGATGGCATAATAAATTTACACAACCAACATTTATGGGTAGATAGGCATCCCCATGGTACAATACACGCTAGACATGACCATCAGTTTATGTTTCATATGTCCTCCCATCATGTATACAGGAGCGGCCTACAGCGTCTTTATTTTGAACTCAATTTCAAACTTGCTAGAGGATATACCCCTACTAATGCGAAGACGCATGGGGCTCCAGCACATTTTAGCCACATTGTTCAAGATGCACTGGCTGACATCTACCATAAAATGTAGGGAAAGACCAGTTTCATGGCCAGCACGTTCACCCGACATCAACCCTTTGGATTTTTATCTGTGGGGCCACCTCAAAAAATTGGTCTATGCAGCAGACATTAATAATGCAGAGACACTTCATCATCGTGTCTTGGGGGCCTACGAAATCATTCGATATCGTGTGAAATATTTGAAAAGGTCCGCCAGTCAATGATCCGGCGGATGCATACGTGTGTAGAAGCAAGCGGAGACCATTTTCAACATTTGTTATGAGTTGCTGCATTCATGTACAACGATGGCGTTTTGGACATATGTTTATATGTACATTTCACCTTGTTTTGGTGTCAAAGTGCCTGTTTGTGTGTGTGTTTTGTGTTCTATAAAAGGACATCATAAATATATATATATATATATATGTGTGTGTGTGTGTGTTTGTGTGTGTGAAAATTAAGAGATAAGTGAAATATATCTGTAAAAGGACACTATATATATATACCGTTGAAGCATAGGTAGTAACCACATTTCAGGGTACAAGGTAATCCGTAATAAACAAACAACAAAAACCACAGGATTTTCCCAACCATGTAACAACAAAAGAAGTTTATGCTGCAACCACATTAAACTCAGTCACTCAATCTACTTTCAAAATCTACCACGATTCTAACTGTAGAAATCATAACATAATTTACCTCCTAGAATGCACACTATGCCAGAAACAATATGTAGGAAAATCTGAATGGCCCTTTCACTACAGAATTAATAAATATCGCCATCGAATTAAGTCGACTCCCCATGAAAAATTATTACCTGTAGAACAACATTCCGCCTAGAAAAACAAGATTTTAAAACCCACATCAAATTCACTATAATTGAGAGAATAGAAAAGTTCAGAGCAGATAACATTAGAAAGATTTTAGAGTTCCATGAAAATAAGTGGATGCAACTTTTAAACACACACTATTCAGCCGGGCTAAACCATAAATTTAACAATATAGATAGTATTAATATAAAAGCCTACAAATCAAAACCTACCCACAATTCTCACCCACACAAAACAGACATGCTTACGGAGGTGTTCAGGCCTCACACTTATACACACCCACACCAATAGACACACTTACACACATCCTACTCACTCACTCCCTAATGAGCCAAATGATAACACACACCCACAGCCATATACACGCTTACACATATCCTACTCACTCACAACCTAAGAACCAAATAACACAGACACATACACTTAACAGAGACACATGCTCTCTCCAGGAACCAATAAATTGTCAAACTGACCAAGGGAAAGCAGAGCAGCATGAATCCATCCAGCTATTATATCAAATAACAACTTAAAAGAGACTGTTTGACTAACACAAGGAATGTTAAAAAGTTCATGTTAAAAAGATAAAAAAATAAAAAAACAACTGAAAACTACAGACAAAAGTTCATTTTCAACATCAAGACATTCATTTCTGTAGTTCTCTGCTACCAGCAAGCAGTAATATTTTTTTCTCCTGATGATGGGCATGTTAGCCGAAACTAGTCGAGGAATATAAATGAAATAATAATAATAATAAAAACGAAAGAATATTAATCTACAACCCAGTGTGTCTGAAGATTTTAAATTTTTTAATAATTTTTATTGTTCAATATATATATATATATATATATTGAACAATAAAAATTATTAAAAAATTAAAAATCTTCAGACACACTATATATGTATGTAAACGGTTTATATAGGTATATTTATGCATATATATATATATATATATATATATATAAACTGTTTATACAGGTATATTTATGCACACACACATACATACACACACGCATATATATATATATATATATATATATATATATATATATGGCGTATATAGACATATATGTAGATATAAATGCTAGATATAGATAAATAGATTGATTGGATGAAGAAGAAAAAGACCTCTTCTATAATACAAAGAAAGGAAGCAGGAAAATTTTAGGAGAATAAACGATGGATCATTGAATCAATATAGGCATGATATAATCGATAAGAAAATCGATAGACAGAGATCACCGGACATGAGCCAAAAATGTAATAAGAAAGAATCATTGCAGCGAGAGGGAGAAAAAGAGAGAGAGAGTGATAGCGAGATATGGATAGGAAGAAAGAGATAGCGGGAGGGGAAAAGTGTAAGAGGCTTATAAACAAATTGATTCAGAGTGTGAGTTAATGCCTCCTCCCAAATTTCCATGGATTCATTTCACTGAAAGTTATCTCACGTACTCTTTGTCTCACGTACTCTTTGTCTCACGTACTCTTTGCGATATATACATACATACTTATATTTCTTGGGAAAGTGACGCTAGTTGGTGCACAATACGACATTTTAGAGCACCGGTTCGTTGTATCATGATTTCCTATTTACGCCTATGTATTCGGCGTTTCTTGATTGCCTAGTGTCCTATTTACGTCTAGCTTGCACTTCATGTTTCTCATGCTCTTTCCCGCCACACCATTGGCAACTGTCATTCTTCCTCTTCCAGATCCTCTTTAGTCCCTGCCTTTTTTTCCCCTGTTGGTGCATGCGTTGAACTTACATTAGTTCTAGCTTCTGTTTCCCAGCCACTGTAGATGGATTTGTACTGCAGACATTTATCAAGCCTTGCAAAGTCTGGCACAATGCCATACATTTAAAGCACCCAGGAAGACCCGAACGAAGTACTCAAGCGTATTGCTCAAGAGACACCTAAAATTTATTTACTAAGCTTAATTTACGTCTGCTTAAGTTTCCTCACCCATAAGACTTGAAGTAACAGAAACTTGATTTACAGAACGATGCCGAGAATATCATAGACATATGTAAGCAATGAAAACGGAAACGAAAAGGCTAGGTCTACTTAAATTCAGAAAGAGGCAGTTGAAATAATTGGGAAGCATAATGAGGAAAAAGGCTTAGAGAATTTGACGCTCAAAGATTGGAGGAGGGAAATAGCGAAAGTACAAGAACTCCAACAGATGGTAGTAAGGGAAATTTAGAAGAAAGGACGAAACATCGAATGTCCGGTTGTCAGCAAAAGGAACAGTCCAATATGCAAAATACAAATTGTAGATACAAAAATAAAGCAAGTAGAAAAATATAAATATCTGATAAGTGCTTTAGCAGGAGACAGAAAATGTAATATCGAGAGGTGTATTGGCTTAGCGAAAGATGCTTTCTAAATGTTAAGCGAAGTATTAAGAAACAGGAATATTTCGTTAGAAACGAAGAAAAGAGTACTGAAATTTTATGCAATATCAGTCATCCTATATGGCAGTAAATGTTCGACAATCTCCTCACAGATGAAGAAAAGACTGGAGGCTAAAGAAATGTGGTTACACAGAGGAATTCTAAGAATACAATGGACCGAATATGTGAATAAAGACGAAGTTTTAGAGAAAATGGAAACAAAAAGGGCACACTTAATACCAGAGAGAAAGCTGGAATTTCTAGCTCACATATGCGGAAAGAGTACTGGGAAACTTTAAGACATACAGGGCATATTGAAGGCAAGATGGACAGAGGAAAATAGCGCATAATCTACCTAACCATCCTAGCTTGTGCAAATGGATGGCAAACATAGTTAAGGAGACAAAGAAACAAACAGAATTCACTAAGTACTACAAAGGACAGGACATTTTGGAGAGCCATGATCGCCAATGTTCTGAAAGGTCATGGCATATAGAAAAAGAAGTTACTTAATGTGACAAGAAGATGTGGTGAGCCATGATCGCCAACGTTCTGAAAGGTCATGGCATATAGAAAAAGAAGTTACTTAATGTGACAAGAAGATGTGGAGAGCCATGATCGAAAACGTTCTGAAGGGGTATGGTACATAGGAAAGAATGATCTAGGCATTATTGAAGGGCAGAGTGGGAACAAAGAAAGATGGTAAAGTGTCAAGATTTACTTAATGTAACAAGAAGATGTGAAGAGTTATGTTCCCCTGAAACTGCAACAGCTGTAGTTATTATGACGTGGCTTTGCGAACCACGATTTCTGATAGGGTTCTACGTTTATTGCAGTCTCTTAGATGATTGGAAATGCTCTTATATGCTATTCAAAAGAGCGTTTGACAGTTTCTGGTAAGCACCGGTTTTGTGAAGTTGCCATTCTTCTTGCAACTACCGCGTCAGCTGCTTATGTTTCCCTCTAATAATTGTTAACATCCACAGGGATGATGGTCTTTATGAGGGAATCCTTGTATGTCTACAGCGGTGTGTCCCCCGGTGCGAGTTCCATCATTATTAGCAATACATATGAAAATTTCACGGTTTTCCTGTTTTAATTTTCTGATGAACGTTAATTAAGTTTATGATAGAATAGGCTCTTTGCAAGTCCCACGACTTTAAAACATCCATGGAAATTTCTTTATTGCATCATGAAATATCTACGCTTTACAACTTTAACAAATACTGCAGAGACAATCATAAATATGAATTCAGGTTTTGGGTTACAAATGGCAATTATCTCCCTTTCATTGAGATAGTCACAAGGATCACCAGGAGGGAGATTGACAAGAGCAGTTGTCATGTAGAACCTAAAGATGAAGTACGCCTTTAGGCCACAGCGGTAGGTTTTATAAGACAAATCACATGGCCTAGCCCAGTTCGTAGAGAAGCAGACGTAACCCCAGTTTTCCCTTCGGGAAATATAAAAAGTAAGGTTCCTCTTTCTTACACACTGTTTGGTGAAGCGTATGTTATAATTTCTTTGCGTGGGACACTTGTATATATGTATATATCTAATTTTTATAAAACTCTATGTGAACTAAACATTTGTGTTATTCTTTTTCCAATCAGTTATTTCTTTCTGTCCGTGAAATAACGGTGTTTTTATCTCATGGATATGACAATGCCCATAACGAGAGAAACGTATTAGGGAAAATAATTATTTCTTTCCCACGTTCTCTGTTACACAAGTTATTATTTAAAGAAGTAAGAAGGATCAAACAGAAACATTTTAAATTTAGTCTTTCCATTTCATTGAAATTAGCAGGCTTAATCAAATGAGAGTGTTATCGCCTCCTCTCTTTCTTTCTTTCTTTCTTTCTTTCTTTCTTGCTTTCTTTCTTTCTGTCTTTCTTTGTCCATCCTTTCCAAAAAAACAAACAGCCTCTTTGATATATCTTTTCTTCTGTCACTGGCCCATTGTTTGTCTAAGATAATGACAGAGCGTAACGCATGTACTATGAACTAAGGAATAATCAGGATTATAATATGATTGCTCCATTGTTGGTGCAGTGACAGCATTGTTGTCTTTTAGAGAGTAATTTCAACTCTTGCGGTTCTGGAAGTGTCGTAAGCAACAGTTTTAGTGATGAAGTTGCGCCAAGATTATCAGAAGCAGTGTTGTCGACCAGAAAATGGATGACGTCAACCAGAAAATTGATGACTTCAACTTTCTTTCTTCCATTAGAAGCATTGTAACCCATATTTCTTTTTAAAACCGCTATCCGACATGAATCAATTTAAAATGATGACATTTATTTCACATATTATAAGCAATAATTTTAGAGACTAATATTTCACTGAAACATGTTTCAAAAATTCCAATTTTTCATTTGGATTCAAGAAAATACAAACTTCAAACAAAATGGTCACAATATATGGAAAAAAGAGCCAGTTTAATCTGACATGCGTTGTACAAGTAAAACGAAAACGTTAATATTTTCTCATTTTTTTTAATTCGCTTTTATTCATTGGAACAGTTATTTTAAAAAATGTTATTCAAACTTGAATCGTCCGAAATTCTCTACAGAATCTTCTGTTCAGTGTTGCTTCAATTACCCATACCACTGCCTTTGCATTAAAATGCTGCAGTTTATATATTGATGGGCGTTGATATTTCTCTACAGCAAGGCATCATGCATATGTATACCGGATTTTGTGCTTATGTGTCTAGGTTAGGGTAGGGCTTGTCCGGTTTCTACTTGTATTTAATTTTATGATTGTTATGGAGCAGAACAATATATAACGGGCCAGGCTGACCAGCAGGGTAAAGTTTAGGAATAACGCATGTTCTCCACTGTGACCATTCTTGCAGAACTAACATGCGCACTGGCTTGGTATTTTCGTCTAACAACACTTCTCGATGGAAATTGGTCCAAGCAACCATCTATCACACGCTATCTATATCTATCTATCTATCTATCTATCGTCTTCTTCGATTTTACAAATATCCGTTCCTTTGTTCCTATCAATTTATCAATTTTATATTGTATCTATAATATATATTTTTCCTCTGTCCATCTATCCTACCACTTTTTCATTCTATCTATCTATCTATCTATCTATCTATCTATCTATTAAATCTGATGATATTTATCTATGTCTGTTTCGTATCTCTCGATCGATCGATGTCTATCTATCTATCTATCTATCTATCTATCTATCTATCTATCTATCTATCTATCTATCTATCTATCTATCTAAATCTGATCCTATGTATCTATGTCTGTTTCGTATCTCTCGATCGATCGATATCTATCTATCTATCTATCTATCTATCTATCTAAATCTGATCCTATCTATCTATCTCTCTATCTATCTATCTATCTCTGATCAAATTTATCTATCTCTGTCTGGTTCTATCTCTGTATCGATCGATGTCAATCTGTACGTATCTATCTTGCTTCTGTCGCTTTATATATATATATATATATATATATATATATATATATATATATATATATATATATATGTGTGTGTGTGTGTGTGTGTGTTCATGCAGCACACAAATCCAGGTCGCTTGACGAGTCATCCAGAAATATGCACGCGTGCAAGTGCATATGCATCAAAGTTTAACTATTTCGGTTGACGTTTTAAATCACCCGACAGAAATGGAAGCTTTTAAATCCGCGCTCTAAAGCTCATCCTACGTTGTAATTTTGGCTGCTATCAACTGATATACAGCCACACGTAAGTATCTTTTGTGATCTCAGTTACTTCGAAGCAAGAAGTCAATAACAATTACCTTAAGCCTATCTATTGCTCAGGGATATGTTTCTCAACTAGCACCTCTCCATTGCATTATAGAGGTTTACGGACAGGACCATGCTTGATCATTAATCCACAACACTCTGGGTCAAAATAAACAAAATCAGTTCAAAGTTGAAAATATTGAACATATATCCCTCAACTGGTGAGCGTGTCTGTCAATGGCGTCAGCTTAACCATTTCGGCCACAGAAGCGTTAGTGATGGACTGGAAGACTGGAACATAAATATGTAGTCATTCTGACACTTTTCCTCTCAGACGTTTTCCGCTATAATTGTTTATTATTCAATTTAATAAGAATTACACTGAAAATCTTGTATCCCAACATGTCAAAAATCAATAATTTCACAGTTATTTGCTCATAAAACATCTATCTATCATTTTTTAAAGCATTTCACACTATGGAAGGCAATAAAGCCATTAACAGGTATTATTTTTTCTATATATGCCGTGTCCCATCAGATCCTAGGCGAACAAGGCTCTCCACAACTTCTTATCCTTTGTAGGTTTTAATAAACTTTGTCTTTTTATAATCTCTCCTAAACCCTGTTTCGACAAATATTTACTGAAGTTAAACTTTGTTATGCGTTGTTTTCCTCCGTCCCTCTTTCCCTGTTTCTGTCCTGTGAGTATCAAATTATCCAAACCCTCTTTCCTCAATATGTGCCTCGGAAACCTCAACTATCTCTTCCTGATGTTAAATATTAATTTCCTTTTTATTTCCATTTTCTTCAAAACTTCGACTCGGTAAGGAAGTCGTTGCTCTTGGGGGCAGTCCCCTGGGTTACGTATGCTAGGATGAGCTGCACTATATTATGTCTAGTAACTTAGTTTCCTCTTCACTGTGGCCCGCTGACCCAATAGTGTGATGCTTGTGTGTGTGTGTGTAAGTCTCTATGATTTCCGCTATATGAATTATTAAACAATTAGATTCCATGTTCAAGGGGCATGGCTTTGACAAACGTGGTTGAATGCGAGGACTTATATAAGGGGACTAGCATTCATAAAGGCATTCTCAGGCATGACCTCCACACATAGCAGTTGGTGTGTCTAATATAAGATAGCCTGACGATGCCCTTCCATCCTTAGGCTGATCTTGAATTCAAAGTAAACTTTCTAGATAGAGTCTATTCGGCGATTTATTATGGAGAAAGATGGAGAAAATTAGTTAATACTTTTCATATCTATCTATCTATCTATCTATCTATCTATCTCTGTGCCTTTTCTATAAATACTTTATATATATATATATATATATATATATATATATATATATATATATATATATATATATATCGATATGCATGAATTTATGAGACATAAATTCATGCATATCGATCGGTATATATATATATATATATATATATATATATATATATATATATATATATATATATATATATCGATATGCATGAATTTATGTCTCATTTGGAACTGTATCAAAATAATAGATAAAAACTGATTTTGCGATATTCGATTTGACTTCTTGCTTGTTTCCCGACATTATCAGATTTAGATAAAAGGACTTTCCTTATCATTATACTGTTTTTATTTTCATGATATGTTTTTAATCGAGTTCACCCCACGCAAGACAGTAAAGCCACTAGTTCACGGGGGGGGGGGTTACAGGAAGTGTAAGAATTAGAAAATAGAAACATTACTAAGGAGCGAGAACAAAACAGGAATCATTAAAATTGGCTGGGAAGCATGGACCCGAATAACAGTTCCACAAGCAAGAAGTGCGAGAAACGAAACTGTTAGCATAGAACTTACGGTTACACCCCAACTGAACTCTAAATTGATGAGACGCCAGTTTCAAACTGCGCTTATATTCATAAAGTCTCGGTACCACAGCGAAGAGCTCATCCGAACAATTACCATGAAAGTATTTATAGAAAAGGCACAGGGAGGCAGCTTTACGGCGGTGAGAAAGTGACTGAAGCCGAAACACCAGGTCAGGACGAATAATATTGCTGATTCTCAAGAATCTAAATAGCAGAGGTACAAGACCAAATGTGGCAGCAATATTCCAAGTGTCGGCGAAACGTAGACTTATAGAGATGTAAGATAGATTCTGGAGAGAAAACTTGTCTAACACGACACAGTGAACCAACTTTCTTAGCAGCTGAGCTAACAATGGAATCAATATAGTCTTTCCATTTCATTTCCGCCAAGACGGTCAGCCCGAGAAGGCGTGATGAGTCACTCTCCTGGAGATAAGCACCATCCATGCTGATGGAAGTAAATAAGATCTCTCAGACGATTAATGCCAAGGAGTTTAGGTTTAGAGACGCTAAAATTAACAAGCCATCTTTTGCCCCAGTTACCAACAGATCGACGTTCGTCTTGGACATCAGCTGTCAATTTGACCTTATCGAAATGATTAGACTTACTATCGAGGAAGGAGTAAATGATTGTCATCGTAGATAACAAGAGAGCTGATGCCATCGGGAAGGTCATTAATGAAAATTAAAAACAAAATGACCAATGATTAAACCCTGGAGGAACCAGCATTAATGCTAAATGAGTAACCGTTCAGGATAACTTTCATTTCACCATTTGATAGGAAACACAGAATCAGTTCAAAATTTATCCGGAGGGACCGTAACTTTACGACTTGTGGAGAAGACCTGTATACTAAACCCTGTCGAAATCTTTCGAGGTGTTCAAAGCTACAGCCCAGGCTTCACCATTCTTATCTAGAGGTTGATGCACCATTTCTGCAATTATTGTCAGGAGATCAGAAGTTGACCCGGAGAATCTAAAACCATATTGCTTGTCTGAAAAATGTGCGTGCGATGTGAAATGCTTAACCAATTCACGATTGATTGGGGCCTCTAGAAGTTTTCCAAAAAGGAGGTAGTTGGATGGATCGGAGGTGTCAATCGAGTTCTTAAAAACTAGAACAGATGAGGACTTGCAGCAGACAGGAAAGGGAAAGGCAGCGAGGAATTTATTATAAAGTTTAGAGAGAACATGAGCCAGTTCGGGAGCATACATTTTAATGACTATTACAGGGATTCCATCTTGTCCACACGCTTTGTGGGAATCCAGGTTAGAGATGATAGCCGAAACCATAGTAGGAGTTATATACATATTACTAAACAGACTCAGTTCTAGGTAGCTAGTTAGGCAGGGATACTCCAGATGAGTCACGTGTAGAGTTTAAGGAGAATTTGCTGGCGAAATATTCATCTTTATCAGCAGATTCTAACACCTCGATTTGATTGAAGAGAGGAAGAATAGGAAACTTACACTTATTTAATACACTGTTACACAGCCGCCAATAATCACGAGAGCCAAAGTTGTTAGATGCAGTCCAGTGCCTCATTCTCTCAGCAAACAGATCATTAGTTCCTTCGAGGACATGTTTACATTTATTACGTGCAGCAACGAATAGGCGTTTTTTATGACGGGAGATGTCACGCTGGTATAACCGAAAATAGTGGTTCCTGTCGGCTGTAGTGACAGAACATGCTGGTGTGAATAATGGAGAAGTTTGACGAGGACTGAAAGCATTCATGTCGTTTTTTACCCAAAAGGAAAACTTAATAGTGCAATTCTCAATTTGAAGTTTAAAAATGTCAGTCTAAGGAGCGTCTCGAAGAAAGTCACGGAGTGAATTCCAGTCAGCATGCTGGTAACGGAAAGAGATCTTGAATAGGAGGTTCCTGTTTAATAGATGATTAGAATGAATATCAATAGATACTACAGAGTGATCCAGTGTTGCGAAGCTCGCTCGGCAAAACTAGGAAAGGAAATAAGAAATAAATCAAGCATGTCGCTCGGATTTGCTAGGGAAACGAATAGGGAAATCCACGATTTGAGTCAGAGATTGAGGAATGGAAAAATTGAAAGTCTGAATACGGTAAACAAAAGTAACATTAAAATGTTTAAGAAACATGTCGTAGTGTGCATTAAGACCACCGAAGACAAAAATGTTGGCTGATGTGTGAAAAGAGCGTGACATTTCTATACTGTCAGAGATTATGCTTTATATACTGCAGTCCTAAAAAGGGGTTGAATGATACAGGAAAAAAATATATGCATTAAAATAGTGTAATAATAAAAGTCGAAAGCACATGAAAAAGTTGCCTGGGGACTAGAATAACAATTCCCTTGCCACTGGAAGATTATCCCTGATGTAAACATCAAGCCCATTCATATGAATGCTGGAATCTTTTTGGCAAAGGATAATTCATTCGGAGCAATGGAAGAATTTAATTTTGTTTCAGAAAGTGTAAAGATATCCGGCGATCATTCCAAAAGAGTAGATTCTCTACTGCTGGAGTTGAAGCGGATACCACGAACATTGGACAAAGAAAGGATGAAATTGGCAGGTTTTCTTTTCTTTGTTGTAGTGAAAGAAAGGCTAGCATGTTTACGAGATCTTCCTCTTTTGCATGAGACAAGAAACCAACTGTAATTTCCCCTCTTCTACAAAAAAACATTCCGGATTCTTCTTTTTTTTTTTTTTAATTGTAATCTAATCAACATTTCATGACAGGGGAATCTTCTACGTCTGCAGTGCCGAGTTCTGAATTCTCTTTTTATGAATTCAGCATTGTTGGTTCAAATGGGAATCAGAACTAAAAGAAATTTTTATATCGTACCACGAAACGAGAAAATTACATCAAAGATTTTAAGATATTACACGTTGCAGGGCTTTATTATGACAGAATGTTCCAAGAACATTTCTGACCGCACTGAACGTATTCATCATAATCTTCGTTCTCTCTCTCTCTCCCATTGCTCTGTCTGTCTGACTATCTATCTGTCTGTCTGTCTGTCTGTCTCTGTGTGTGTGTGTGTATATATATATATATATATATATATATATATATATATATATATATATATATATATATATATATATATATATATGTTATGGGAACTTACCTCTAACGACAATGAACTCTTCCTGACATTATAAGGACTGATCCTCTCAAGAGGAAGGAGTCGAGACAATAGTAGTTCACTCTAAACCAGACTGACAGTCATACTAACACCTTCAACACCTTGCATTATTATTCTGTTGTAATATATCTTTGTTATTTCTACTCTTGTCTTCGTGTTGTTCTTCCTTTTTGCTATCGGTCGACCCTAACAGAAGCGACGTAGGTAGTGAGAAAAAAATCACGCGAACATAAAAAAAAGTGAAAAAAATTTTCCATTTGGACACCAACTTTACAGTGGTAACAAAGAAACGAATTCTACACAGGAAATTTTCTTTCGTACTAAGGTTCCAGAACAACAGGCAACAAACACCTGAAGTCTACACTGAAAAAAATAGTTACACAAAATTACAGTAAACATGGAAGTCTTTAAGGCAACCATATTGGAACTTATGAAAATGCAATTTCAGCAGCAACAGAAAAACGAACAGAAGCATCTTGAACTACAAGAATTACTACTACGGGCAGTAACAAATAAAGGGCAAAATTCTGAAAATGAACGGCATTCTCGCAAAATGCTACATGGAGCTCGGTCAAAGACTTCACTTATCCACCGGACGAAGACAAAACCTTCGCAGCTTACTACAGAAGATATGACGATTTATATGAGTTTGATTGCGGGAACTGGTCAGACGCGAAAAAAGTACGTCTACTTCTGAGAAAACTAGGGCCAAGCGAATACACTATATTCGTAGACTACATCCTACTGACGAAAACGAACGAGTTGACTTTCAAGGAAACCGTGAAACTTTTGACAGAATTATTTAGCCAGAACACTTCACTATTCTACAAAAGGTGGAAATGTTTAAATCTACCAAAAAAGCATAGCGAAGACTATATAACATTCGCTTGCATAGTAAACAAACACTGTGACGAATTTAAGTTATCTGAACTCAGCCCGGACAATTTTAAATGTTTGATATTCGTCCAAGGCCTGTTTTCGACTAAAGATGCGGAGATCAGACGGAGAATTCTAACAGAACTTGAGAGTGAACCAGAATTGACGCTACAAAAATTGGCTGAAGACTGTCAGAGATGCATAAGCGTAAAAAAGGACTCGAAAGATATAGAAGAGTCTGGCGTCGCTCACATACGAAATGTACAACGACAAACACGTTTTTGTCCCCCCCTCAAAAACAAACGAAACCAATTATTCTACTTCAAAAACAAGACAAACAAATTTTTCTACTTCAAAAACCAAATGAAATATCAAAAACAGCTACCACCCAGTCCATGCTATCGCTGTGGGACTTTGCATTGGTACAAAGATTGCCCATACTGCTTTAAGACTTGTCTGTCGTGCAATAAAGTGGGACATAAAAGTTCGCATTGTTGGACTAGGAAAGAAAGCAGAAGCCGAGTAAGAGTCACTAGAACTGACCAAGCGGACGAGACAGATATACGAAAATACGTACAAGTAGAAATGTTAAACAAAAAAGTCACACTACAATTGGATTCCGGATCAGATTTAACAATTATTAACTTACAGACGTGGAAGAAATAAACAAACCGACCCTGTTGAGAACCGATAAAATAGCCAGGTCTGTAACAGGATGAAAAATAAAATTTGAGGGAGAAGTTATCACAAATGTGACATTCAATGGAATGAACAAAAAATTAAAAATGTACGTTCTTAAAAATACGAAAAATTTATTTGGAACTGACTGGATGCAGAAATTTGACCTCTGGGATTTACCGATAAATACGTTCTGCCAAAAAGTGAAAAGTTTATCGACCGAAGCAGATAAATTAAAGGAGAAATTAAAAGAAAGTTTCCCCGAAGTATTTTCAGCCGGCCTCGGGAGGTGTAAAAAATGGCAGCAAAAATAGAACTAAAAGAAATTGTACAACCCATTTTCAAGAAGAAAAGGAATGTACCGTTTGCATCACTAGAAAAAATAGACCAAGAGTTGGATAAACTCGTGAAAACCGGTATATTGACAAAGGTAGAATATAGTCAATGGGTCGCACCTACGGTTTACATGAAAAAGAAATCGGGTGAGATACGAGTATGCGCTGATTTCTCGACGGGATTGAATGCAGAGATTAAGGATTATCACTATCCTCTCCCTAGTCCAGAGGAAGTTTTCACAAAGTTAAACGGAGGAAATTTTTCTCAAAGATAGACTTGAGCGAAGCATACCTACAAGTACCAGTAGATGACGAAAGCTCGAGGTTGTTGTGCATAAATACACATAAAGGGTTATATAAGTTCCAAAGATTATCATTCAAGATTAAGGTCGCGCCGGCAATATTTCAGCAAATAATGGATACTATGCTAGGCGGACTGGATTTCACGATCGCATACCTTGATGATAAATCCCAAAAGAAAAAATATTAAAGACCCCTACAAGGTAAAAGCTTTGGAAGCGGGGTGTTATGGGAACTTACATGTAACGACAATGAACTCTTCCTGACACTATAAAGACTGATCCTCTCAAGAGAAACGAGAGAGGGAAGTGGAACGAGTCGAAACGGAACAAGTCGAGACAATAGTAGTTCACTCTAAACCAGACTGACAGTCATACTAATACCTTCAACTTCTTGTATTATTATTCTGTTGTAATATATCCTTGTTATTTCTACGCTTGTGTTCGTGTTATTCTTCCTTGGTCCTAACCTTGGACCATAACAGTGATGCCAGGATATCGGACCATACCAATATATATATATAATCCTAGTGAGCCAGGAACTACCTACCTTGGTGTACAAAAACAGAGTATAGTTAATAACATATATATATATATATATATATATATATATATATATATATATATATATATATATATCGAGTATAGTTATTTACATGTATATATATATATATATATATATATATATATATATATATATATATATTAATGTCTATATTTTTTTCCTAATTCTGTTCATTATCTATCTATCTGCCTATCGCATTCTGATCTTTTACATCTATCTCATTCTTATCCTTCTTATCTATCTGTTCCATTCTGATCCTATCTATCTATCTATCTATCTATCTATCTATCTATCTATCTATCTATCCTATTCTGATCCTTCATATCTATCTATCTATCTATCTATCTATCTATCTACCCATTACTGTATGTTCACATCTATCTCTATATCTATCTATAAATCTTTCTCATCCTCATCATAGTTATATCTTGTTCAAATTTACCTAACTGACTCAGCTCAAAGCAATCACTCTCCTTGTAACAGCATCCCGAGCAAATGCATTTAAACGAATGACATCGAAGTGAAAACTGAAGAGACGCCATATAAGAGTTGGGAATGAACGCTATGAAAATAGAAGAAAGGATCGGTGATTGACATGCGCAAATGAAAAGTGCTTAAAAAAAAGCATTCACAATCAGTCGGTTCTGGCCAACTATTTCTGACTCTAAGATTCCCAGATTAAATTATGAGAGACTCTTCCTTTAATAATGCTTGGCGATGAGAATGAAATTATTTCCGTGGACGTCAAGTTGCATTGACTAGTGAGGGTTGCTTACACTTTGACAAAAACCTGCTTGTCTTTGAGTTAATGTTAACGGCTTGTAAATTACAGAACTGACAATTTCAGATTGCCGGCTTTTGTCAGTTCCAAGATATGTACAGGTTCACATTATACGAGGTAACCTACAGTCTTTGATACTAATGATAACTGAAGAATTCAATATGCATTGGGCATCGATTTATTGGGTTATCAATTCTCGGCCCAACCAAGAAAAAAAAAAAAGAAAAAAAAAGAAAAGATAAAAGAAAAAAGAAAACAAAATCATTTGTAGATATACAGAGTATGGATATAGAATAAACCAACACTATATGGTGATGTCAGTTTATGGCTTCAAAAGATCTTCAGACCATGTATTACAGAAGACACTGGGGATTAACGGAAGTGGAGGGAAGAAACCGCCACTTCCTGTTTTTGTTAATGACAAATGCATTTGATTATTTATAGCGATTATATTTAGTTTTCCTATTTTATTTATTTATTGATATATCTATTATTTTATTATATTTACGATATTATTTTATTTATTTTTTATTATATATTATTTATTTATTTGTTTTGCATATTTACTTTAGGTCAAAATAATTGAAATAGATTTCATTCCTTTTTTTGTTCTGGTATTTTACTTTAGCCTTTTTGTCATGGTATGAATGCAGGTAACAAAGTAGGAATTTATTTTCGTGTCTTCATTTGTAAATGAACATCTTTTGTTTAACAGTTCTTCTTATCAGAAATGTTAGTTATGCTATTTTCTCCTCTATGCAAGGGTTGGTTATGTAGTTTCTAGGAAAGTTCTGTTATTTGTATATTTTTCTGTGTTTCCTTTTCATCTTACAATAGTGCAGTAGTTACGTAATATATATATATATATATATATATATATATATATATATATATATATATATATATATAAGTATAGGTTTGGTGTATACAGAATAAATTCCAATAACCAAAAATGCCTATTTTAAAAGAGTGCTCACTTTTGTTGTAACACTTCTAGTGTCTTATCAAGTGATAGTGTTGAATATAGAATCTACATTCAACACTATCACTTTGTAGTGATTTTATAATATGTTTATGTTAGAATTGTCGAATAAATTATATATATATATGTATATATATATATATATATATATATATATATATAGAGAGAGAGAGAGAGAGAGAGAGAGAGATAGATAAATGAGGAGGACAGAAATTAAGTAAAGCAAGCAAGTTGTATTAAGAACCAGGGAAAGAAGAAAGAGGACAACACCATGTGTCTTCCAATAAAATAAATATTGGTAGAATGATGCAAAAGTTACGTGAAATGAATTTAGAAAAACATTAAAGGTTTATAGAAAAATTGAGACGAAGGTACAAAAGAAAGAAAGAAAGAAAACTATGCATGGAAAGAAAGAAAGAAAGAAAGAAAGAAAGAAAGAAAGAAAGAAAAAGAATGTGAAAATATAGAATATAGATAGTGAGAGAATAATGAAGCAGAATGATGACAAAGACATTAAAAAAGGAACATAGAAAAGAAAAAGTAAGAAAAAGAAAGAAAAAATGGAAACTATGACTAGGGAAGGGAGAATGAATAAAGAAAAGTCACAAGAAAGGAAGAAAGAAATAAAGACAGAAAGAAAGAAAGAAAGAATGAAAGAAAAAGAAAGTGAAATTATAAAATATAAATAGTGAGGAAATAATAAATAAGAATGATGAAGATATAAAAAAGAAAGAAAGAGAAAATGTGAAATATACATAAAAGAGCGAGAGTGAAAGAAGTGATGACAATATACAATCGAAACGAAAGAAAGAAGGTAAGACAAACAGAAAAAAGAAAAAGAAAAACGTAAAATAAGGTGAACACACACACACACACACACACACACACACATATATATATATATATATATATTAATATGACAAGAAAGAAAGGGTGGGAGAAAAAGAAAGAAGCAAACAAATAAAATAACGATAATTTAGCCAATCATATATGCACCTCAGACTAGAAGAATAAAGAAAAATGATGGCAGAAAATATCGAAGAACGAGTGAAGAGAGAAAATGATATGAAAGACAGGACAGAGAAGAAAGAAAGAAAGAAAGAAAGAAAAGAAAGAAAGAAAAAAAGAAAGAAAAATGAAGCAATAATATATCAGAAGGAGAAAAGTAAAAGTAGCTAACAGTAAGAAGAAGAAAGAAAAGAAAAAGCAAAAACAATATAACGGAAAAGAAAAAAAAACGAAAAGAAAGATAAAACAGAATGTGAGGGTAATTACGGAAAATCAACAGAATAAGAGAAAGAAAATGAAAATAAGATATAGGAAGCTTTTCTTTCTCTTTCATTTGACTTTTTTTTCACTTTTTTCCATTTTCTTTTCTTTTTTTCTTTTTTGCACAAAGAGTTGAATGAGCATAAAAAAGGGGAAAAGAAATTAAAGCAATGGAAAGAGCAGGAAAATAAGAGCAGAAGTAAAACCAGAACAAATCAGAAAGAGGAGTTCCTTAAAAGAAAGCGAATAAAACAAAAGCTAAGAGGATAAAAGCAGAAACGGTCTCGAAAGAAGCCAATTTATTGGCAAGAAAATTTTGCAGTTTAAATCAGGAAATTGGCGCGCGCGAGTCGTAATTACAGCCACGGACAAGACATGCTCATCTGAGTTGACAGCAGAAAGGAAAAATAAAGGCTCTTTTCTTCCCTTTTTAAATTAAAGACGTGAGCTAATGACTATTTTTGTCCATATTCTACACATTAAAGAAAGCTCGTTAGTCTTAAGTAATATAGGCACAGATTGTAAAAGAGACAACCATCCGAAATTAAAGCGTTCGCTCCATTATGATGGACACTTCTTCCTTCTTCTTTAAAAGTCAACTCCACATCGCTGTCTTACTGGTGGTGGTGCTAGTGTCATTATTATTATTATTATTATTATTGTTATTATTATTATTATCTTTTTCTTAGCATCCTCAATTTGTTTCTTTTTTGTACAAAGTTTATTTGTCTTCATCTTCTCTGTGTCATCCTTTTTTCTTTTCTGATTCTTGTCTTTTCGTATTTTTATTTATATTTATCTTTTAAAACATTTTCCTTTGTTCTCTTGCTTCTTCTTAACATTTCATATAGGATTGTTGGCCGCTTCTTCTTATGCTTTTCATCTTCATCTTTGCTTCTTTTTCTCCTCCTTCTTAACTTTTACTTTTGTTTCTTAAGCATTTTTTTAATTTTTGGTTTCATCTTTTCTTCTTTCTTAAATTTTTCTTTCATGTCTTTTTGGTTCTTTTGTTCTTTGGTTCTCTTTTTTTCTGTTCTGATTCTTCTTTTTGAATTCTTCCTATTCTTCTTTCTATAATTCATTCCTTTTCTTCGTTTTCTTTACTTTTTCTTTCATGTCTTTGTAAATTCTCCTTCTTCCTCCTCTTCTTCTTCTTCTTCACTGATCTTTTTATCGCTCGTAGATGAATATAGATCTAATCTTTTTTCATTCACCTTCTCGCTCTTTTAGCGTTTGTAATGTCCTTTCTTACCCCAACGATGACGTATGTTTCAGTTCATTTCAGTTCTTTGTTCTTCTGATGTTTTATTTTCTATAGAAAATTTTTCTTCCTTTTTATACGTCTTCTTTAGGCGTTTTATTTCGAATTGTGCCACCGACTCTTCTCTTTACTTCTGCATATCTCAAGTTTTTCTCTCAAACTACTCCTCTTCTCTTCCAACTTCCCATTCTTGTTCTCATTCTCGTGAGACGACGCCATTTTCTTCTTTCGTGTCACTTCTCTCAAGTCACGACTTCATTACATCACCTCTTTAATCCGGACACCCAATTACCTAAAAACAAAATGGCAGAAAATAAAACCCATTCATCGTGTTTTTTTATTTTTGTTTTGTTTCTTTTTTTTATTTATTGCTTGTTAATTCTTTTGTTTCTGCACAGCTTATTTTAGTTTGGGCTTATTTTATTCTTTTTGCCTGCTTTTAAAAGTTTTCGCTATGATTAAAAAAAACTGTTCCTTACTTTGCAGTTCATCTTATTTCCGCTCTGTTCTAACTTTCTAGACTACTTCATTGTGTGTATTTTCCTTTTACTCTCTATGCATATACAATTTTATCTTATCTTGTCTTATTTTCAGGTATAGGACACAAGATTCCGATTACTTTATATAGAATGCGTACATTGAAGAAAAAAATCAAAACAAGAACGCTATCACACTAAGAATTCGCCAATTATCGATAGATAATCAGTCCACACTTAACAAATGGCCGTTTTCCAACCAATACTGAACATTTTTGCTTATTTCTCATGATGCTGATATCTTATTCTGCTTCTAGTATCACCAATGTAATTCTATTAAATTTTCAAAAGTTTTTATGAAATTATTTGCATATGTGACCATATCAGCATAAAACAGTATTTTAAAAAGTTATTTCACCCCCAAGAAAGGCAATAAAGCCGCAAGGGGTTACTGAATGTTACAGAATATGAGTAAAACTTCTATTATGGAGAGAGGACAGTAAAAGAACAAGAATTAAGAAGACAGAAGATAACGATTGACATTGCATTTAAATTTTTGAAGATCAAATCAGACTGGGAAGCAAGAAGACGGAAGGGATTTCCACAGAATAGAAATGCGATAGAAGAAACTATTAGAATAGAACTTACGGTTACATCTAGCAGCCATATCAACTGATGAAAATTCCCTGTCAATCTAATACTGCACTTAAATTCATAAAGTTTAGGTACCATAGAAGAAAGTTTATTAGAACAATTGCTATAAAAGTATTTATAGAAAAGATAGGTTACGGTTTTGAGAAAGTGCCTGAAGCCGAGATGCCAGATAATAATAATAATATCGCAGATTCTTCTTTGGATTGTATCAAGAATCTCTAAATATATAGCAGACCAGATGCGGTAGCAATATTCAAAGTAAGGACGAATGGTAGATTTATAAATATGTAAGATATGTAAGATAGATTATGGCGAGAAAACTTGTCTTGCACGACACAGTGAACCAACCTTTTTAGCTGTGGTCTTCGCAATTGATTCAATAGACTATTTCCACTTCATGTCAGCTAAAAACGTTATACCGAGAAGACGCAATAAGTCATACTCCTGGAGGTTAGCATCAGACTTTATAGATTTAAATAATTAACTGGTGAATGGATTGGAACCAAAAGACACCTTTTCACTGAATATTTCGCGATCAGATGAGCAACTCTATTGATAATATGATGCGACGTAATTTTAAAGAGATTCGTCTTTTGTATGCAGTTTTTCCTCAGGACTTGGACGAGCCTAGCTCCTCACAACATTGTAGCGCTTATTAATGTTTTATTTTTTGTTGTCAGATAGGTAACTCGCTGTTTCTCTGTCTGTTAATATGTCCTGAGAATGTGAAATTTTACAGGCCTTCTTTCCTTATTATATGTCCTGGAAATGTCAACTCTCTTTCTTATTCTAAGTATAAGTGTACTTTTTGTGTCCATTTCCTTTAGAACTTCCTTGTTGCTCACATGCTCCGCCCATTTTATTCTCAAATCCATTCTGAAGATTCACATCTCTGTTAGCTCTCTTTATCTATGAGGAAATTGTTCGGTATTCACTGCCATATTGGAGAAATGTTATTATTCCATTTATGTTTAATACTCTTTTCTTTGTTTCTAACGAAATCTTCCTGTTCCATAGTATGTTGTTCAACTATGAAAAACGTCTTGTGTGCTTCCAGCACGCTTCTATCACATTTTCCAACTTTTAACGCACTCCTCGGAAGCATAACCTTCCGTATTTTAATTTAAGATTAATTTTATTACGATAAACGCTATATTTAGCGAGCGCAGATAAACTCGCAAAATATAACGTTTAGAGCAGCCTTTTTTAAACTTTTCCCCTTGGGGAACCGTTGAAATAATTTTCAGGGAACCGCTGCATAAAAAAATATTATATACCATTTTTAATACCTATCTCCATATTTGTATCATAGTTCACGTGGTAAACATAGTATACGGATATACTACATTCGTCCCGTACTCAAGTGAGTCACTCGGTGAAACAAAAATCCGCCACGTATAGGTCCTGTCCATTAACCAGTCAAGAAGGATTCCTACTGATATCATATAGACATCGCTAAATACTTTATTATTTTAAATAATATAAGAGGCTGAAGCATTTTTATAATAACCAAAATCTTTCTAACAATATACCGCTCATGTATAGTAAAATTACGAATTAAACAAAAGTTGCTCAAAAATGCATTAGCGTATTTATCACGGAGAAACCCCTGGCGACCACTTGCAGAACCCTAATTTTCCGGGGAACATCGGTTGAGAAGCATTGCTTTAGATTAATGAGAAATAGTAATATATATTTCTTAAATTGTTTTGTTTCTGTTTCGGTTACGAAAATAAAGTTATCTGATATGGATTTTGAAATGTCCCAATGATGTGTATTCCTTAAAAAAGGTAACTGAATGATGTTTTACTGTGAGGTCTCTGAGCAGTGAAAGGACGTAAATTTTGTTTTACCCTGAATTAAGGCAACGCAGGTTCGATCTTTTAGTAGAAGCACATTTTCTTTAGTAAGACTTTCGAGTGTGAAGTCCGGTAGATGCCAAATTGACTGGTTATAAAAAATAAAAATAGGACAGGGATGTTAACTCAATCCCGAAATATAGCATTGACAGTAATAAATAAAAATGTCAGATTAAAAACAAACCTCTTAGTTGCTTAAAAATGACATTGTTTATTTTTCAGGTTCTTAAATAACTTTATCAGATATAAGTGTCAACGAAAGATGTGCATTTCTTTAAAAATGTGTATTTAAGCCTTACATTGTTGTGAAGTCTCCTGTGAATATTTTGATGTTCATCCAATGCAAGGTCCAAGAGCCACTCGAAGTAGACGGTTACTTAAAGCAGAAAACGGTTGACCTTAGATTCGAAGAGTTTAAGTTCGTAGTAATCGGAGAAGCCTCTTCTCGGAAGTCTGTAACCGTTCTTGGGAAGAAGTTGTCCGAATGGAACTTCCTTCTTACTAGTGGAATCCAAAGGAAATGAGAGTGAATTGGCACTGTAGTTGGCACAGCGGGTTTTAGATATAAATATCTGAACTGTTAAAAATAAATGATGAATCTCGTCAGAATATTTCCCATGTGAATAACGATAGGATAACGGGAGGCTACCAACGTTACTCTCTGTGCGGAAAGAAATTGTAGGGTGGAAAATGGTTAATCGTAGGCGCTTTTGAAATCTTTCAAGGCGCAAAAGTAAGAATTAGGCAGCTCTATCTCAGATTTGGCAGTAATACTCCATTTTTGGCCTAGATTGGAATTAGATACTTTCTGCAGCGCTATAGAAACCGATTACGCTTCCAGCATATTTAATGATAGATCGTATATGTGAGTTTTATAGCGGCGTAGGGCTTAGTTGTTAGAATGAACAGTTGATTTACCCACATTAAGAAGATTAATGAAGGATGATAATGACGAGGAAACACACGGCTAAATTTAAACAAAACAGTATAAGGAATTTATATACGAATTTACACGCTTGAAGTTGTGTCAATAGCTCGTTTCAGGAAAAGAAACCGGAAATGTTAAAAGTCTGTAGTTTTAAGAGAATTGTTCATGCAACAGTTTAAATGATCTGTTTACAAAATAATTTTTAAAACAAAGGTATGAGAGTTCGTTACCCAAGAAAGGAATATATGGTTGCATACTTCCAAAATTAAACGAAGAGAGATAGTTTGAATATTAGCTTTCTTGGATTGTTAAAAGAAAATTCTTTGATGTGTCACGTGTTTAGATAGAAGCTGATAATATAAGTGGCGAATAATTCTACATTGGCAAGAAATTCAACGCTGGTCCTGGTCGCGAAGAACTGAAACGAAACCTTTCACCTGACACATTTCTCTTATTAATTGAATTTTTCTCCTCATTTTATATCAAAATGAATTTCACATAGGCTCGCTACTTTTCTTTTCTCTTTTCTTGTCTCAAAGGCTAATTTCTCTGAAGACATGGTTTTCATTGCCCCAAAACAATTTCACATAGACTCCTGAATTTATTTCCTCCTTCTTCTCATCTCACCATTTCTCATAGGCTCCAATTTTTTTTTTTTTTACCTTCCTTTTCAGTTTGCCAGTCAACTTCTGTGAAGGCAAGGTTATCATTAGCCCAAAGAAAATTTCACATAGGTTCGTGAATTCCTTTCCGTTTTATCGTCAGTCCTCCGAATTTGAAGGGAGTGTGTAAAGGGAGATGTTATTAATTCGCACTCATTACAGTTCCACTTGATATATGGAGTGAAATTTAGTCTCAAAAATTCAAAGCAAGGAGTGACATTGCGAGAAGAAACGTTCATCATAATAAAAGAGAATTCACTATACGCTCGGTAATGATGGAAGGTTACTAGCTTGGTTTTGGAAGTATTGGATTTTAGAAACCAGTCCTCCCACCCAATTTAGCAGTGACAGATAGATCAGAGGAGAGATCAGCCGCCAGGCTCTAGAGATCTAGAGCTTGAGAGGTGGGTCTATAAACTGCGATATCGTCTGTATAGGTATTTATTAAAGAACTCATAAGGTTGTTGGGCAGATCATTACTATAAAGTAGAAAGGAGGTGGGACCGAGAAGAGAACCTTGAGGTACACGTGCATTGATCCCAATGACTTCAGAAGACTAGCCATTAACTACGACCTTCAAGGATCTATTTGATAAAATCACTTGAGAATTGCAAGTTTTCCAGGGATACCATAGCTGGAGCATTTTTGCAGCAACTCCTTATGCCGCACCTGTGAAAGGCTTTTGAGATATCTAATCCGTTCGCTTTCGTGTCAAACTTATTATTCAGCATCTCAGCGAGTCTAATAACACTTAGTACATCAGCAGTGAACCAAGAAGTGTGAAATCCATACTGTTTGTAGCTCAGGAGTTTATTTCTTTCTGAAAGTTTTAAAAACATAATATGCATCACACACACACACACGCATATATATATATATATATATATATATATATATATATATATATATATATATATATATATTTCAAATATGTGGTATAGTTCAATATATATTAGAATGAATCATTCATACAAAAAGTAAATTAGTAAAGTTAATGATATAAAATGGCGAGATCCCTTCGCTAACAAAATTTTAAAGGTGCATTAACTTACACTCGATGAATGTTATGATCCTTGTTTTGTTTTTTTTAAATTATAATCTGTATGAGGTCTTTCTTAAATATTATAAATCGTTTAAAATTCTGTGGGTTATTTGTGGGTTATTTAAAGCGGAATATTTTTCGATTGTAAGAATGTTTTTTTGCAAGGGAATATTGCATTAAGAATTTTGGAGAATGATAATAATTTTCTATATACGAGCCTTACTCTTTAACCCATAGCATGGGAAGAAGATGGATTTATACCTTTTCCAAGGATTTTTGTGCGTAAGTGAAACTGGAATTCGAACTCAGCGCTCCGATTTCTTATTCTTAGCAGCTGTCTCTTACACCACCCGCACATGCTCTCGGTTATGAGAATGATATATATATATATATATATATATATATATATATATATATGGCTTGGTTGAGACATACAGTCAATTGTACACATTTTTAATGTTTGTGGGGTATTCGTAATTAATTTTATTAATGTTTGGTTTCAATTTTTTCATATAAATAGCTTCGAGAATATTTAGTTTGAGCTTATTCTTTTAGCAACTACTCAAGCCCGGAGTTTTTCCACAGAATACCTAGTTATCCCTCCTTAAACGGTGTCTGTCAACCAAACCATGGCATAGCGTTCCTGACTCCACATATAAAAATGGTAATCTTCGGATGACCACAACAATTTTTGTCCTTCACAACCATGAACATTAAATACTTACTCTATATTTGACAATACCCCAATGATGACATTATGCAATGTCGAAAGTATTCGGAATAAACACAGTATGAGAAAACACGGTGTTTTCCTCTCGTCTTTTAACAAACGCACTAAAAAGCTTATTCACGAATATGAAAGGTTCCTATCGAAAACAAGTTGACAGACCGTGTCTAAATTATTTAACGAAACCTGTCTTAATGAAAATATTCTGCCGAAATATACGCATATATATATATATATATATATATATATATATATATATATATATATATATATATATATATATATATATATACATATATATATATATATATATATATATATATATATATGCGTGTGCGTGCGTGTTCAGAAATAGATAGAACTATTTAAAATAGATATCAACTGAAGTAGACAGACCAGGAGAGTAAATGGATGGCCCTGAACAGTGACAGACAATATAAGTCGACTTAAATAGAAAGAAAGAACAGACGTGCTTCCATACAATTACCCAGTCCCTGTAGATCGCTCGCAGTAATTGTGGTTTGAGGTAAATTGGTCGGGGAAGATGGCTAATATTTCCAGGAATCCTCATCTTGCAACGGTGCCTTACTTACTCTCTTTTCTCTGTCCGTTGATATCATCAGATCCTTCTGAGCGCAAGACGTTTACCATCTTAAAGCCAAACTCTCCAAATCCTCAAATTAGTTCTGAGCGCGTATTCCTGGCTCGTAATCGGCATTGCCAAAGATAACATCCCAGTTGGGCGTACTTGAAAAGTAAATATCATTATGAGTTAATTATTAATGGCATTGTAACTCAGAGCCGTTGTAATTTGTTACCAGCGGTTCCTACGTGTGTGCCAAACACGAATACGTAAATACCAGTATTTTTCTCCTTATATATGGCAGCCATATGTGACCTAGACTTTTACAATTTAAACGCAGTGCTACTTAGTGGCATGGTCTCATCATTTTATAGCTGAAATGGCTTAAATGTGACAGCCACAACAGCGAATAACCTACCTAACGAGTTTGTGTAAATGGTTACCAGAATAGGAATTAGGGGAGATAATAAAAATACAAAATTTAATAAAACCTACAAAGAACAGAAAACTGTGGAGAGCCATGTTTGCTTACATCCTGAAAGGCAAGGCACACAAAATAACTTTTGCTTCATTATAATCACTGATGGTTCAAATATCAGCCAACCTTTCTCACAGCAATATCAAGTACTGTTTTTGAAACACGAACAAGTAAGTACCAGTATTATTTCACTTTTTTTATATATTTTTTTATATATTGGATCTCCACAACTTCCTATCTTTTGTTGCTCTAATAACAGGGTGTATGGGGTGTATAATCAGTGGTAGTAATTTTGAAGTGAAGCTGTGGATCCTGCTTTACTAAGGCGAATTTGGATGCGGAACTCTACTAATCCACGGTCTAGATTCAACTCTCACACGTCTCCATGAAGCACTGTGACAGCCACATCCCGGTCAATGGCATCGACCTGCCGGATAAACTGTATGAGAATAGCCAGAAGGATTTCTGTTGTGTCTAGAGACAGTTAACTTCCTTACTATCATGAATGGACTGGCCCGTGCATGATACGTAGTCCTGTGTAATTTTCTAGAAAAGGGAAAAGGAGGATATAATACTAATACAGTGACTTGTCTATCTGAGCATTGATTATTACTATCACGACAGACTTGGTCGAGTTAAGTGTTGTGTCTTGCCAGACCGCACATCACAAGAGTTTCCCGACCGGACCTCTTTCCAACCCACCTGTGCCAAGTGGCCATCCACCAGTCGCCATCCTCGGTGTATGAGCTTTGCCTCATAAGTCAGCGGTTTTACCAATGGAGGTACTGGGTAACTTCAACAACCCCGATGCAAAAGGAACCGACAAGCCATTGCACTATTTTGCCTTGAACTTCACCATGAACCACAATGGAAAGAAAGAGGAGTGGTAGCCACAGCGGCTCAAAATGCGCTATCTGAATAAATGCTGATGAATCACTTTTGCCCCTTTACTATCAATGCAATACCAGCCATTCACACAAAAACAGTAAGTAGATTTCTCCAGATTCTCGTGCCTGTGAGTGTTAAACTCACCAAACCCGCTTTTCACATTGTGTATTCAAGAAATTTCAGCTGTGATTTCTTTTTTATTGTAATTATCCTTTTCCTTGTCGTGCATATTCACCTGAAAATGTCTTCCTTGCTCACATGTTTCAAAATGGAGTTATGCCGCTATATCTTCACCGGAACTTCCCAATATACACTTTGCAGCCTTCTTAGAGGTAAGAAGCGTCTACGCGGTCTTATAGGTGATGAATTCCTTTCCACTCTACAACCACTTTCCCACAGACGAAACATCGCAAGCTATCCGGTACGTATAATGGGACGAATCACCCCCATTCAATTAGTATTCCCTTGGTAAGACGGTTGTTCCATTTGCAGCTTCTTCCCAAGAAATTGTGGAACAGACTTCCGAGAAGATGTTTCCTCGATCGGAATTATTTTAACCTCTTCAAGTCTCGGGTCAACTGGTATCATTTCATACAAATTTATCATCTGCATTTCTTATCTCCTCATCCTTTACGTTCATGCAACAACCTCATCCAGAAGCCCTCTCTCTTGAGTGACTCTTGGGCCTTGTATTGCAGAAACAATAGTAAAAAATGTTTTATCAATGAATTTTCTCAGTATTATTTGGTAGAAGTATATTTATTTTTTGTAGAATAACAAATTAATTTATCACGGTTAAAATGTGAAAAAATAGTATCAGTATAGCCACGACTTGTCTTCGAGATTATAGTGGAGTATCCCCTCCAAGATGACTTTATTGAGACATCACCTCTCGTTAGGTGACCGCTGCGTCATTCCTGACCCCCTGTGCTTTTATAGGTTTTATTTTTCATCCTACAGAATTGCTATCCCTCTTCTTCGTAACCTACGGGTTTTTACGGTTAAGCCGTAGATAATTTAAGGCAACAGAGATATGGTTCCGCAGAAGTATTCTGAGAATACCATAGACAGAACAAGTGAACAACTAGGATGTTTTATGGAAAATGGAACCAAAAAGACACTTGTACTTAGAATCAGAGACAGTTTAAATTTCTGGGACAAATAATGGTAAAAAGAAGACTTGGAAATTTTAACACTCACATGACATATTAAAGTCTAGATGGTCAGAGGGAAACATCGAGTAACTTACTTAACGAGCTTATGTAAATGTATGACAGAATAGGGACTTGGAATATAATAAGGGGACAACATTGATTAAAGCTACGAAAGATAAGAAGTTACGGTTCATAAAAATATTTTCACTCAGTATTGCTATACGCTTTAACAGTTATAAAACGCGAGTTAATTCTGATGGATTTTTGTATGCTGAAGTGACAAATTTCTCATGATTATCATCAATAAGGGAATCAAGAAAAGGGATTTATATTGACACAGACGGAAAATTCATGAGAGAGTCGACATATATAGAGGCTATATTTTGGCGCGTTAAAACATTATTTTCTAGCCGTGCAATATTACAATTTCGGAAAGAAGTCTTATTTTTCAATAAAAAATTGTCTAAGTTTAAAAAATGTACAGCGAACTAGAGAAGAGAATGCAAATAAACATATAACGAAAAGTAACTGTAATTATAAATTTTGACAAATGCATTTTTCCGGATATTACACATATTTTCTCAGATTAATTTATAGCTCAGATTACTTGCTTTAATTTTCCAGGTGGGTGGAAGGTTATCTGGCTATTAATATATCTTCATTGCAAAGCCGGCAACTATTTTATTTAAATTTTCTTCTACATTCAGATATTTTTATGAATTTATGAATAAAAACGTGTTCATAGTTATATCGTAAATAATGCATGTTGCATTATAGTTGGTTATAGTTATTTTCATATAAAGTTATACTTGTAAATAAACAATAAGCTTGTGTAATATATTATTATTATTTTTATTATTATTATTATTATTATTATTATTATTATTATTATTATTATTATTGTTAATGTTTTAATAAAATAATAATTATTATTGTTTTATTAAAATTATTATTATGAAAAGTTAATTTTGATTATTTTATATTATTAATTTATTTCTTTTTATTAAAATTATTACTAAAAGTAAAGTTATAATTAGTAACAATAATTATTCTTTTAAATAAACAATCCAATAAATAAATAGTGTCTTATATTTTAGCTGTCAAGTTTCGAGAAAAAAGAAAATCCAGTTTCATGTTTGGCTTTTATTAAAATTCTAAAAATAACCTTTTAAAAATAATGAAAATTCACAAGAGCCTTTACAGTAATCGTAGCACAAAAGTCTCCTTTTGACTCACTATTTCCTGCGGGTAACTTTGTTAAACTTTGACAAAAATTCAAAATTCAACATTGTTAACCAGAATTTTTTGTAAAAAGTTTGAATATTGTCAAATGAAGTTGAACATAAATGAAGGGAGACGACAACATTTATAACTCCATTTGGCAGGTACATGTTGAATATATTCTCAGGGGTACTTCTGGGGAGTACCCAGGATGAATTCCAGCAGATCACGTTTCAAAACTTTGGAGACATCAAGAACGTTATCTCCATGACTGATAACACATCTGTGTTTTAAAAGAAGATGATAGCGACCAAGACCAAACGCTCAATGAGTTCCTTCAAGGAGCCAGGGTAATAAAACCCGCAATCTCAGTCCTAAAAAGCTAGTGGTATGCACGTCGACGATACGATTCCTCGGTCATATTGTGTGAAGTGACGGTGTAAAACGAGATCAAAAAACGATCGAAGCAATCACTCAAATGCAACCTCCTGGGTATGAGA
The DNA here is from genome assembly GCA_964036315.1 of Acanthosepion esculentum. Taxonomy (NCBI): domain Eukaryota; kingdom Metazoa; phylum Mollusca; class Cephalopoda; order Sepiida; family Sepiidae; genus Acanthosepion; species Acanthosepion esculentum. The sequence continues at coordinate 78,782,610 of OZ038487.1, read as the reverse complement.
AACAGCTATCAAACTTTCTTGGACTATTTAACTACTTCAACAAGTTTTCGCTCCAATTTAATTTTATGTCTAAGCCAATTCGCATCTGAAAACAGTAACCTCACGATGTCATCCCAGCAACAAGCAACGTTCGAAGGTTTGTTATACTGAGCTAGGCCAGTCGTCATACAAGTTGATGCTTCGATTGCTGGACTTGGGGTAACTCACCTGCAAAATGACATTCCAGATGCCTATGCTGGCAAGACAGTCTTAGGATCATAAACACGATTCTCAATATCGAAATGGAGATGCTCTCAGTTGTTTTCGGTCTGGGGAGATTCCATTATGTTTGGAACAAAGTGAAAATTCATACTGACCACAGACGATTAGAGTCAGTTGCCCTTAATATTCTGGCGTAATCTCTACCAAACCAAGGATAGTAATAATGCTGCTAAATATTCAAGGTTATGATTTCAAAATGAAAGAAAAGCCCAGGGCAAGCATTTCCAATAGCTTTCAGCTTGTCGAGAGTGTCCGCCATAAGCAGATTGAAGCATTGATCTCAACATACACATAATTAAGACACACTTTAATGCCTGACAAACATGCATACAAGACAGCAAGATGGAGATTACGGAGGATCCTACCCTGAGAGAGCTAACACACACAGACATCTGATCGCTTCAATTGCCCAAGATGTCTACTTTCACTCTAGAATATCTGGGATGAAATTGGCATTCAAGATGGTGTTCTACTCAAATACCGCAAAATCATTATACCAACCCTACAGATATTTTACTGCAACTACATGTTATACAAGGAAGTTGAAAACATTTGTATACGATCAAGAACTGTCATTTTCTGCGGAGGAATGAACAGAGACATTGAGGACATGTTTACAAAATGTACCACTTGTCAAAAATACAAAACAGGTAATCACCTAGGAGCATTGCTCTAGCATGAGATTCATCTCTATCCATTGTCAGAACAGACCTCTTGACAATATACGGCAACTAGTACCTTTAAGTGGCTGGCCAGTATAGCCGCAGTCCGTTCATACGGCGCCTTCCTTCTACCACGTCATTCACAGTAATCAAAGCGTACCTCAAGTGGTCTCCAGTGATGATTGTCCACAATACACAAGTGCAGAATTTTCCAGTTTTTACTGATAAGATCAACTTCAATAATACTACATCATCACCGCATTGTCCTCGGTCTAATGGCTTTGCAGCGAGGGTGGTTTATATATGAAAGAAACTACTTTTGAAAACCCTATAGACGAGCATTGGCTATCAATTGGCGATGATGTCATACAGAACCGTATCGCTTTCAACCAACCTCAAGTACCCAATTCAATGCAAGGCCCATTAGGACGCCACTTGTCTCGAAGAATAGCAAACTAGAGACACGAAGCAATGGAGGGAAGTCAAAAGAAAGTTTGCGAAATATCCGCCGGTATCCACCTTTCCATGCAGAGCAATAAGTCCATGTCCTGGATGAGGAAACAAAATTGTGAAAACCTGGAATTGTTACCGTAGACTCAAGATCATACTTAGTAGAATCTACTGGTCGCAGCATCAATTGAAGGAATGCGCAATTTCTAAGGCCAGCGAAACTTCTCTATGGAAGCATACTGCAGTCCCTGCCAACGCACTACCCACTATACATTCAAATTCTATCAATCTTAAGTTTGAAAGCCCCATCACCTATTATAACATTCATACTCTACACTATACTCCTTTTACAAAAGCCCCACTCACTCCTGAACAGCTAAAACAATTTGAACGACGCGTAAAACCACCACTAGTCTAGTATTGTGATACTGTAAATTACCTCCTCCTTGATTCATTTGAAGGCAGCAGATGTGTGTCGCAAGCATAAGCTCAACTAAATGTTCCACCTATTTCTACGGTTTTTCGGCTAGTTACCTGCCCCTTCTCAAATCTACTTCCGGCACCTTAGTTTTTTTTTTGTTTTTTTTAATGGCTTTATCTTGCAAATAAACACATTGTCAACCCAGATTTGTGTTTCTGTCTTTAATCTGGTGCCATTGTTAGCATAACATAACGGATACATACAACAGAAGATTTTTTTTCAAAACTCATGTTACAGGGCTAATGATATCGACGCTGTATTCATTGGCTTTCCATGAATTCTCTAATGATATCTTCTGATGTAAAATCTTAAGACACTAACGTTGTATAACAGAAACATATAAATGATGCTAATTTTAATTCATCAACCCTAAGCTAAATATGCCCACGGAAATAGAATATACGTTAGTATACATCCATGCATCATTGTCTGCCTCTAGACATATATAGGAACTAAGTTAGCGGTAAAGCAATCAAGAAATCTATTTAAAAAAAGCGCATTACTTGACATTGAGGCTGGACTTTGTAGATAGCGTACCATCTTCTCGGATTTAAAAAGATGTTTCTCAATTTCTTGAAGGAAATGCATCACCCCAAAGTGGGCTGCGTCGTCCATTAATGCACTACTGAAACAAAAGGTATACCTTAAAACAGTCGCACATACAGAGGTATCTCAATTATATCCAATATGGTGAAAGTACCAATGTATTGACTAGGCTATCACCGTTATATGAAAGTTAACCCCTCACAACCCAGTTCGGATTTTGTTCTGGCAAGGGGTGTAATGAAATTACATACCTCTGCAATATAAACATACATGCTATGTCGACCCCATCAATAGAGACCTGCTCTTCTCAGACATTAGAAACCATCTTGCAAGCTCTTAATTAACACTGAATATTTACATTATACGAGGAAATATATAAGTCTACAAATTTGTACATATCTAGTGCAGACCCAATATCGTAACATTTCAAACCTCATCAGGGAAATAAGAGCCAAACTTTATTTGATCTCTCCCTCGGCGATATTCGGTGCGTATACAAGAACAGATGTGAAGAGATGAGCGCTAATAGTTTAAGCATTCCATGTGGCAATCCAAACGTATCTACTAATAGAAAAGGGCATTTCTGCTTTTCATCCTTAGGAAACGTATAGATAATGAGGATGGTGTGGAGTTATGCCGATGAAATAGGTATTCATAGTTGGGATAATGACTTTGTAAAGAAGATCCGGATCGGCTACCACACTACACGCAAGCCGCTAGTGGTCCACTGTCGAGCCGCCGATGGTAAACGCTAGTGGCATGCCACCCAGTGGCAGATTTGTGGCTTGCGTGTGTGGAAGTATTCTGCAAAGATAAAGACTCAGGATAAACGTTTCCAAAACAGAAACTATGAAAGAAGTGATTGCGCGTACACTGAATCTATCATATCAATTTAGGATAGTAAGTACTTCAGATATTTCAGCGTATGAATCAGTTACAACAAATTCAGGATAAAAGCTAAGGAAACTGAACATACAACAGCCTGCGCTGTGGGATCTAAAATACTCTCGTCAGTAACTTTCATAAGGATGTGATGCAGGGCTTCAGAAATATCTAGACTGTCAACTATATAAAATTGCTTCGAACAAATGAACACTGTAAGTCCAAGCGAAGACTATCCTTCTTCGAAAGTCATAGTCTGAAGCTACATAATCACAAAGAGCTAATCCAAATAGTAGAAGCCACATAACTTGAAGACTTTCAACAAGTGCAATAACTAAAATGGATATACACCAAATATATATAAATGGATGTCACTCTAAGAGATAATGACATGATTAAAATGTTGACGATCTCCACTGTTTCAAACGAAAGGTGAGGAAAGAAGACACCATCGATACATGAAAATGCAACAACAGTGCATTGAGAAAACTATTCTTATGAAAATTTGTTTTAATAGAAATATTTTATAAATTTCAAGAGACGCAAACACTGTCTGCTCGGCAATGAATGCCGAATGTTTCCTTATACGGCTCATATCTTCATTTCATCTTCTAACAAATAAAAACGGTTTCTTTTTTTTTTCAGAAGATCAGAAGAAAATCAACATATACTGATCATGTTGAAACATTTCTCTCGAGAAGTTTAACATGTCATCCCTCTGCGGAAAGTACCATATGGAAATACAGAAAAAAATCTATGGGACCCTTTCTAATATCCGTCAAATTTTGGTCTCCACTGTTATTTAACCATAGCTGAAGGAAGTTGGTATGAATTCATATACTTTCCTAAAATAAACTCGACGAAAATTCGATATCACGATTTTTATATCGGGCCGCACATCCAATAAATCTATCTATCTATCTATCTATCTATCTATCTATCTATCTATCTATCTATCTATCTATCTATCTATCTATCTATCTATCTTTTGATAGAATGATTAATTTGTTTAACTGCACATCAAATGCTTATGGGTCATTTAATGTCGAAATTTAATTTTCTTGGGAGCTTTGAGGTAATAAAAATACGATATGTTATTCTGCTTTCACAATTGAATACGTGGTAGATGATACTTTGATTTTGTGCATGTAGATGTTTGTGTGGACATAATTAGTAGAAGTAGTGATATGTGATGTAGTTTTGTTGAAGTTATATTTTGAAATACAGTTTTAGAAATTGTAGGATGTTATATGGACTAATGTTATGAAAGAGATTTTTAATGTCGGTTGTTTGATCGGTTGATTGTTTAAATAGCCTCTATGAGTTATTTAATGCCGAAATCTAAATATTTTGAACAGTTATATGGCTTTAACTACAGATAAAACATATTGATGGTCATTTTGCTATAAAATGTATTGTTGACAATTCTACTATAAATGTGTATCGTTAGGAATTGTTTAATATAAAAATTCACTGCTGGTATTTTTACTATAAAAATGTATTTTTATACTTTCATAATGTTTGTGAGTTCACTATTTGCAATAGCGGGGATCCTAACATTTGCTATCACCCCGAGTCAGGGTGGACCTGGGAACAAAAGCAATTGCGAGGTGGTTCCACGCTCTTCAAAACATTCAGTCTCCCTATCAGAGGCCTTGCTGCCAGATGTAATTTATCATCGTACTTAGGAATAATCTATCTATATATCAATCTTATACACCCTCTCTCTCTCTTTCTGTATATATATATATATATATATATATATATATATATATATATAAAGCGCATCTATATTATATATTGATTTTCTTATATCTAAATATGTAGGATTATATGATATGTTTACAAATGAATAGTTTAAAGATAAGTCTTATTAACTTTAATGATTTTACTTTTTTGGTCACTCAGATCGTGGAATATAATTAGTTGCTTGCGATTCCGAAAATATTACTTAGTATTTCAGATTTCCCGTGTTTCCAAGAATCGAGAAACTAAATGCGCCACTTAAGGATTTTCGAATCAATTTATTTCATATGTAAATAAGCAATTTTTTCCTAAGTCAGAATTGGCTTTCACTGCTGCCAATTCCGCCCACGCACACATATGAACACAGTTTGACCTTTATGCCTTTTGCCAAATATCTTTAAAATTGAAAAGAGAATTTTGAAGAGATTTTACAGATCGATGATTCATTTTGATCAAAGCATTATTAAAGAATCTTTCCGATTTTCCTCATTTGTGACTCTTGATATCTTGCATTCGAAAAATACGACCGTTAAAATTAAAACGCATATTGTTATCATAGTGTAGTTGCTAACGAGCAAAATATTGTCGCATGCAATTGCTATATTTGTGAGTTCGATTCTAAGTAACCTATACACTACATTGCGATTATCCACGCTATGATTAGAAAATACCTATTTTTGGCGTTTGAAGAACGTAGATCATTAATAACAGTACAGGTCAACCCTTATTATTTGACTTTGTATATAGTTCAAACTTACTTTTTGAATTAGTATTGAAATATGATTATGCTCATTAACCGAGATGAGAAAGGAAGAATTACCCTTTAGATAAGCATGACACATCAAAGCACTTACGAGATCAGGTAAATAAATTAACCACGTTGAACGTCCAATGGAATATACTTATGAATCAAAAACTAGCCAATTCATTATATTCGTCGATATAAAACGTATTGATAATCATGCTAAAACTGAATATCTGTCGAAAATCCACTAACAAAGAATGATTTCATAAACTTATATTCACTCCAAAGCAACAAAAAATCCAGAATAATTATCGGTTTCCATTGAAGAGCAATTTAGCTTTCAGTACTTACATGACGAAGAGAAATACATTGAAACTCCTGCAATATTCTAATTACTTTATATATAATATTCGTTGACGAAATCCTTATATTCATGGAACCTAGAAAATAAACATTATAAATAATCTTGAAAAAATTTACACATAACAATATACCTGCCATCTCAATTGATATCAGACAGAAAAGAAACTACAAGAACTCCTAAAAAAGACAGTGAAGAAAATCGAGAAGAAAGGATTAATTATCGATTGCAAAATGACACAATAAATGGGTTTTAGAAAAAAAAAGAACAACTCAACATGCTAATTACAAATTGGAGATATCAAGACCAAACAAGTGCAACAATTTAAATATCTGGGATGTGTTTCAACAGAGAACGAAAAGTGCGACACTGAAATTCGAAGTAGCGTTGGGATAGCAAAAATTGCCTTTGTTAAGCAAAGTATTAAGAAACATGAAAATTTCGTTAGAAATGGAAATATTATTGAACTGTTATATAATATCAGTCTTATGTAACAGCGAATGTTGGACAATCTACTCACAGATGGACAAGAAACTTGAAGAAAAGAAAGGTTCTAATAAAGGATGCTGATTATAACATGGACCGAACGTGTGAGAAACGATCAAGTTTTAGAGAAAATGCCAAAACAAGGACCCTTATAATTAACACGTGAAAGAAGCAGTTGAAGTTTCCAGGCAAATAATGAGGAAAGAGTGATTGGAATATTTTATACTCACTGGACAGATTGAAGGTTAAATTGGAGAGAGAAAAACAACGCATAACCTAAATAGCAAACTTGAGTAAATGGATGGAGCTACAAAGGTCAGGAAGCTGTGGAGAGCGATGATTGCCAACGTTCCGAAGTGACACAGCACACAGAAGAAGAATATATGATTTAAAAGTAAGAAAATAATTTAATTAATAGAAAATAAAATAATATCAATCTAAAGCCTGGAGCAAGAATTTACACTACAGACTGTTATAAATGTCACATGAAATACATAGGCTAGACCTCTAGAAATTTAAATCAAATAATATATAAGCACAAAATTAATCATCATACTCACTGCAGTAGTCGACCATCGAACATAATTTTGAATGAAAGAACGTAGTTTTAATCAAAATAAGAAGTGATTTATTAATGCGAAAACGTATAGAAAATGCTCAACTTACGATGCTTTCCATCGTTTTTTTTTTAACAAAACTATTCTTATTAAATTGTGGAATATTTAAAAAGCGAAAGAGGTTTCCTTTGTTGTGCATTTAGACATACTGGATAAATAGGAATTTGAAATTTAAACTTAAAGGTAAGCCAAGCGTTCCCTCAACCTAAATATATGATTCCAAACATAAAAGTATTAATTATTCTGAATAAATTTTTGATGGACGAAGCACGCCACATATGATTTTCTCATTTTTTCATTTATTTATCCACCGTAGGTCTGAGATATAGACTTTGTAGATAGTAGTCTACCAGATGAGATAATGAATAAACACCGGGTTAAAAACTACAAAGATGAAAACAAATGATCAAAATTAATGTATGAAACCATTTTTCACACACTCTTTGAGTTCCCTCCTTGCAAGATACATTTTCTGATTTACGCTTCCAGCAATTTCTAGGTAGTGAGAGTTTCCTCAAAGAATTAATCGAATCAAAACCGGAAATCATCCTTTTGTGAAGCCGCAGTTTGTCTGAAACAGATAAATAAATATGTATAAGGATGTTATAGAGTTACATAATTAAATTATATAAACACACATGGACACACATACATACTCATACATACATATACATACATACATATATATATATATATATATATATATATATATATATATATATACACATCCACGTATATATATATATATATATACATCCACGTATATATATATATATATATATATATATATATATATATATATATATATATATATATATATATATATATATATAACAGTATTGAAGTATGTTATATTTATGTGTTAAAGTTCACGATATCAGGGATAGGGCGTATGTAAATATAAAAGTGGATTTGAGGTCAACACCCAGCGGCGAGAATTTTTTTCATGACCATCTCTCTCTCTCTCTCTCTCTCTATATATATATATATATATACATATATATATATATATATATATAGGGTCCGATAAATAAATTGTCATCTAAATTACACAAAAATTAAAATAACACTGACATCTCGTTTTATATACCAGAATTACACAAAAATATCTTGAAATAAAGAGTAAATTTATTCAATAAAATCGCCATTGGCTTTAACTCCGGCCTCCAGACGACTTCGGAATTTCCTGCAACTCTGTGGCGATCTCCTTGTTTAAGCTGGTGAATGCTGCCATGATCCTTGCCTTCGGTTCATCTTTGGTGTTACAAGGAGTTTTGTTGGTCGTTCGCTCAACTGCGCCCCACACACAATAATCAAGAGAGTTGCAGTCTGGGGAGTTAGGAGGCTAGATGTAAGTGCTGATGAGGTTGCAGAAATTGTCTGACAGACTTGACTGGGTTCTCCTGCTTGTGTAGCATGGTGCAGACTCCTGTTGCCAGACATAGGATCTGCCAGCAACCACCGTCTTTACTCAGGGCAGTACTACGTCCTTAAAGCACTTGATGTAGACCTCTGTATTGAACCTGAAGCTCTCACTAACAGATTTGGGAGTTCTTTTTTATCAGAACGATTAGAGTGAAATTTAAGAGCTGTTGAATCTTCGTAATCTCATCCAACTCTTCCTGAATGCTCAGCACTATCCCCAGATTGACACCCAAACACGCTGAAATGTTCGTATTAGAGCTTCCGGTGCAAATGCCAAACAGCATGCCGTTTCCAAATTTCCGGCGGAGTGAATTGCTTCATGATGCTCTTTTTCTCACAGACGGTGCCCAACTGACCCTACTATACTCTTTAGTCGATACAGTTAAAAAAATAAATGCCACGCGCGAAATTAAAATGGCGACAATTTGCCCATTGCACTCTGGAAATGTACATAAAAAGTAAAAAAAAGAAAAAACGTAAGGAGTGAATTGCTGATAACCCCTGAAGAGAAACCCTGACGGAAAGGCTCACTTGCGAAACTTTGGAGTTGGGATGCTGAAGGTAACGCATCAATCAGCTAAGTGATAAACCTTTACTAACATTAATCATATATATATATATATATATATATATATATATATATATATATATATATATATATATATATATATATATATACATATATATATATATATATATATATATATATATATATATATATTGTGTATTTAAGCAGTATATATTCATTTAAAAGTGTTTAGTTGAATAATCTAGACATATTTAGAGAAGATATTGACAATACAAGTATAATTCACCATGAAAATAAAGAACAAAAACGTCAATTTCTCGAAGAGCTCTATATAAAAAAATGATACCAACACTAAATAAAATTAATTATGAATATAGCAACAATGTTTTAACATGTCTATAAAAGCAATGTTTTGGCAAGATCAAATTTAATTTAATTTTTTTTTTACAATTCTTTTTAAAGAAATTGCATGTTGAGTACTTTTAAAACATAAATAATAAAAAAGTTAAACTAAGTTACCTCTCTTACATATTCTTAAAGTAAATTTACTGTAACGGTTCATGCGCATTTACTAAACAATTCACAATTATCAATTACATTAATTTTTGTCTTAGTAATTCATCCCTGAAGATGATCTTAGATGAGATTGAAATTGCAAGGGAAAATAAAAGATACTACTACTTTCTTACTCAGTTATACAACTGCACTAAGAAATTAATCCTTGAACTTGAGAGGATTAAAATAAAATAAATAGACATATTATGTCTAGATTATTCAACCATATATATATATATATATATATATATATATATATATATATATATATATATATATATATATATATATATATATATATATATATATATATATATATATATATATATATATATATATATATATATTTGAATAGATTGTGGGAGGTACAAAACTGGCAAATAGCTAGAAAGACATAGAATTTATTTCTAATAGGACATTACTCTTGTGAGATGCAAGTAAAAAATAAGAAATGAGACAATCACTAAACAGACCAACCGGTTTCGTTCCCTAGCTTATCAAGGTCAACGGGGAACATTTATTTTATAATAAATAACTTATTGATGACACAAACAATCTTCATACAATTAAAACATTAAAATTGAAAATGAATAATCTGTATGAAGGAAATATATATATATTCTTAAACCGAATATTGCAATTTTCCGCCAAAATAAATGGGGGAGGAAGAAGATCCTTGCGCATAGACGGGAAGGCAGTACCAGTCGCAAAATGAACTCTCAATTGAGCCGAGAAATAACAATTTTGGACAACAGACAGGATTCGCTTGGCCAAAAGCTCATCACGTGAACCAATAAATGGAAGTCGTAAATAGACAGGACACTTTTGTACTTCATCCTGTTTTTCCTTCCGAAATTTAATAATTTTATCACGCATGACATTATGTAAGGTATCGCTAGGATAACCATTTTTTAAGAGGGTACAGCGGATAAAATTTAATTCCTCATCGAGATACTGTTCGCTGCAAATCATCAGGGCCCTGTGACTTAGGGTCCCGATGAGATTAATCTTACGTTTTTGGGGACAAAATGAGTCCCAACGAGTGTACAAACCGGAAAAGGTTGGCTTACGATACACAGAAGTAAGAAAATGAGAGGGAGTCCGATGCACAAGGACATCTAAGAAGGCGATAGAAGAATTAGACTCCTTCTCAATAGTGAATGACAAGGACGGATGAAGTTGATTCATTACCGATAGGAAGGAATCGGCTTCGGGTTCACTGTTGAAGAGACAGAACGTATCATCAACATACCGATGGTACATGGACGGAGCATTGTCATGGGTGAGGAGTGAAGCCTCATAAAAGCCCACAAAAATGTTGGCCAACGAAGGACCTAAAGGGGAGCCCATCGCAACCCCGTCAACCTGTCTGTACATGAAGTTATTAAAACTAAACTCCACAGACATAGTCGCAAATTGCATCAACTCAATGAATACATTTTCAGGTATATCTGGAGGAGACAGGTGACTGCGATATAGCATGTCACAGCAAATCTCGATTGTTTCCATTACAGGAATATATATACGTGTGTGTGTGTGTGTGCGTGTGTGTGCGTGTGTGTGCGTGTCTGTGAAAGCACAGCCGTCCACACAAGGTAGTAATAGTATGACCAACATATATATATTATTTTTTCTACTGGAGAGACAATGTCCCAAGTGACATTTAAATTTATATACAATGTTGGTTTTCTGCAACACGATGGTTGGTGGTGAGGAATGATTAAATTCGATATATTGAATTTAGTATTAGAATTAGGAATAGCTGCGCTGTATTGAGTTAGTTTCATTCTTGTTACCGAAGCCGGCTGGCCCAGTGGAATGATGCTTGCGTTGTGTTGAAAGTGTCTGGGTTCGATTCTGTGATGTGTCCCAAAAAGGACGAAACAGCCCCGCAGTGCATTCTGTTTTGTGTTCTTGTTCTAGATTCGATGAATTATTATAAGATGTGTATATTTGAATTTTATTTTTTTAATACGACAATTTTTTTATTACATTAAATGTTATTTTTACTGGTTATATGTATTTGAATAGGCTCTTGTTTTAATTTAAACAACATTTTATTTCGCCTACCTGTCTGCATATTCGAGAAAACTTATTAATGAAACTCCTCCATCCGACAGTATTCAAACAGTAAGTACAGCAATTTAAATATCTGTGAAGTGTTTTAACAGAGAACAGAAAGGGCGACATCGAAATCCAAAGGTGCATTTGGATAGTGATATATATCTTCCAAAAGCTAAGCAAAGTATGAAGGAACAGGAAAACTTCCTCAATGAAACTGTTATGTAATATCAGTCATCCTATATAGCAGTCATTTCTAGACAATCTCTTCACAGATGAAAAGACACGAGGAAGTGACAAATGAAATTTATAGGGAAAATAATGAGAAAAGAGGGCAAAGGAAATTTGACACTCCCAGGACATACAGAAAGCAAGGGAGACATAGGGAAACAGCTACAACGAGTTCTTAAAATGTATCAGGGTTTAGGAGAGATAGCAAAAAGACAAGATTTGCTAAATGCTACAAAGAAAGAAAATTGTGAAGAGTGATGGGACAGGGCACAAAGAAGAAAAAGACGAAGAAGAAGATGATGATGAATTCCGATCTTCATTGGGTGACTAAAAATAATGCCCGTTTCCTTGTCCTTGAATAGGCAAATTTAAATAAGTATAATAATGTTGGCTAAATTATAGCTTTAATGTTAGAAAAATTGAAGAAGCTGTTGAGAATAACGAATACAGCTGAGATTGTTGCATCGTCTATTTCAGTCAGTTATGTGCCATGCGGGATACAGGCTTAGGCTATCATGTATCTTTCGATATATGACTGACGAGGCAGATTTTTTTCCCGCAGTAGGTTGCCATTTCTTTCTGCGGTAGATCAGTTGCCATCCAAGGCTATAGAACCTGGTCTGTCCTGCTATTTACCTATAGATGGGGAGTGAAGAAGAAGATTAATACCTTTCCCAGAAGTATTAGCACGTAAATGAATGCAATAGACTCGACTGGAATTCGAACATGCCAGGTACAATTGTTTCATGACTTCATAAAAAAGGATCCATTATTCGACCCTGTTGTTTGCAATGTCTTACACAAAAATATGAAATCTTTGAAAAATGCTACTGCAGATAATATTTCAAAAAAGATTAGAAGCTTCCAGTTCGAATTTTTTTATCTTCAAGTCTCATTTTGCGTCTGCTAAAATTGGCATATGCAGCAGAAAACGAATAATCCAATTTTGTTGGCAAATTACGTCATTGAAATACGAATTAAAGTAAATATTTTCTTGACATAATCGTTTGTAGAAAATAAAAATGAACTTATTCATGGCTTATTTAAATTATATGCAAATAGCGCTTTTAATTTAAATCTGTAAATAATTTAATTATTCAAATATTTTAATACAAAATTTTTCACTTAACAAAATCTGAGCAAATGACAAATCATCAGATGTTTGGTGGGAAGTGATTCTCAATTGGGCCGAAAACTTTTCAACACGTCTTCGGATACAAATATTGTGAGTAATAGAATTAGGTTGTTAACATAAGTATTTATACTTACCTAATTGTGTCGATAAGTACGTGAAAGGGAGAAAGGGAGGAGCTAGCTAGTTAGCTAGCTAGCTACATAGATAGATAGATAGATATGAAAGAGACTGAAATAGATCAATTGATCGATCGATCGATAGGTAGACAGACAGATTGCAACAGACTGAGATAGATAGATAGATAGATAGATAGATAGATAGATAGATAGAAAGAAATGAAAGACACTGAAATAGATAGATAGATAGATAGATAGATAGAAATGAAATACACTGAAATAGATAGATAGATAGATAGATAGATAGATAGATAGATAGATAGATAGATAGAAAGAATTGATATTCTCAGTTCAAAAAAGAAGGAGTAAATGTGATAGATGTGTTATAATTCTTTTACATTATGCTGCATATCACCCCAGAGTATATAAACTTGATCCAACCGTAACATGTCTAAATAGTGAGAATAAAAGAAAAACGTGCGCCAACACGCTCACGCAAACACACTCACGCGCATAAACATATACACTCACACTCACATACACACTTACACACACACACATGACTATTTCCTGTTAAGAAACTAAATTTAGCAATAGCGAAAAGAATTTCGCAAAACACAGGCTTATTACCCATGGCCGAGATTAATAATTGATTTGTCGATTGGGCTGAAATTTGCTTTGGTCTTTCATCATCGGAAGTCCATCAGGCGATCAATACCTCGTTCGAATTTCTTCTCTCTCTTAAAGTAAAACACATTTATTCGTTTGAATGCAGAATATTGGATACATCGTCTAACGTGATGGTTAAAAAGTTGCGATTATCAATTCTATTTTCATTAGGAACACCACGACAATGGCCTTACACCAGACTAAGATTTGATTGTTTTTGTTTTTTGTTTGCTCTTTGTTTTTTTGTTGTTGTTAGGCTATACGAATCTATTTATTAGATTTCTTATCATTTGTCGTTTAGTTTGTGGTTATTGAATAATTGGTTTCTGTAAAAGAGTTTATTGGTGTTTTTTTTACATGATCTTATTTTCTATTATTGTTTTTTCTAATGTCATTTTCATTTGTTTATCAATTCTATCCTTAGATCATTTATCCTTAGTAAAAAAGCACAGTTACTTTTTAAACTCAAACATTGGACAATATTAAAATAAGTACCAAAACCCATGAAAATGGTCAGAAGCAAAATTAATAAAATAAAAATCGTGAACAAAGAACGTGTAATGAAACAAGGCATGCCCAGACACACACACACACGCACACACACATATATATATATATATATATATATATATATATATATATATATATATATATATATATATATATATATATATCGTTGGTAAAATGGAAAACATCATAGTATTTTCTGAGATAATGATTACCCGGAAAATGTTGCCAAACGTACGAGTGAACGAAGGGTTAAGAGTTTTAAGTCCCCACCTGTTTGGTACCGGTTTGTGTCCAGTGTATCTGAAATTGTTTAGTTGGAAAGTGGGTAGCCAGATCCTGGCTAATAGAGTGTCAGCTTGTGTTAAATCGTGTTTTCCTGCTGTCGGGACCCGTGTTGTTTTTATACTGTCCCTCTCGTTTATTTCGTTTGCAAAAGATGGTCTGCCCTACCTACAAAATAGTTTGGTCATAATAAACGATAGTGTTACGCTGACTACATAGGGCGGGACAATCAGCGACTTGAAACACGAATGTGCCTGATAATATTAGACATGGCATTACTGCCCGTAATGCACGTACAGGATTCTGCGATAAGACCAGCACCTTCTAGACAAGCTATATTGTGCGTACAAATATAAGGATTCGATGTTTTCCATTTTCGGCTAAGCACCTCTCCAGGCTGATTTGAAATCATTTTTCATTCTCCTAGATTGGTAGTAAACGAAGGCTAGTGGGCCCTGTCTGTCTTGTTATTTACCTATAGGTGGGAAGGATTGCTAACTTTCCCAAGGGTATTTGCGCGTAAATGAATGTAATCAACTCGACAGGAATCCGAACTCAGCTCTGCGAGTTCTCATCCCGAGCCGCTATCCATTAGACGACCCATACATCCAAGCTTACAGTACCTGGTTTTTCCAAGCAGTCACCCATCTAGGTACTCATCAGGCAACAGTACTTAACATTGATGATAGTCTAACACTTTCGCCCTAGCCCCTCAACCTCCGGTGACTTGCTCTCTGGGTTGAGGTGTCTACACGGTCCTAACCGAACTTAAGGGAGTGACCGTAGGTCCCCTGAGCATCCGTCGATCATTCGGCCGGTCCACTGGTTTAATCCTGCTTCCTACCCACATTGTGATTTGTTTGATCCAGAAAGCAGAAGTGATGTTCATCCATTCACCGTCGATTGAAGATGTAGACACGGCTGGAGAGTCTGTGCTAAGGAATTTAGAATGCAGCAAAAAAAATGAAAAATAATTAATATCTGCAGAAAGCCGGACAAACAACTATTCAATGGTTGAATTGTTAATGTCTTTTATATAGCAGAAAAGAATAGTATAGAGAAGAAACGGGCTACAGAAAAGAAAAGTATTTGATATAAAAACTCATACACTGGATTCTAGACACAGAGAGAGTATTGTGATTAACATGTTGTTAAATCTTCTAAGAACGATATACGACTCTTACGATAGAGGGATAAGATTTCCAGGGGAGGGGGCTTAAAGTTTATAGTGGCGTTCCTCCTCATCAGTAGTAGTAATATTCGTGGTAGCAGAAGCAGCGGTACTTATATCAACAGTACATGTTAGCGGACGCTTCGTTCCAATCGCTGACGTCACTTCTTCGCCTCCTCGAGTCTCCAATTCGACTCTCCACTGTCTCTAGCCCAACTCTTGCCCGAAATAATTCTCTTCTCCAGTCTCGTCAAGAATTTTCTCCCGTCTCTCATGTAGCTACATCCTGGCTAGTAGCGCTTAGACAGGCCGCGATGAGCAACGGTCGCATAATATCGGTTATGAATAGGTGCCTCTGCAAGCATTCCCGGTGGATAACCCTATACTGTAGTCTGCGCCAACTTCCAGCCTGCTTATATTGCATTTGATGACCGGTAGCTACTATTATTCTTGACCTCTTCCACTTTAAAATTATTTCATGATCAAAATGATTAAACAAAATAAAACTAAACCAGTTTAAAAAAAAAACCCACCTCGGTTCCTGAAATTATATTTCTCCAAAATTCCTAGTATTTGTACCAATTTCTGCCGTGCAGAATCGTTTCTGTTGGAACATTCTCTAAACATCCTCACTCTCTAAACTAATCTAAACCCTTCAATCTCTATCACTGAATTATCTCTTCGTCACTTTCGAAAGGATTCTAGTGTCCACATAGCTGTCTATGATCGTGAACATCGCCCCCCCCCTGTGTCTCTTGTGTCTCCGGATTGTTTGTTCTTACATGTGTTTCTGACTTTCACTCTTAAACTCAGTTGACTCTTCTTCCTTTACCATTCGCCTTCCTCTCATGATGGTTGCTAGATATAATTTCTGATAGTATAGATAAGCTCCTCTAAATTCATCTGCAAATATATTGTTTGGCGACTTCAATGTCCATCACGTTACGTGGCTTCATCATTCTAATCCTATTGATCTCGCTGGCAAACAGATTTTGAACTCCTCAGCAGCTCAATTTTTCATCCAAAGAGGAGATTTCCTTACTTGTTTCCCTAGTATTTCTGACGGACAAGCTCTTCTACTTGATCTGGTCCTTTCCTCCTCCCCGGACACTTGTGTTCTGCAGCTCTGTCCCCTTGACAAACCTGACCACGCGGTCATGTTTGCAAACATTTCTTTCTGCTCATCTATTAGGCAAGAACCCCCTATTAATAAGACATTTGTTGTTACTAACGCACTGATTGGGACTCATTTTGTGATTTTCTTTGCATCGCCCCTTTGGAATTATATTTTTAATCGTCGCGTTGATAAAATTGTAACTTAGGTCTCTTCCTGAGTGAAAGCTGGTATCGATGCTTTCATGTCAGCTCGGGAATATCACTGAAACCACCATCTACTTTTTGGTTCACCCCTACCTGTTCCGATGCTCTAATCCACAAGAATCACTTCTTCAGGGAATAGCAACGCGACACGTCCGATCATAACAGACGCCTCTTAGCATCGGCTCGTAATGAGTTTAAGCGTGTCCTAAGAGAGGCAAATTGGCTATTCGCTGATATAATGAGACAAGCTTGGTTCTAAAGATTACTGGCGGCTGTGCAAGAGTGTGCTGAACAAGATCAAATCCTCAATCCCTCCTCTCTTCAATCAGTTTAAAGTATTATCGTCTACTGCAGATAAAACAATGATTTGCTCGGACATTTCCCTTCAACTCCATGCTCGACTATTCAACCGAATTTCCCCCTCAGAAAGGAGTCTACACTCAGTGATATGTTTATAATTCCGTTCTTCGTTTCTACTATTATCTCTAAAATAAATCACCAAAATGCTTAGTTATCCGACATATCTTTGCAATTGTCCCAATGAAAGGTTCTCCTGAACTAGTTCCTGTTTTCTACAAATTCTATAATAAATGCTTCGCTGTTGTTTGCGGGTTTATTTTTTGTTTTGTTTTTTCAAGCTTGTTAGAAATCTTCCTCTGTACTTCTTTTCTATGTTAATCCAATCGTTCTTAACAAATCCTTTAATGAAAGTCGAGTAGAACGGACAGGCTTCTAGATCATTTCACGTTAATGCGAGCCCCCCCCCCGCCTCAGGGCTCTCCACTTGGTGATACATTGTCTTATCTTCACCGACGACCTTCCCGATGTTATCAGTTCCCAACGAAGTACTTATGCTGATGATACAACTATTTACTCCTGTATTCATAGATTCAAAGTCCAACAGATCCGACAAAATAAAGACGGAAACTCTTCTCGGAAAGGACCTCCAATCAGTGATTAACTGGGACAAGGAGTGGGTTGTAAATTTTAACGTCACCCTCCCAAAAAATATATTTAATTCTATTACCACAGAGAACCTTTTCTTATTTTGCTAACCTCCAGAAGAGAATTTCTTGGGCTCATATTTCCCACTGAAATGGAGTTTTTTCTATAGAATCACTTGCTTGGTCTACTGCTATTAAAATTGGGTCGTGCCAGACAATTTCTTTCTCATATCCCTCTTGCATTCGTCCATGTATTTAATATTACTGCCATATCTGGCCAGGTTTTCCTGTTGCATATCTCTAGATAATGGACAAAATTAAACGATGGGTCTATAATGTAATCGATCCTAATCAATCATCTCGACTACAGTCACTATCCCACTGCTGTGACGTGGCTTCCATCTGTGTTTTCTACAAATATTTTCATAACAATTTTTAATGAGATTTCTGTTCCTCGACTACTACTAGATTGGTAACTAGGTCTCACTGTTTTATTCTGGAACTAGATGTAACTGTATGTTCTATTGTAATAGTTTCTTTTCTCGCACTTCTCGCCTGAAGAATTCTCTTCCAGATTATTGCTTCCCGGAGACCTGCAATATTCAAAAATGTAAACGTAACACTAATCGTCATCTTTTGTCTTCCAGAATTCTGTTCTCTTATTGTCCTTTCTCCTCACTAAAGTGTTCTCATTCTCTTCAACTCCCAGTAATATTTTGTCAATTAGTGACGTTATCACCTTACTTGAGATGAAATGGTTAAAAAATAAAAAAATTGTTATATTTTAGTTTTTAATACTACTAAGCTAGAAGGCTCTGAAAGTAATTAAATTCAAATCGAACAACCGAGAAATAACAAGAGGCACTCGCTTCAACAGGATCCGCCTGCTACCGGTGGCTTCAAGAGAACTTACTTTTGGCCAAATACCACTGCTCAATAAACTCTAGCTGAAGTTGAATTGATTTCCTTTTCTGTAGGTATGTAAGTCCCCTCTCTTTTGCACTAAAATTCAAAATATGGAATTAATAAATGCTAAACATTTCATATACCTCTGTATATGTATTATTTATAAAAATTATTACTATAGGAGATAAGAAAATTGAACAGGGGCTAGGCTGTGGTAGAACCGGTTCTATCCAACGCCGCAACAGAATACAAAAAAATTAAACTAAAACCTCGAGCCATGTTCTTAAATAACCTCATCAGATAGAAACATTCATATGGATGTCATGTATGGCGCAAACTCGTTCAGATAAATCTAAGTTGTTATTTGTATATAACCGTTTTATCAGATTCATGTATTAATGAGTGAATGAACACTGCAGTTGATATCGAGGCTCATGCTTCTTCGACTCTAGTCGAATAGTGCTACAGACTCCCACACACAAAGAACTGGTCCAAATAACAGAGACCAAATCAACTGATTACTCTCAGCAGTAGCAACAACTAATATGGATATCAAATGTAACTCGAAAAGAAAATAATTATATAATCAAGATGGTAATGTTTCACAATACTTCAAACAAAATATTAGGAAGTAATCCCGCGTCAATAGTGAAAAGAGAGATAACAGTTAGTAGATCTGAGGAACTTATTTTGCTGAAAAATTCTTTTAATAGAAATATTTTATGAATTACAAACGAATGTAGCACTGTCTACACGGTCAATGAATGCCAGACGTTTCCGTGTAAGGAAACAGTTAATATTATCATTATATTAGGGGAATCGATACTATATATTGTTCACTGTTCGATGGCCAGGGATTGAAGAAAAGCGTAACTTGAGTAGCACTGGCTGCTCACTGAATGCCAAATGTTTCTATATAAGCAAACTTCAAATAATACCATTTTCATTAGAGATGAAGAGAACAACCAGATGGACAGAGAATGAAAAAGAGCGTAACTCGAGTAGCACTGACTGATCGGTCAATGAATGCCAAATGTTTCTATATAAGCAAACTTCTAATAATACCATTTTCATTAGAGATAAAGAGAACAACACGATGGACAGAGAATGAAAAAGAGCGTAACTCGAGTAGCACTGACTGATCGGTCACTGAATGCCAAATGTTTCTATATAAGCAAACTTTAAATAATACCATTTTCATTAGAGATGAAGAGAACAACCAGATGGACAGAGAATGAAAAAGAGCGTAACTCGAGTAGCACTGACTGATCGGTCAATGAATGCCAAATTTTTCTATATAAGCAAACTTCAAATAATACCATTTTCATTAGAGATGAAGAGAACAACCAGATGGAGAGAGAATGAAAAAGAGCGTAACTCGAGTAGCACTGACTGATCGGTCAATGAATGCCAAATGTTTCTATATAAGCAAACTTCTAATAATACCATTTTCATTAGAGATAAAGAGAACAACACGATGGAGAGAGAATGAAAAAGAGCGTAACTCGAGTAGCACTGACTGATCGGTCAATGAATGCCAAATGTTTCTATATAAGCAAACTTCTAATAATACCATTTTCATTAGAGATAAAGAGAACAACACGATGGAGAGAGAATGAAAAAGAGCGTAACTCGAGTAGCACTGACTGATCGGTCAATGAATGCCAAATGTTTCTATATAAGCAAACTTCAAATAATACCATTTTCATTAGAGATGAAGAGAACAACCCGATGGACAGAGAATGAAAAAGAGCGTAACTCGAGTAGCACTGACTGATCGGTCAATGAATGCCAAATGTTTCTATATAAGCAAACTTCAAATAATACCATTTTCATTAGAGATTAAGAGAACAACCAGATGCACAGAGAATGAAAAAGAGCGTAACTCGAGTAGCACTGACTGATCGGTCAATGAATGCCGAATGTTTCCTTATGAGGAAGCTGTTTATATTGTCATTACCATATATATGCAATGCTACAACACTTCGAAAGGCCATTTATTTCATTCAAAGTCTGTAACGTATGCCATCTCACATTGATGGTTTTGCATCTTTATTGTTTAGATCATATATAAATTCATCGTTCTCATAATTTATTTATTATTATTAATTTTATTCTGTTGAAATTCACAATTTAATTTTCTTAGGGTACTTAATGGTTAATCTAAACTAGTCCTCCACTTAACGTTATTTATGGGTTCCCTACACTACAGTCCAGTTTCTGTTGCCGCAAATGGCAACTGGAAAATACTGACATACTTAGTCTTCGTCAGTGAATTTTAATTTGCATCTTTTTTTACGTAGAATTTAAAATTGTTTATTCAATTAAATAACAGACAACACGCGCTTAAATCTCATCTGACAAGCGGTTCGTGCTTTTCTACGACACACTTAATGGCAAATTGATTGACCTTCCTCAGTTCCTCGCCACATCTTCCAGCCAGTTTTCTGATTTGTTGATCAAGTTCTTTAGCTCGCATATAACATGAAAACTCCTCTTCACTTATAAATCATTTCATGATCTATTTAGCATCTAATACACAGCCACAACAACAACAATAATAATAGCATTAGTAGTACTAGTATCAGTTCTATAATAATAATAATAGTATCAGTTATAATATTATATCAGTTCTACTATAATAATCATAGTATCAGTTATATAATAATAATAGTACCAATTCTAACATAATAATAATAATAACAGTATCAGTTCTAATATAATAATAATAATAATAATAATAATAATAATAATAATAATAATAATAATAATAATAATAATAGTATCAGTTCCGAGAATCAGCAGCTCGTACGTCTACGACTGGAGAAATTGACGTGGTGTAAAAATATAAAGTATTTCGTTATATTACAAAATTTGAATGACGCCTGCTGTTTAGCTTTCGTAGCCTAATTGCTAAGGAGACACGATGGAGTAATGGATAACGGCTTGGATTGAGGAATCGGAGAATTCCAATCTTATCCATTACATTCATTTACATGCTAATACTCTTGGGAAATGTATGAATCCTCTTCTACTCCCCCCAGCTATGGGTAAATAGCAGGACAAACCGGGTGCCTTAGATGGAAACTGGTCTTCCACAGTAAGAAATAGCAACTTACTGCAGGAAAAAATCTGCGTCGTCAGTCATGTATCGAAAGATATATGATCGCCTAAACGCGGCACATAACTGACTGAGCCTAATTGCTCAGATTATGTCCTAGTCAGACCGGATAGAAAGGATAGGTGCTCAAATTTCATTTCTCTGCAGTAAAATGTGTAAAAATAAGAATAAAATAAATTTCTCAAGAAATGAAAACATATAATGTTTAATATAATATTTAATTTCTTGAGAAATCTTTGTTACATCAGCATAGCCCCCTCCCATCATAGGAATCTGGCACCCTCCTTATACGCGATGTATGACCCTGTGTCGTATTTTTTAGGATCATTTTTGTAACGGTATCAATAGCAATAAATAAATTCATTGAGAATCAATTTATATGCAGCACTGCTTCTAAGTATGAAAACATTCATAGAATTTGTTTGTTTATTGCCTCAGATCGCAGTAGCAATAAGTGTTAGTTTAACTTTTCCCTATTTACTATGCACTGTGTATGGTCATATGACCATTAACGGCCAACCAGCGAAGCCCAAAGAACTGCACTGGGGCAGACGCCACAACAAACCGCTTCGCTAGTGCTTTTGTAAAGATTTAACATAAAGGTTATTTGTTTTAAATGTTATTTTAAATCGTTAGTAAATGTCAATGCAGATGATACCACAATGTATGAAGGCACCTCCAAAAATCAAGATGCCTGGCAACTAATCTCTCGTCTGCCCTAGTTTTAACAGCCCAATGGGCGAAAATTGGATTATATATTAAAAAAATATATCTTCTACCAAATCTAATTCCTTGTGCCAAACACAAAACTTAGTAGAAAGAGCCAGTCACGATAATAAGCGCGACATTACAAAACAAGACCACCACTGCGTAAAAACTTAAAAAGGAAAAATACATTTATTTTATAATGTTACAAAAAATGTACAAAGGTTGCACAAGAATTTCCTCTTGTGCGCCTTTTACGCCATGATAATAATTTTCTAGGTTACAAAAAGGGGATTACCATCAGATATAAGGAAAAAAGTGTTACATTTTTTAGAAAAAGACACAGATTCAAAGACAAAGAGTATAACACCTTATAAAGGAAAAAAAAGGGGGAAAATATAGGAAGCAAAAAATTACAAAAGACAGAAAATACAAAACGCATCTCCTTCCTCATTGTGTTCCAGAAATTCTAGATACAAATATTTTTGTTCTCATTTACGCAAACATTCCTCACTCGTCAGAAATTACATCCATGGTATTCGCAGCAGCCTCCTGTAGAACCGCATTTCTGTTAACTCAAGTACCTTCTTCATCAGAGAATAAATAGTCCAGCATTCCTTGCCTTACAGGAAGCGGTTCGGTATTATTACTGTTTTCATTTCTCACAAGCGCACTTTACTAAACAGAAAAGCGTACAAGTAAAGCGGTAATAAAAAAAAACAATAGTTAAAAAGACTTAGAGCCGAAAACTCCAACTTGAAGATTTTTGCTGAAGTCAATTTCTGCAAGTTTATATCTCTTTTTGGTATGCCGTAATATAATTTCAATAAACACCAGACGCATTACAAGTGTGTGGGGACATTTAAGTTAATGTGCCACATTGCTATTTTCGTATGTCGAGCCACAAGTTTCACCTCAAAGTCAGGGCAGGGGAAACATTTAGACGTGTGAATAAAAAAAGTCAGTAGCCAGACGCGTACCTGCTAATTTTAATTTGATCTGAAATTGTCACGCTATTATTTTTTATCGATTTCATTATTATTCACCAACCAATCAATTGTATTAGCAAGGGATGAGATTATGTTGAAAAACAAAATATTGTATAAAAGAAATGTTTTTCGTCATTGTGTTATAAACGTAATGATCTACGTGCAGACACGCAACGACCACAAGACAAAAACATCCATACATGTTGGATCAATAAGACTGGGTTCGACATTACCTGAATTTTGATCTGATAATTTCACTATATTATGTTTGATTAGTATGATTAATATTCTCCATTGAATTAAGTGCAGTGACAAGGTATGGTGTTATGGTGAAAAAGAAATATTTTTTGTAATAGCTTTTTTCGTCGTCTGGCTATAGACTTATTGATGCACCTATGTATAAACAGCAATCTTCGTTCGACCCCAGTGATATTCGTTCGACCCCAGGGATATTCAACTTGGCTCTTGCGGAATATTCTAGAAACGATATAAGTTTCTATAGAATCTTCTTGCTTTATGCATCGTGTCCATTCAGGACGTGGGTGACTTTAACTTTGCAGAACTTACTGTCTGTTGTAGCTCTGAACAAATTTCGCCTCTTTAGCGTCTATCTTCGTTCCCACTATGTCATCCATTCTCACAAACTCATTAGGTAGGTCATCCCTCTGACGTTCTGCCTTCAGTATGTCACATGAGTGTTACATTCGCCAAGCCTTCTTTCCTCGTAATACGTCCCAGAAGTGTCTTTTTGTTTGATTTAAATATAAGTATTGGTTTGAATTGTTTTACGGCATAGTAACTTCAATCGGTTATTTAATCCCAACAATATTTTTATTGTTGGTAATATTTATTTTCAAAAATCTATTTCTGGTAATATTTTTTCCTTCAAAAAATCTATTTCTGGTAACATTTTTCCTTCAAATATATATCACTGGTAAATGTTTTTTCAAAAATGTATTGCTGGTAATAATTTTTTACAAAGAATCTCTAGTAATAAAAACTATTTTTATACTTTCATAGTGTTTTGACCACAATATGGAGTTAACTATTTGCCCATAGCTGGGACCATAACAGGTGTTACCACCTCGGGTCAGGGTGGATCTGGGAAACACCAGCAATTAAGAGGTTGTTCCTGGAAACCTCCTGCTCAGAAGTCTTGCTATTTGACGTAGTTTATCGATTTACCCAGGACGCGGATGTAGTTTATCGTCATACACAGGGCGATAAAAATAAGTATTCTTTCTTTCCAATTGTACTTAAAACTTTCTCGTTGCTTACATGTCCCTTCCAGGAAATTCTCAGCATCCTTCTGTGAAACAACATCGTCTGCTTTTTATCTGTGAATAAATTCTCAAGCTTCCACTGTCGTAGAGAGTGATTAATATGACATCATGTTATCATAGAACGGATACATGAGCAACAAAGTTTTAGAGAAAACGGAAAGAAAAATGACCCTTATACTTAACATCAGAAAGAGGCAGTGGAAATTTCATAATGAGGAAAGAGGGCTTGGAAAATTTGATACTCCCAGTACAGAGTGAAGTCAAGAAGGACAGAGAACAACAATGCATAACCTACCTAGGCGAACTTGTGTAAATGGATGGCGGGACAAGTTTTAGGCGACATAACAAAAAGAGAAAGTTTGAGATCTACAAAGGAGAGGAGATTGTGAAGAGCCATCATCGCCAACGTCCTGAAGGGACAGGGTGTGTAGAAGTAGAAGGTTAATCACGTTTGCTATCTGCATGTAGTCTGCTTGTTTCGGGCCGAGGTTACTGATTACTTGATAATCCCTCATTTCTTGAAGTGAATTAATATTTGCGATAAGTTTGAATTATTTGAGGTGAATTAACAGAAAATATCCAATGATTTTATTTTACTGCTGCACCGTGATAATTAAAGTTGTAACTTTCGTTTGATTCCTGTCATATTTTTATTTCCTGAAAGTTCTTGGCGCCGTAAAAAAATAAGCTGAAGTTGAATTATTTCTCGCTACAAGACAAAAATAAAGACAAAAAATCAGGAAGAACTGAAGACTTATTTATTCTCCTTACTTCTTTATACCTCCGTTTATATACACAGGGTACACCAAAATATGTATACACACTTCAGGAAAGGAAAAACTTGTCTTTCGTTGTTTTATCAAATTGCGGATACACTTCTTACTGTATACAATATTTTCCTGATGTAAAACCTGAAGACTTTTACATATGGGGACCCTAAAAGATGTTGTGTATCGCACAAAACCGATTACATTGGCGATCCATACACAAAAAATAGAAAATGTATCTGCAGCAATCCCATTGGAGATTTTGGCCAACGTTGCCCAAGCAGTAGTCCAGGGTACTAATAAATATCTGGAAGCTAAAGGCCACCGTTTTGAGTATCTCTTGTGACTGTAGAAATCACAAGAGATGCTAGGATCGAAACCCGACTGAATTTGCGTCAGTCGGAACTTCTCCCACTAAGCCGTCGGCGCACGGCAGGGATGAAGGTGAATTTTAGCGTGTTTATTTTTAGATTTAGATAAACACACAGTGACTGACAGTGACTCAATTCTGCCGAAGAGTCGTGCAATATTAGCTTAAATAGTCACTGTTTACAAATTCATACCTCAAACCAGAAAGCTCAACCGAAATTAATTTTTATATGTTTGTGTGTGTGTGTGTGTGTGTGTATATATATATATATATATATATATATATATATATATATATATATATATACTAAAATGCAAACTTTGTGAAAGTTTATTTTAATGTCTAAAAGCACTGAATTAATGTTGTTCACAACTACGGATATTTTATTTGTGGCAAATACTTCGCGATTATTTTTTAATATTCAATTTCACGAATTAAATATAAAATATTTAACCCCTTGAATATCGACGACGATCAAAAGTTACTTTCCGAATTGAATTTTCTAAGAACAGTACTAAAATTTGACTGTTTCTCTCTCTCTCTACCTCTCCCTCGCTCTCTTTTTCCCTCTCTCTCTCTATATATATATTTTCTCTCGGCAGTACTTTGTAACCCATTCTTTGTCCGTATGCGACTTGCTCCTCCAATCAATTGTTCAGAATTCTTCAATGGTATATTTTCTGCTTTCTTCTGTTTTGCATGCCTTCGATAAATCGTCCGTGCCATGTCTTATCATCTGTCGCCAACGTTTTACACTTACTACCTTAGGTGGGGGGGATCTTTTTCCCCGGTCTGTTAGAGTCAGTCCGATCGGGACCAATGGGATGGTTGCGTGGCTAGCTGCTTAATATGTTACGACAGTTATTGTAATTTTAGACCTTGGTTAACCGCATGGTTGGGTTTTAGATGCCGCTTCTTGCTGTTCCCCATAATAGGATACAGAAGAAAATGGTGTGCTCGAAAATCCTAGTCATGGCACCAATAATAATTCCGGTTGCGTTGTTCCTAAGATTGATTTGGTTTCTACGGGTTCTCATGCAGGTTATTTGAGGCCAGAAAATATTTTTATTTTGTAAGGATAATTTTGGGGGAGGGAGAGATAATAACGATTAAATGATACAAGTCTTACTAATTAATCCATAGCTAAGGGAGAAGAGGTGGCTTCCTACGTTTAACAAGGATATTTGCCCGTAATGGAATATAACGAACCCAACTGAAATTTCAACTAGAGCTCCAATTGACAATTCCGAGCCATTATCCATTAAATCACCCGCGCCTCCAAGCGTACAGCACCCGACATTCCCAAACAGTTACCCATCTAGGTAATGACTAGATTTGACGTTGCTTAATTTCGGTGATCGTACAGGAAGCGGTGTTTCAACATGTTATGTCCTTAAGGCCTTGTACCTAAGACAAACATTCGGTTAGGCTTTAAATACTGCTAACTGGGTAATCGCTATGGTTGCTCGCAGGGAAATTGGTATGATCGAAAAGTGACACCGCTGTCAAAAAATTGCGAATGACGGAAAAAAATCATTGTGGTTCATTCATGTGCTTCAACAAAGACTTGCTACTAGAGTTTTAGAAATGGGGAAATCGAAGAATGTCATATAGTGTTGCTTTCTCTTCCGGTTGTTTAGTGAAGCTAATTGCAAATCCTCTTCCTTTTTTAGAGTTAGAACTCCTCCATTCTGCTAGTGTAATTACGAAAAGTTTTGTTACAAACCAAAATAGTTTGATTAAGACCAGTTGGAGATCTGTAAGAATGTTACTTTGAGCTTTCATGCTTAATTGAATGTCATTCCTCACTCATAACCCGTTTAATAAGCATACGTTATCTACACAAACAACCGCCTTCACATTACAACACTTTCGTATTTTGATGTCGTGCTAATCACCTAGAAAAGGCATAGGTCTACATGTCCTTTATCTCTGATGTCATGATTAAAGATTTCGCATTGTTATTCCATGTGAATTGGCAAAGCCACCTCATTTGTGTCAGTCACCTTGCTTAATAAATAAATGAAAGACAACGAGAGGTCAATGAAGTCGATCTTAAGGATGACTAGAGTGTCACTCATGTTTCTTTACGTATATGACCTTAATATATATATATATATATATATATATATATATATGTGTGTGTGTGTGTGTGTGTGTGTGTGTGTGTGTGTGTGTGTGTGTGTGTGTGTGTGGATAATAAAATTATTGGTGATCTGTATGGAATTTCCAAGAGAATGTAGATCGGTTGAGAGCTCTATGTTAAAAGACAGAGCAAAAATTATTATATAATAACAAACAAACACTTAAAGAACATAGGTGATATTTTATTTCATTGAAGCCGATAAGATACGGCTTCAAATCTTCAGACCTTTAAACCAAATGAAAATGGGGAAAAATTACTCGAGGTGTAAAATTAAGAATAGCGATTTCATATAGAGAGAGTAGGGAAAAGTAAGATTCTAAGTCACACACACACACACACACACACACACACACACACACACACACACACACACACACACACACACACACACACACATATATATATATATATATATATATATATATATATATATATATATATATATATATATATATACATTCCTGTGATTTCATGTCTTTTGTTAGATAAAGAAATAGACAAACAGAGAACTTGTCCGGTTTCCTGTACATGTAGACAGATACGACGGAATACAGTTGTAGACATTATACAACAAGCTGAAAAAAATCTCCCTGTATTTAGCCATGGAAACTGCATGTATCTCTGCCCATATTTATCCATTGTCTACTCGTGTA
This sequence comes from Acanthosepion esculentum, assembly GCA_964036315.1. Lineage (NCBI taxonomy): Eukaryota > Metazoa > Mollusca > Cephalopoda > Sepiida > Sepiidae > Acanthosepion > Acanthosepion esculentum. The sequence continues at coordinate 78,753,485 of OZ038487.1, read as the reverse complement.
CCTCTGTCCGTATTTAGTTATGAGAAACTGTATGTAGCTATGCTCGTATTTATCCACAGGTAAATACATGTACCTCTACACGAATTTATCAACGGTCTACTACACGTAACTCAGTCTGTATTTAGATATGGGCAACTGCATGTAGCTCTCCTCGTATTTAGTCATGGGAAGCTCCATGTATCTCTTCTTCTATTTATCCATGGTTTACTAAATTTAGCCCTGCTCGTATTTAGCTATAAGCGACATGTAACTCTCTCAGTATCAGGCAACTGTATATAACTCTGTCCGCATTTAACCCTGGGCTATGGTATGTATCGCTGTCGATATTTAGCAGTGGGCAACTGGATGTAGGTCTGCCTGTATTTAGCCATGGATAACTGTATATAGATCTGCTTGTATTTAGCCATAGGCTAAATACACATAGGTCTATATTTATCCATGGGAATATAGCTCTGTCTGTATTCATGCATGTAGCTTTGCCTATATTTAGCCTTAAACAACTGCATGTAGCTCTGCTCATATTCAGCAATGAAATAAATTATATAGCTCTCTATGTATTCTGGAATAGAAAAATGCATGTAGCTCTCTCCGTATTCAGCAATGGGCAGCGTATATAGCTCTGCCTGTATTCAGCCATGTGTAAGGGCTTGTAGGTCTGTCTGTATTCAGCCATGCCCATATTCAAACATAGCCGACTGCTTGTACCTCTGCTCTAATTTATCAATGTTCAGCTTCATGTAGCTCTGCCCGTATTTAAAATGGGCAAATGTATATATCTCTATATATAACAAAGAAACAGTGTAACTTAAAATACAGATGAAAGTTCATGAAAGTCAAGTTAGATGTGTGTGTGTGTGTGGAATGTCGCTTCTAGACAGCCAATATAATTCTCATAGAATTATCGCAATATACTGACGTATATATCTGTATAATTATCTTGTATATATAGATAAATTATTCCGCCATTTTACGAGCACAATGCTAAACATATTTTATATTATTGTTTATCCAATATATAGTCCAAGAGTCACTCAAGGTAGAGGCGTATTTAATGAAGTTGTTGCAAGGTCTTAAAGGGGGGAGATAGATAACGGTTTACCCTAAACGTAACGATCTAGTGATCAAGATTTCAGAGTGGCACTTCTTCCTTACCAATGGAATACAAAGGAAATTAGAATGAGACAACCCTGTGTAGCTGGATCTTATCTGTGAAGGTCAAGACTGATGGAATTAAAGTAGCTCGTCTGAACATTTATTATGGCTAGCAACGATTCGTCTGTGGAAAAGGGATTTTGGTATGGAAAGGTGAGGAAGCGAGGTATCGAAACATCTGCACCTAAGAGATATATGCTTTACATATAGGGAAAGTATATATTATAACTACTTAGATTAATTGGCAAAAAGCACCGCTGTATTTTCAATGTCCTCATGGCATCGAGAAACCACACTGGAAACAATGGCATTGTCACAAAATGGCAATACTGTCGCCCCGATATTATCCACCTACTGATAGGATAGCATTCTCAGGAGTTACACTAAGGTTCTGATACCTGATAACGACTAGCAATGTGAAATCGAAGAGCCGAGTTCGAATTGATGTCGATTTTGTTACATTCACTTATGCGCAACTACCCCTGGGAAATGTATGAATTCATCTCCTCTCCGCATATATGGGTTAAATAGTAGGTCTTCTATCTGGAAAAATCGTTGTTATTCCCCCCACCAAAAAAAAATTAATGCCCTATTCATTCGCAAAATAGAATTACTTTTACACTCCAAAATATGTTTTGGCTTTAAATAACTCAACAAGTGTTGATACGTCGTAAATAGCAAATCACTCAATCAATCAATCTATCGGATCCATGACTATCAGAAGCATAACACAGGTGATATGAAAGTTATATTATATTTACTATCATTGCAATATGTTATATTCGTGAGTATTATATTTGGTATTATCATGCTACTGTCGTTGAGATTTCATGAACTTTAAAATATTTTTTTTTAAATTTTTCTTCTTACAATGCTCTGTTTCATTTCCAGTTTCTCTCTGCTTTCTTTCAACTCGTCATTCCTTTAGCTTTTGTCCACCACTAACTTTTCTATAAAAATTAATTGATTTCATTTTTTTATTGCACACGAGCTTTCTAGCGTTAGACACCAACATACTTTTTCGCGTTTGCTTCTTCTAAGAAGCCAGCAACCTTATCCCCATCAACAATTTGTTAAGAACGTACGCCACTTGCCATGAATGGTCAATGAACCATCCGGATATGACGCCATTTTTAAATGTTTTCTAGCCAGCCAAAGGCCAAAAGTCTAATAACAGTTCCACACAATTTTTTCCTTCGTTTGATAGTTCAAGATGCATTAGCTAATAGAAAATTTACGCCATCTTGACAGCTTTACTTCAGGATCCTTTTATTTTTCACTTTCGTTTTCCTTTAATTATTTATATTAGAATTTGTTAAGTTTTTGAGAAACCACTTTCTTCAACTTGGTTTATATTTGTTAGCGTTCGTTTTTTATTCTAATTTTAAAAACATAATTATTTCGTTTTTTCCCATTGCATTTCACCCACTGAGACCTTTCTGTAAATGTCTGTTCATATATCCACGTCTCTTGTTAATCCATAATATTTTATCATATATATATATATATATATATGTGTATGTGTGTGTGTGTGTGTGTGTGTGTGTGTGAGTGAGAGAGAGAGAGAGAGAGAGAGAGAGAGAGTGAAGAGAAAAAGAAAACTTATCTTAACCAGCGCGTTTTGTCCTCTAACGGGCTTTACCAAGGCAAAACAAGTATTTTATTTTCAATCAAGTATTTATATACAACAGCAAATATATTATTGTTTTTTTTTTAATTTTTAAATTTAAGAAAGCTCATAAATATTCAGCAGGTTAGCCGAAAAGTTTAGGCAAACTATGAAAGAGGCCAAGTGACACAAACCAATGTCTACTTAACACAAATGAGTAAATGATGTTTATCAGTTATTTTTAAATGCAAATTAGTATTTAAATTGTTTTAGTTTGGGATTAATTTATGTATTATATATTTTAAATAACAGGAGGCTATGAATTAAACAGTTTTCTTTTATTTTTTAAAAATTATTATAGTGATGTATGTTGGCTTTTGAAAGTAGTAATTCTTTCAGGAATGGAGATATTTGAAAAAATCAAGAGCGCAGATTTATATTTTACTAAGATTCAATAGCGGCACTCTCGAGAATTTTCCGTCTAAGTTGCTTTCTCTTTTAATAAGTACGGCATTCTTTAGATCAAAGTTGTGGTTGAATCTATTTCTATTTTCTATCTGTAATTAATGCATTCGATAAATTGTTGTGTATAAGATTTTGTGTTCATAGATTACTGCAAGTTTCCCCAATGTATCGTGAGGAGCACTTCTGGCTATTTATCTTTATTTATACCTGCTTCAGAATTATTAGATATATAGATACCTTAATAAAGAGTTACGAGTGATAAAAGTTATCATCATTCGTACATCTCAATGTATCTATCTATCTATCTATCTATCTGTTATGGTCCAGGTTCCTTGTACCACGGTGATGGTCCAAGGTAGAACCAATGAATAATAAATCGAACACAGGTATGGAATAACACAGATATATTACAAATAGAAATATGTATACCGAAGTAGAAAGTGTTAGTAATAACAATCAGGTTAGGTTAGAGAGAACTATGTTGTCTCGACCAGTATCACTATTCCAATGTCTTACAGTAATCGGCTGACACGACTCTGTGACTGACTCACACGATGTTCAGCAACACGCCCACGTGTGTCGAATGTGGCACAAGGCCGGTTTAATGTGGGCTCACCGAGCCCGTAGGCTCGGCCAAAAAATGCCCGTAGAACCCGTATAAACGGAATCGGGTTGGTCAACCTCCCCAAACAAGGATCTGCCCTTCGGCGAAGCCTCGTCCGGGTTCCTCCCTGCCCAGAGGCAGAGAGTCCCCCTCTGCCTCAGAGGCAGTGAGTTCGACCGTCTAGCCTAGTCGTCCAAAAGGACTGACTGACACTACTGCTTTCTCTTGAGGCGCAGTATTTGTGGTGTACGGGATAGTCCATTACTATTATGGGTAAGTTCCCATAACACCGCCCTTCCGAAGCTTTTGCATAGCAGGGGTTTTTAATATCTTTTTTTCTTTGGATCTATTTCCAAAGGTTCTGTAAATTTTCTTTTTCGAGACGATTTTCGTGGTTCTGGCATTGATTGCGGTCTTTTTATATCAAACGTATCGAAAATCGTGTCCATTACCTCTTCTTGATCGTTAGCGTCCTGTAACAGTCTTTTCCTTATTTGGTTTACGTGTCTCCTATGTGAGAATTTTTGTCCCTTGAACTATGTAAACCATCTTGCCAATTCTTTTCTCAATTGTGCCTTGCTCCCAGTAAGATGTGTTATTTTTATAGGCTTTAAAAAAACGTTTTCTCCTGGGAGAAATTTTCTTTTTGGTGCGTAGGACTGTGTTGCTAGTTTCGTTTTACTTGGTAGCAATTTATCAAATGCAGATCTGATATTTCTAGCAAACATCACTTCTGCGGGTGATAGTGTTGATGGTGTAGCATTATTTGGCGTAATTCGATATACCTGAAGAAATTGCTGTAATACTTTCTCCGTAGGCACATCGTAGGCTTTTCGTAGCGCCCTTTTTCGTGTATCAACGAATCTCTCTGCCTGCCCATTTGATCTTGGGTGATAAGGCAGGGATTTTATAAGTTTTACTTGATAAATTTCGCAAAACTCTTGGAAATCTGCTGATGTGAATTGCGTTCCATTATCTGTGACTAGGCAATCCACTACACCAAACCGAGCGAATAGCTCATGGAGGCAATTTATGGTCGTTTCTGAAGTAGGATTTTTGCAACGGAACACTTCCAGCCATTTACTATAGCTACACTATGATTAAATAGTAGAAGCCGTCAATTGGTCCTGTATAATCTGCGTGTATTCTTGACCACGGACGATCAGTCTCTGGCCATGGCTTATGTATGACTGGCGGTGCTTTGGGTGCTAAGTTACAACCTTTGCACATTTCCACCATCTGAGTAATATCCTGTTTCATATTCTTCCAATATACATAGCTTCGCATTAGCGACTTCATTCTATTTTTACCAGGATTTCCCCTGTGGAAATCCTTTAAGATCCGCTTTTGTAATGTTTTGGGAATTACAACCCTTTCGTTGTAAAGTAACACATTGTCGCATAGAGAAAAACTGTCCGAAATTTGCTCATTTTTTCTGCTATTTTTTCTTTTGTTTCATTTATAAATTCGTCGTTTTTGGCTTCATTTTTTATGTCTTGTAGTGTGACTGGGAGGTTTCGAACTGTACAACATAGTACTGTCCTGATATCTTCTTCTTTTCTTAAGGCTGCGATTACCGTATCTTCCAATGGCTCTGTCTTTGTTGGTATGAGTCTCGACAGACTATCCGCATGCCCGATCTTCTTCGTTGGTAAATATTCCAATCTGAAATTATAGTTCAGAAGAATTGTTCCCCATCTAAGTAACCTATTTGCAGTGAGAACCGAAAATTGTTAGTAGCGGTTTGTGATCCGCCTGCAGAGTAAATTGTCTACCATAGATGTACCTATGAAACCTCGTGACTGCGAAGATAATTCCTAGAGCTTCTTTCTCTATTTGTGAATAATTTTTCTCCGCTGGTAGAAGAGTTCGAGAAGCATGTGCGATGGATGTTATTGTCCCATCTGGCATTTTATGTAATATACACGCTCCGACTCCGTAGGCGCTAGCGTCACTTGCTACAATAATTTCTAGTTTGGGATTGTAGTGTGCCAAAAATAAATCTGAAGTTAATATTTTTATTATTTCGTCAAATGCTTTTTGGCATTGATCTGTCCACTGCCAAACTTTTTCTTTCTTTAGCAGCTCGTTCAGTGGTGCGCGAAGTTTATGCATTTGAAGTATGAATTCCTGGTAGTAACTTACTAATCCTAGAAAACTTTGTAGTTCTATTATGTTTTTAGGAACAGGCATTTTTTTATTGCTGTTGACCTTTCAGGGTCTGGTCGTCTACCTTCTTGATCTATTATATGGCCAAGGTATTTGATTTCCTTCATGAAAAAATCGAACTTATTTTCTTTTACTTTGAATCCATAGCTTTGTATTCTTTTAAATACTTCCTGTACATGTTCTCTGTGTTGTTCAACGCTTTCGCTATTAATCAATACGTCATCCAGGTATGCAATTGTGTACTCTAGTCCGGCAAGCATCGTATCCATTGTCTGTTGGAATATAACCGGCGCGACCTTAATTCCAAAAGGTAAACTTTGGTATCTGTTCAGTCCTTTGTGTGTGTTTATGCATAGTAGTTTTGAACTTTCCTTATCGACTGGAATTTGCAGGTACGCCTCACTTCAATCAATTTTTGAAAAAAAATTTAGTGAATAGTTGTTCTGGATTGGGTAGAGGATAGTGGTAGTCCTTTATTGCTGCGTTCAAACCTGTAGAAAAATCAGCGCAAACTCAAATTTCGCCTGATTTCTTTTTGAGGTAGACCGTCGGTGCGGCCCATTTACTGTATTCTACTTTTGTCAATAAGCCAGTGTTTTCGAGTCTGGTTAATTCTTGATCAATTTTTTCAATTGATGCAAACGGTACGATATTTGCTGCCATTTTCTTACATCTTCCTAGGCCTGCTGAAAATACTTCGGATAAACTCGTTTTTAGTTGTTCTTTTAATTTGTCTGCCTCGGTTGGTAAGCTTTTTACATTTTGGCAGTACGTACTTATAGGTAGATCCCACAGTTCGAATCTTTGCATCCAGTCCGTTCCGAATTGGTTTTCTGTATTTCTTAAGACGTACATTTTTAGTTTTTTCGTCATACCATTAAATGTTATGTTTGTAATTACTTCACCCTCGAATTTTATCTTTCTCCCCGTAACTGATATAGCAATTTTATCAGTTTTTAACATGGTAGGTTTGTTCAGTTTTCTCCATGTTTGTAGGTTTATAATAGCTAGGTCTGAGCCAGAATCCAGCTGCAGCCTGACTTTCCTGTTTTGCATTTCAACTTGTACGTATTTTCTTATGTTAGTCTCATCTGCTTGGTCAGTCCTCATGATTCTTATTCTGCTTTTGTTTTCTCTTCTATTCCAACAGTGAGAACTTTTGTGACCTATTTTTTACATGATAGACAAGTTTTGAAACGATATGTACAGTCTTTAAACCAATGCCAAGTCCCACAGCGATAGCATGGACTGGGTGGTAATTTTTTTTATATTGATTTTTAGAGTTAGAAAATTTTGTTTTACCTGTTCTTGAGGGGGAAAAATCGGTTTGGTTTGTTTGTGAGGAGGGTAAGTTGGTTTGTCTTCGTACTTTATGTGTGTGTGCTATGCCAGCTTCTTCTATGTCTTTTGAGTCTTTCTTCACACTGATGCATCTCTGGCAGTCTTCGGCTAGCTTTTGAAATGTCAAATCTTGTTCACTCTCCAATTTAGTAAGGATTCTGCGTCTCATTTCCGCGTCTTTGGTTGAGACCAGACGTTGGACGTAAATTATGCATTTGAAATTGTCCGCGCTGAGTTCTGATAATTTGAAGTCGTCACAATATCTGTTGACAATGGACGCGAAAGTTATGTAATCTTTGTTGCCCTTTTCGTAAGGTTCATGCCTTTCCATCTTTTGTGGAATAGTGAAGTATTATGACTGAAAAGTTCCGTTAGCAGTTTAATGGCTTCGTTGAACGTTACCTCACTTGTTTTTCTGGGAAGGATTTAATTTACGAATTTGGTATATTCGCATGTGCATAATTTTCTTAGCAATAGACGCATTTTACGTGCGTCTGACCAATCTTTGCAGTCAAATTCATATAGATCTCTGTACTTTCGGAAGTTGTTTGCAAAAGTTTTATCTTCGTTGGGTGCGTGCTTGAAATCTTCGATAGTACTCCAAATAGCGTCTTGTGAGAGAACTGTTTCGTTCTCCGATTTTCGCTCCTTATTTGACATTACACGTAGCAATAATTCTTGCAATTCCAAATATTTCTGTTCGTTTTTTTGCTGCTGTTGAAATTGGATTTTGATAAGTTCCACAATGGTTGACATGAAATCTTCCATGTTGACGTATTTTTGTGTAACCTGATATTCTGTGACCTATGTACGTAGAAAAAAAAATTCCTTTGTTGCCAGTGAAATTTGATATCCAAAAAGAAAATTATTTTCTCTTTTTTATGGGTTCGCGCAGAACTAGTTTTTTTTTTTTAGAATCTCGCGTAGAACTTGTTTTTTTAGAGTTTACTCGTAGACCACTGTTATGTGCGACGGATAGCAAAAAATTATGTCCTCCGCGTAGAGAGTTTGTTTTTCTTTGGGGTTACCTCGTCGCCACTGTTATGTGCGACGTATAGCAAAAAAGTATGTCTTCCGCGTATAGAGTTCGTATTTCCTTGGGGGTTACCTTGTCGCCACTGTTATGTGCGACGGGTAGCAAAAAAGTATGTTCTCCACGAATAGAATTTGTATTTATTTTTGGGATTTCCTCGTCGCCACTGTTATGGTCCAGGTTCCTTGTACCACGGTGATGGTCCAAGGTAGAATGAATAATAACTGGAACACAGGTATGGAATAACACAGATATATTACAAATAGAATATGTACAAAAGAAGTAGAAAGTGTTAGTAATAACAATCAGGTTTAGTTAGAGAGAACGATGTTGTCTCGACCAGTATCACTATTCCAATGTCTTACAGTAATCGTCTGACGCTACTCTGTCTCTGACTGACTGACACTACTGCTTCCTCTTGAGGCGCAGTATTTATGGTGTACTGGATAGTCCATTACTATTTTGGGTAAGTTCCCATAACACTATCTATCTATCTATGCCTCTTTATATCTATCCATCGGTCTAAATTATTTCATATATACCTATGATCATATCTATCCACACATATATATATATATCTGTGGGTGTGTATCCATATCTTTTTGTTTTCATATCTGTCTACCTGTATATGCACATATATAAATATAAAAGTGGACGTTGAAGTCAACACACAGAGGCAACAGTCTGTTTCATACTAAATGCAATTCTTAGGCCACGTGCGTTTTGTTTTTTGCCCTACTATTTATATATACTGGTCACTGATGCATTGTGGGTAGTCTATTGCATTATTCTAACGGTCATTTTGGTGGGCGCTAACGGTCGTGTTTCGAATTATTCTAGGGGCTATTGAGTGGGAATAATTATGCATCCGAGTACAATTTTTATCGTATTGTTTGTCAACTTGCTTTAATTTATTATTGATTGTTTTATTGTTCGTTGTTGTTATTATGCTCACGCGTGTTTATGTGTACGTCCGTGGTTTGTTAATTTGTTTATTATTTACTTAGTTTATTTACTTCTTTATTGGTTTGCACTAATTTATTTTACTTATTTTTTTTACTTATTTTTATATTGATTTATTTTTGTTTATTCTTATTCGCTTTCGGTTTGCGAACTTTAAGTAGCATAGTAAAAATTCGTTTTTGAGTCTGCATTTTGAGATCTGATCGTTTATTTAGTAATTTGTGTTTGTCAGGAAAGGTAATTATAGTTATTTTCTCCTCTAGACAGAGTTTACAATTTCTGGATTTATTGTTGTGAGCTGATTTAGTTTTCCTTATTGCTCATGATGTTTTGGTGTGATTTGGTGTTAGTTTATTTTATCTCCGAGATATATTTAGGAAGCACTGTGTTATTTGCGTATCTACTATTTGTAAAGGATGTTTTGTGTGCGTAATTACTTTGTTTTCAGGTTCATTTAGTTACTCCTATGCATATGTTTTCTTCGTTATCTGTTGATGTTACAGTGGTTTAATATATTCGACTGTTCTGCAAACAATTGCCGTTTAAGGGATATCCATTCTTTGATCTGTTGCTACAGGAGGGTTTGATTTGTTCGGGTGGTTTTTCGGTTGTTTTTCTGTTATGCTCTCTATATTTTTTTGTTATTTGTGTCATGTTCTCGGCGCCACTGTAGCTGGTTTTGATTGTTTTTGTTGAAAACCTTGTGGAGAGTGCTTGATGCGCAGAAGTCTTTGTGTATGTTTTTCATTAATATTTTCTTACGTTTGTTTTTACGTTTAAGTTGTACGGTGGGTTCAACCATATGACGTTTATTTCCCTGTTGGCTTTTTGTGATGCGTGGGGTGTATGTGAGTGTTGCCGGGAAATCATTATCTTTAGAGATGTTTCATAGTATTTCTTGGCTACGTTGATGATGATTTCACTGGGCTAATTGTCAGAAATGCTGTAGTATCTGCTCTGTTATTACTAGCGGTTGGTTGTAAGACTTGTGTAAGTACAGTGGTTTGTCAAGGGGTTTTCTCTATAGTTTATAAGTACGATATAAAGCACACCGGTTAAATGGTGATTTCTAATAGAAAGAAGGACATATTTATGGTGTCGAAACATAATTGTAATTGTGTAGCGATTTTTAACATGTTTTAATATCCTAAAATTATAAATTACATATATATATATATATATATATATATATATATATATATATATATATATATATATATATATATATACTTTATTTGTATGGATGTTTATCTGGGGATCGCAAACGCGTGTCCATATAACTAAGTATGTTAGTTATATCACTGATATTGAGCGCTTTCCAATAATTATCGCACATATATAATATATAAATAATAAATATATAAATCACAAACACACACACATATATATATATATATATTATACACACACACACACACACACACACACACACATATATATATATATATATATATATATATATATATATATAGATAGATAGATAGATTTCGTATGACACGTTTTATCCTTTACAACTTTAGATGATTACGGGAATGCAAGTACACATGCGCATGATGCAGGCGAGATCCTAAAAATTTAAAAATATTTTTCATATATGTTTTGTGTATATAGTCAAGCCGATTTTATTTATAATCTTTTCCTTTTTTACGTTTTTATAACTTCTGTTATTTTATATCCTACATTGTGATAATAGAAGATCTGCAAAGAAAGGTGAAGTTCTGTAAGAACCTGGACGTAAATTTACTGAGGAAGATCTAGTGATCAAAACACTTTGTATAATTTCCGTCTCAGTAAATTCCTTTCTCTTATAATTTTCCCACATTATATATATATATATATATATATATATATATATATATATATATATATATATATATATATATATATATATATATATATATATATATATACACACACATATATATATATATATATATATATATATATATATGCTAAAACTATAACTTTACGTAAAGTATGCTATATTTATGGGTTAAAGTGGTCAATATCAGAGACAGACCGTATGTAAATATAAAAGCGAACAATGAGCTCAACATTCACTTTGTTCCATGCTTAAACGCAATCTTGTACTAACGGGCGAGCACCTCTCTCTCTCTCAATCTCTCCTTCTCTCCAAACACACACACACACACACACATATATATATATATATATATATATATATATATATATATATATATATATATATATATATATGAAAGACATTTTTGATATGTTTAACGTTCTTTTTATAGATACAAGTATTATAAGTAAGTATCTATAAAAAGAACGTTAAACATATCAAAAATGTCTTTAATAAATTTCGGACTATGTCCAGTTCAAATATATATATATATATATATATATATATATATATATATATATATATATATATATATATAATATTTTTTAAATAGACAAAAATCAATATTCTTACTTTCTACTATTGTAAATTTTATCAATATGGAAATATCTCTCTCCCTCCCTTTCTCTTATTATCTCTCTCTCTTTCTCTTTATCGCCCTTTTTTAGATGTCTCGTCCAGGAAATTTTCGGTCATGAATATCCACAGATTCCTGATTTTTCCTACTTGCAGTTCAGAGCCGAATCATCCTCATCTGTTTTATATTCCAAATGTAAGTAGATAATCCCAGGCAGACATTCTTGCCTAAGGGCAGTCTCCTCTTTATACTCTCTCCTGAATACCATAAATTTAACCTCTTTTTGTCAAATGTCAATCGTCATCTGTCTTTCATATCAGAAACTGTAAAAGTTACAGAAACTGGAACTCAGGTTCGCTCAACATGGTTGCCGTATAAACCACAACACGGGTTTGTGGTTGTTTGCTGCGTTGGCAGACTGTCATACTCGCAAAGGTATTGGGAAAAACATTTCTTCAACAAAACTCCGCCTATGATTTCAATTTAATATAAATTTAAAATCTTTCTGATTCAATAACTTTACCCTATAAATTTCAAATAATTCTTTTAGATATAAAGAACAAATTTAAATACAATAGCAGAATGACTGGTTACTTTTGAGATCTTGTTTTATATTATGAATAAAGAAACAGTTCAAAAGAGAACGTATTATATGAGTAAAAATTAAGAGAGAGAAAAAAAGATTTTTTTTAAGTAGCTAATAATACAACATCGTGGACAACACATAGGAAAGTTTGACTATTATTACAACTCTATAAAAAGAAAGCGAACGGCATAGCCAATACAAATAACGTCACTGTGGACATTTCCGGGAACGGAAATCACACGGCAGACACGTCATTAAGAGCAAGTCCATTAGAAATGACGTTCGAACCTTAGAAATTTGTAAAGATGAAACGGTGATGTAATGACCTCAGTCGTTTGCTTACTCAAGTTTGGTGTGTTAGTTGAGTGAAGCTTTTATTAGCATTGTTGAATACGTGGCTTTTTCATCAGTCTCTGATTTTCTTTTCACAACAAACAGAAACTTTTTAGTTGACTACGCAAAACTGCAAAGCGAGGAAAATGAGATAGATAGATAGATAGATAGATAGATAGATAGATATTTCAAGTATATAAACAAATATTTCAATAGATAAACATTTCGACAAGTATTACAATTGGTACATAGAGATTTCAATAGATGAATATCTGAACAAATAAATAAATATTTCGATAGATTTACCCTGTCTTTTGAAGTAGAGGATTCTCCCTTGTTTCTTGTTTAGGATAAAGTTTACGAATACTTCTAAAGTCTTTTCATTCTCATTCACTACCAGTAGACCCTTGCGTCTTAGTGGCATTATCGCCTTTATTGGGGAGAACTGATTTAAACCTCGATCAATAGATGTGCATGTAAATAGATAGACTGATCAACATTTGACTAGGTAGATAAAAAATTTATATATATAAATATATATATATATATATATATATATATATATATATATATATATATATATATATATATATATATTAAATAATTAAGTAATAAACAACCTTAAGTTTCCATGACTATAATTTATTTCCACAGAAAATATATTTTAGGGGGAAATAAATTATAGTCATGGAACCTTAAGGTTGTCTATTTATTAGGTATTTAATTAATATTTGCTCTGGTTTTACATTGAACTCTCTGGATCACATCCTGTTTCACATGGATTGCCAAACCTTTCATTATCTTACTATATATATATATATATATATATATATATATATATATATATATATATATATGTATTTTACTATACATATATATATATATATATATATATATATATATATATATATATATATATATATTATGTCGACATAATAGTATATCATCTTTGATGGTAAATACCTTTGTTTAAATGTCCGTATAACAAATTTTGAAGATGGCTCATGTGAGCCGAAAGCTTAGATCAAGGAACACCTTAATAAAAAAATGTTGACAATTTTTGTTTTTATTTTCACCCGAAATTAAAGCAACCATACGAAGTTTAGAACGGCTCGTGATCAAACATAATAAACATTCATTTTCTGTTATATTTAACAATATTTGTTTATATATATATATATATATATATATATATATATATATATATATATATATATATATATATATATATATATATATATATATATATATATATGTAATGTTGTCTCTCTTGGCATCTCGATTTCAGTCACAATGCAGCAATATTCAATGTACGGACAAATGACAGAATTATGAATGCGCAACATGGGTACTGTCAAGAACAATTGTCTGGCACGGCAAATTGAATCAACTTTCCTAGCAATTGACTCACTCCTCATCATGTCAGCGAAGTGAACCAAGAAGGCTCAACGAGTTGATACACTGGAGGTTAGATCAGCCATGTGGATGGAAGTTAAAAATGGTTCCCTATGGTAATTAAAGATATCACCTTCGTTCTGAGAGCGTTAAAATTTACAAGCCATGTCTTGCCTTAGTTAACTACTGATTGGATGTTATTAATTCGAAATATATATTATCATTATATATTATTTAGACCATAATAACGTTTAAGAAATAATAAAATTCAAGTTAAAATATAGTTAAGACGTTTAACAAGAATCGACACAGTAGACGACCATAAATATACTTTTTAATAAATAAACAGGGCGTCTATTTAAGTACGAGTATCCACTAAAAATAACGTTTAAAGTGATGAAATCTGTTGGATTAATAGAATAAAAAATCCATTACTTCTTTTAAAAATTGCTTTGTTTACTTTTGGATACGAAACTGAGCAGATACGAAAAAGAATTTTTCGTTTAAGGGCATTATTAAATCATGCCTGACCAGTTAATTTCTTCGTAGATCAACTGGTCTAAAGCAGATCGAATATAATTACGGTTCGCTCTGCTCAGTGGGACACAGTTTCGAATCCGACCGGAAATCGCATACATTTCTTTAATAGGATTTCTCGACTATTCGACTATATAGATCCAGAGAGACGAAGGAAAGCAAAGGGGGCCTGATTGTATTGTGGCTGTATCTCGCCGTGGAAACGTTAAAGAGAGCAATTAGAGCAAAGAGAATAATGTTTTACTTAATTTAATATAAGGTGCAAACAAAACAGTTCTCAATGTGGTTAGACAGAGCGAATAAGGATATATATTAATAAATACACATATACCTATATTCAAAGAGCAAATTAAAGTTTCGTGGTTCTACCAGGCACGAACTGTTACCGTTGATATATATATGTATATATGTATATGTGTGTGTGTGTGTGTGTGTGTGTGTGTGTGTGTGTGTGTGTGTGTGTGTGTGTGATTTCTCGTCCTGATGCAAGAGGCTTCATCATAAAAGCGTAGCAAATTATGCCGCCAAGGTAACTAATTGCCAATGATTAAATGATCATCTTATACAGAAAAAACTGGAGACCAAATTCCTCTCAGTGACTGTCGGTCGTTTGCTTTGTATAGAAATTATTCTAACCTTAGGCCAAAAAATATCAAGCATTGCCTGCTACCGTCGATTATTCACTGAATCGTCCCGCCCGTTACTTACTCTTGCCTCGTGTGTCAATTTCTCATTCAGATGCAAAGAATGCTTTCAGGTTTTCGTTGCTGCCTGAATTAGATCGCCATTATTCATGAATATTGAATGAGGAATTGTAAGGAACCAAACTACCACCTTTAAGCAAATATTACATACAGAATCATTAAAGTCAGGTGATGAAGTAAATGAAAACAGTATGTTTTAGTGATAAATAATAATCTGAGTTCAAATTTCTTCTGAAGCAGGGAATTTGGTGGCACCTAACGTGGATTCCAGATGCACTTGATGCGGGTACTCAGTCCAAGTCTTCAAGATCTCACAGTTATCTGCAAATATGAACTTCAGTCCAAAACTGGCGTGAGACCGAAGGGTTCTTGGGATTTGTTGATTCTTCAATTTGCACATTAATTCTAATTTTTTTTTCTATTTCTGCTTTCTTAATCAACTTCCCAGATTTGGACAATAATCTGCTTCCTCGGACCGCATACCAGACTCTCGATAGATAAAAAATAAACTTTAGGTGAGAATAAATCTAGACGATCCTATTCTCACCAAGGAAAATGTCTCCACGCTCTCTCTCTCTCTCTCTCTCTCTCTCTCTTCCCACCCTCTTTCTCTCTATCTCTATCTATTTATCTTCTAGCTAAAATTTTATTTTAGGCTTAACCCTTTTCGGCTCGGAATCAACATTTAACCACCTCATGGCCTCGGTGTTATAAGTTGGAAGCATTAGATCGGCCAAAGGAAAAGTGGGTACTGTTGTTAAAGGAATAACATTTTTTGCCTAATAGATGCGAGCTGAATTTTGAGATATGAGCGAGTTTCAGTTAAGCATGCTCTAGTTGGCGCAGCAAGCGCTATGCGTCGAGAATATTTCCTTTCGTTGTACACATGTTCACCTGGCCCTGGAAGGATCTCTGTTGTGTTCTGTTCTGTTGTGTTCTGTCTTTTTTGTCGTTATTTTACAAAATTCCTTTAGTGACACCATGGATCCGAAGATAGTAAGTAAGTGGCGAAAATCCGAAAAGTATGTTTTCGCTTGAGGTGAAGCGGGAAATTATATATAAAAAAAAAACATGAGGAAGACGTACGAATAATGGATTTGGCGATACAGTATGAGCGTTTTACATCAACGATAAATAAAAAAAACTTATAAAATTTTAGAAATTAAAAAAAAATTAGTTACAGTAATGGATAAAATGTAAGCGTTTTAAAAAATTGAAAAATTAAGTGATAAAATTAATCTTCGGTATCTTAGGCTAGGCTAGCCGTTGCTAGGCTAGGCGAGACGTTGCTAGGCTAGGCTAGCTGTTGTTGAACCTTTCTCTTTATCTCCTCCACCAGTTGTTCTATGACCCGTCTGAACTTCGTCATTCAGTACAGTTTGTTTCTGTACAATTTGTTTTTTATCTTTTGCGTTATTATTTGTAAACTAAATTTCTTGTGTATTCACACATTTTACTTACAAGAAACACACACATACAAAATCGGAGCGAGTTTTAAGAAAATAAGGGTGTTTTGTAGGGGCCCGGAACGAATCGGAAATATTCCCATTAATTTCAATGGGGAAAATTGATCTGAGATACGAGTCTTTTTAGTTACGAGTTCGGTCTTAGAACGAATTAAACTCATATCTCAAAACATTACTATATGTATATATATATATATATATATATATATATATATATATATATATATATATATATATATATATATATATATATATATATATATATATGTGTGTGTGTGTGTGTGTGTGTGTGCGTACGTGTGTGTGTGTGTGTGTGTAAAAATTCAGATATGAATAAAATGTATCTGTAAAAAAAATATAATAGCCAAAAGGAAACTTGTCTCCTGATCGACTTTATCAAAGTAAAAGAACAGGTTTTATTTTACAAAATGTATTTATAAATAGATAAACATCGTTAGATTTATAAAGTTTTTAAATCTAAGAACGCCCAACAATATTCTTAAGGTTAGGGAAGCGTAGCGATGTAATTTAATATCTAAAAAACGGAAGTGTGTAAATGTTATTTCTGTTGCTGATTTTTTTCTC
>OZ038487.1:78678602-78731102 GCA_964036315.1 Acanthosepion esculentum | reverse complement strand
TCGCCAAATCTTATGGCATTTTAGAAGAAAAAACAGTTATTTAGTAACGAGTGTCAACCTCCCATTGGCCATTTCCAGGCCTCTTTCTTTTCTGTTTCTTACATCTGTGGTATATTTTACTTTGTTTCTCTTTTGTCGTCAGTTAGTGGGGCGCCAAACCCAAATTTATTTTGGTCCCCGATATCAGGAGAAGAAAGAGCCAGACGAAATGGAAAAGAGGAGCACGTCCTATTCCTTGTATTTACTGATGCGACGATCATTTATTCTGAAAGTCGGGCCCAGGTTATTGGATACAGCATCTAGTGACCTGTTAAATGTACTTCTTCAATGAATGGCGGGAAAAATCAGATTTCATGTCGGACAAATGGCGCATTCTTTTCATCAGCGTACAACACTGTTTTTATTGCGTCTCTTGAAGAATAGAAGAATGGACTCTCGGCACCGAGAAAGTTTCTTGATCAATATTGGTCTGACTTAAGACTCTCGGCCATGTTTCATGTTACATTGTGCAAAACGTGATGTATTATGATGGTTAATATATATATATATATATATATATATATATATATATATATATATATATATGTGTGTAGCTATGCTTAATGTATATATAAATGGTGTATTTTGGTACCATTTTTAATTTATACAAGTTTAGTTAAAGACCAACGAATGTTCGTTGTTAAAGATCTTTTGTTTATTTCAGTTACTGTTCCCGATTTCGTGTTAATGTTTAAATATAACTAGTCCAATATTTGAGTACTTTGGGCGTGTCTAAAATATTATTAATGAGTTATTCTATTATCTTTTGAGAAATCGCAAATAAAATGTAAAAATGTAAAAGCGATACAACACGAACTGACATGTAAAGAGGCAATATCTAAAAAATTTTATGTATTGTGAAAACGCAATATTTGAAAAACGTTGAAACTGACATTACGCAAAACATTTTTGAATATAGCTTTTAAAATTCGAACGTACTCAGACATTATGTAATTTATAGTTGAACCTTCACATGAATATAATAAAAATTGATTCTTCAGAAGGATCTTTCGTTGGTTTATTTTCATATATATATATATGCGGATCCACGGCACAAAAGCCGTAGTTTAATGTGGTGATATAGTAATTGTGAGTTCCACACACACATATATATATATATATATATATATATA
Organism: Acanthosepion esculentum; assembly: GCA_964036315.1. Lineage (NCBI taxonomy): Eukaryota > Metazoa > Mollusca > Cephalopoda > Sepiida > Sepiidae > Acanthosepion > Acanthosepion esculentum. Next base: position 78,729,930 of record OZ038487.1, on the reverse strand, counting down.
TTTTGACATGCACAGCTCATCAGTGTGGCTAGACGTGCGGTTGCTTCTAGCTAGGATCGAAACCCGACTGGATTTGCGTCAGTCGGAACTTCTTCCACTAAGCCGTCGGCACACGGCAGGGAAGAACGTGAATTTTAGCGTGTTTATTTTTAGATTAAGATAAACACACAATGACTGACAGTGACTCAATTCTGCCGAAGAATATTGGGAGTACTTGGGCGGTTATTTTTTATTTATACAAGTTTTGTTTGACCAACAAGTCAGTTTGATCTGTTGAAACTTGCCGTATATGGACATGGAGGGGAATATTTTATTAATCCACCGTATACGCTGCCTCTGCTTTGTAAAACTAAAGCATTATTGGGCCTCAAATTTATCTTAAATAACATTTATGATTATTAGTTTCGAACATAAATTAGTTATTAAAAGTTTTCAGTCTGTATACTGCACACGTAAAGCTGTCAATACTCTCTATAAACATCCACCAGATCTCAAAGGTTTAAATTTAAATCTGAACATCTCTACATTTTTAACGTTTTCGATGTAAAATTATAACCGACGTTTTTTGTATTTTTTCCTGCCCATTCTATATTAACTCACTGCAAAACATCGTGACGATTACAAAATTAAAAACAAAATTTTACATACTCCTCACACAAAAAAAAATATAAGTAAATTGTCTTCATTGTTTTTAACAACTGTCTTCTATCTTCTTAAAAGCTTGTTGATGACATTTTCGTAGGAGTTTCGTGTTTTTTTGTTGGAAGAAAGTTGGAAGATAATTTTCGACTGACTGTACAGAGCCAAAACATTGTCATTTATTTTTTTCTGTAGAGACAGATACAAATGAAAATCCAGGAGAATTTAAACTCATTATGCTTCTGCAAGGTCTTTTTTGCAACATGCGGTCTCGCATGTCGTGGTGGAAAATGACACCTTTTTCGATTTGCCGACATCGGCCGTTTTTCTTGAACGCAAGTCTCTTCAAATTGTGAAAGGCAGTTGAGATATCGATTGTCAAACTCTTAGAAATAGCCTCCGTACAAATGTCCGGTTTATTGATACGATGACAAGCAGTGCGTCTTCATCAACGTCGGAAGGTCGCCCGGAGCATGGTTGATCGTTTAGGTTAAAATCATCCTGACGAAACCTGCCAAACCACTACTTGACCGACCGAAGTGCTTAAGAACGATCCCAATAAACCATCTGAATGATTTTGTCACAGTTCCGATGCTTACTCCGTTCCGAAATTCATATGGCGAAAGCGCAAAGACTGACACCAACAGCAAAAATTCTTTCTCTAAAGATCTTCCTCCTGGACATGGAAAGCATTACGCTTTCTTGATCATTCGATTACTCACTATGAGTTTGATATATAGATTTGTTCATATATTTGTGTATGTGTGTTTGTGAATATTATTTGCCCTAGAAATTGCAACTGTATCTTTATTTTAGCCTACCAAGACATAGGTCAGTGAGTTTAGTTTTCTTCCTGGCAATAGCACTTGTGCAATCTGGAAAAATTGAGCCTGACATGAAAGTGTGCACAAAACAATGTTATATCACTGAATCCCACTATGCGGAAATACATTGCACTTGTTATATACATTGACGTATTTTTAACATTTATGGAGACTAAACAGTGGATTCGATCAAAGTTAGGAGTAACGTGTTTCAATAAAAAAGAGAGGATCGTCAGTGGCGTAAGCTTTAAGTGTGCGGCATGCAGACTGAAAACTCGCTTTTTACCAACGGCGTTTTTTAATTTGTAGTTCCCATTAGTTATTATTTTCGAAGCTTTCCTCATAGATAGATATATATATATATATATATAGATAGATAGATAGATAGATAGATAGATAGATAGATAGATAGATAGATAGATAGATATTGGGTTAAGTCACAAGTAATTTATGTGTTGGGGAACCAATTTTAATGACTAATTTATCTTCCTATCAATCATAAATGTCATTTTCGAATATATTTGGAGTCAACTAACACCTTAAGTTTACAAGACAGGGGCAGCGTATACAGTGGATTAAATAAAAAATATTGTTCTTCTCCGTGTCAGACAGCAATGCCGCGTACAGTAAGAATAACACAGAAAAATGTTTGGAACTCGGTTGATCTGTTCTGTCCACCTATTATATTGGCTTTCATCTTGCACCAATCGATTATTACCTTATTTTTCGATCGCTTGAAAATGCATTAATAAGGAAAAGTTTCTCCAATAAAAACAAAATTCAAGAATTCGTCGAAAATATTTCACACCAAAACCTACTAAATTTTACCCGAAGAGAATCTAAGAGCTGAGTGAAAAATGGCACAAAATCATTGCCAAAATAGTGAATATATAATTGAATATTAAAAAAATAAGGTAAAAGTTTAATTTTACTTTATTTTTTTAAGAATAACTTTGGTAAAAATAGCAATTATCTATGTCTAGATAGATAGAGAGAGAGGAAGTGAGATAGATGGATAAGAAGATCCACACACCCACACACACACCTATATGTATGTATGTATATATATATATATATATATATATATATATATATATATATATATATATATACAGATAGATAGATAGATAGATAGATAGATAGATAGATAGATTCAAACTTGTTTAGGAGAATCAGTGCCAAGCAACCAAAAAAAAAAAAACAACGAAAAAAAAACAGAGAAGATAGCGTGTATACTGAAAACATTTTATATTTGATGTTGGCATCTCTAGAATTTATCGATGTACTGTCAATGTCCAGAATTAATTCTGTTTTTCATAGATTCATGACATTATTTCTGCTTATTGTTTAAATTTTAAATTTCTCCAAGCATTTCTCTCTTCATCTATGAGAAAGACTGTTACATGGCCGTTTGTAATCGATTCTGGCTATTGGCCAGTTTCTGTGCCTCTTATATCCAGGCAGCATTTGGTTAATTAATTAATTATAGCACAGATATAACCTCCGTTTACAGCCTTGCTGTTCGACACGGAAAACACTCCTGGTAATGAGAAATGCGTACGTGCGTTCAGTCAGGACAAGGGTAAGAATTTTGTAGTAAGACAGATTAAAGGTGTTGGGAATTTTAGTTTCAGCATTTTTGGTGAATAAAAATGTGATATTTAATTGAAAAGACAATCTGGGTTTAATTGTGATTCATTCATAATTAAGTTGTAAAATAATGATAGTTTCTGATTCGGGCTGGTGAGGACATGAAGCAAAAAGTTTAGAATCTTATCCTTTCCAGGTGATTTCCATTTAAATACCTTTTTCAATGCATGGGTGACCTCTTCCACATTAATATCTTCCAATTTTACGCGTTCTGTATGTTCAGCGTCTGTTCATCCATTTATTATTTATGTTATTTTCATCTACCCTGGGTTTATTCCAAAGCTCATTTTTTTTCCTGCTTTTTTTTTACTTATCTGTAGATTTTGGCGAGTTACATTTGTACTTGCAATTATCTTTAAAAATTCTGTATCGCTTTTCGCAGCGTCGGATACGGACAGTTTTGGCGTTTAGTTTTTGTGTTATTCTCACAATCTCTTTAGAAATTCAGGATTCAGAATTTATTTAATATTTTATCATTATCCTGCTCTTAGATTTTTTATGCAATTATTGTTTATGTTGTATTAGTATTTTTTTTTTTTAAATCAGAAAACTTTGATTTATTTCTTTTTTGAGTCAGGCTGTGTTTTTTTACGAAAACTTGCTTTTCTATTCTTCATTTTTACTACATACATTTTGATGCAGCAGCAGCAGCATAGAGTAGTAATTCATTAAATGAAGTGAATGCGCTACAGGATCAACTTGAGGGATTCTTTGTTGGCATTTGTGTTGCTATTACAAATTAAATTATAAAAAAGAACTCGTTATGTCCTTTCATAGCAATGTTTTTGATTTTGATCCATTCAGCAATTATTCCGTTTCTGATACTCTGTTCTGATATATTCATTACTTCTTTCGTCTTATGGTCATATACCATTTAAACACCGGTTCTCGTAAGCAGCATCGAGACTGGTTAGTACCTAGATGGGTGGCACCTGGGAATGTAAGCTTGGATGTGCGGCTGATGTAATGTATAATGGCTCGGAATTGTTAATCGGAGAGCCGGTTTCCAAATTCACTTATGTTTGTTATATTCACTTACTTGCAAATGAGCTATGAATCCAACTTTTCTCCTCCATCTATAGGTTAATTAGTAAAACTTGAATCAGTAAATCATTATTATCTCCAAAAAATTCTTCGAAACTATAAAATAATTCCTGGCTTTAAATAATCCCCAACGAGTTGATAAGCCGTAGAAAACGAATCAATAAATCAATCACTAGTTATTTTAGTGAGATTGTTTGAAAATCCCAACACATTCATCTATGTTTCCATAATCACCAGGTTATATTAAGTCCTGCGCAATGGTTTTGTGCCTTCTCCGCCCCCGAATCTATAATACGAGCTCTCCCACCCACCACTCTATTACATCACAATTTTCATAAGGTAGTATCCACATAAATACAAATTTTATAGTAACCTAATTATGCACAATAATGGATCATATGCAATATAGGTGGACAATTAAACTAGAAAAATTGAAGAAAAAGACAATGTATCTAAATACAAATTAGAGACATGTCGTAATAGATCATTCCATCTTAAATAAATCAACAATATTTTGCGACAATATTTAACATGAAATCTTTCTTGTTAAAAAGTTGAATAATTTAAAACATCCAAAATTACGGATAAAAATATAATGATTTTTATTGTGTTTTTTCGAGACTTACCTTATGCAAAACAAATTCACGCATTTGGACGGAAAAAAAAAACAATGACATCAAAATCCGTGAAAATTTTCTATCCTTTAATAGTCAATTGTAATTAGTTTAATTTATAATGTATATGAATGTAGGTATTTAAAAACAAATGCTGATAAGATAGCGCATTGCCCGGAGCGCTAGATCAGGCTTGACCCACCCGAGTCAGGGTTAATTGTGTGTAGTACGCACCAACCCTGGAGTATGCCGGTGATATTTCTTCTTTTTTGAATTCTGTTTTTTTATTTCATGATCTGGAAAATGTTCTACTTTGAGTGTTTGTTTAGCGGCATATCAATTCTTTATGGGTCATTTAATGCTGAAATTTATTTTTCTTAGGAGCATTAGTAATTTCGTTTCCAAAAATGTATTACTGGTATTTATTTTTTAAATTTTACAAAAATGTATTACTGGTATTTTTTTACTGTTAAAATATATTGCTGGTATTTTTACTATAAAAATGTCTATACTTTCATAGTGTTTTGACCCCAATCTGGGCATTCACTATTTTTCCATAGCTGGGTCCCTAACAGGTGCTACTACCCCTAGTCAGAGTGGACCTGGGAACAATAGTAATTACGAGATGGTTCCACGCTCCACAAAACCTCCCGATCAGAGGCCTTACTACCTGATGTAGTTTATCGTCATATCCAGAACGGTTTTACTTTGACTCATTTGCTTTCATTGTTGAGCTGTGTATTGTATTCCGCGTGTTTTTCTCAAATGTGATTGTATTTTCTCTTTTATTTGATCAATGCTAGTCAGCAATTTACGTTTGATAATATTTTAGTGTAACTTAGCCAGTTTATTGTTGTTTACTTTTTATCTTACGCTTGTATTATTTTTTCTCAAAATTCGACACGGTTGCTCTGTATTTGAAAATTCTAATAGCTTATAGACGAGAGTATTAATTGGCCACACGAATGTATCTTCCCTGGGCCATTACTGTCTTCTCCGTTGAATGGAACCTGTGGGTGTTGGACATGGATGGATATCAGTGGCTTGTATCCTATTGATAACTCCAGTCCCATATTTTTTTGAAAATCTGAACCAATAGTAGTCTTTTCGATCTCCGACTGGTTCGTTTCCGGGAAACGCAGCCCTTGTTTATTCGGGCGATGACCGATCCAGTATAAGTTATGATTGGTTGCCATTTCAGAATAAAAGTTTTGTTTTTAATAAGATACCTCAAAAACCGGTATTTTAATCTTGAGATCATCTACCAAGACTCAAAAAGGCTTATATATCCTTAGTTGAAGCAGGTCATCACATGTAGGCTGCCAGTCTCTTATAATGCCTTATAAAGGTTCTACATTAGATTTTACTGTCTACTTTGCCTACACTTTAGCTTTGTTTTTCTAGACGAGAGTCTCGTCATCTATTAACATTAATATTATTGTTTAACACTGTTTAAAAATATTTCGACAGTATGTCTAATTCTTCAAGTATAAAAATATATTTAAAAATTATTATTCTTTATACAAACGTCGCTTGTCGTGAGAAAAAGGGTTTTACCGATAATCAACGCAACACACTTAGTGAAAAGCAGCTATTCTGAAGGGAATACAATTGAAACAGGGTGGTGATTGGGCACATCTTGAAATTTTTCATCAGTTGTTCAAATAGTAACCTCAATTAATCAAAGGATTAAGTGCAAATCGTAAAAGTTTTCGCGTGAAGCGGATTGTCCTTTAGGACTTCATTGGAATGTGTTATGATGGTGCGTCTACACATGTTGTAAGAGCTAGGGCGCAAATTTTACTGTGGATGTTCTTCATCGTAGAGATTATCTCAACGTATTAATGACGAGACTGGACATTATTCTGACATAACCAAAATGCTACTCTGATCAAAGGAGACAAATAATTACGACGAAAATGTTTAGAGACTGCATAAAATTTGCGCCCTTAAATTTCCAGGTAGATCTATTATCACATGAAATCGGAGAGACTGTATATACATAAGCAATAGAAATTATTAGGAATTCATCGAGTCTAGAAGAAACCTCAACAGAAAGCTGACGTCTTCGTCCTTTATTTGAGAGTGCATCAGCAGTGCGCATCCACTACCGAGAATTGAACCCGGACCTTTACGATACGATGTAAGGGTTATACCGACCGTAGCAATGGACTTCAGTGACAGAGAAGCAACGAGCTAGACACGATATAGCGCCGCTCTTCACAAATTCCGTGATGTAAGTCATCCTAGTTTTCCTTACCCATGCCACGACTTCTATGCCCAAGCCGCTCCATCCATTACCCGATTATATATATATATATATATATATATATATATATATATATATATATATATGTGTGTGTGTGTGTGTGTGTGTGTACGCGCGCGCGTGTGTGTGTGTGTGTGTGTAAATTTAGAATTTCCAGCATCTCCGTTCGTGTGCCTCAGCATAAACAAACCTAATACGATGACGTCCTAAAGGATTAAATGCATCACACGAAAAGCTTTTACATTTGTCAGACATTTTTCCCCAATATTTTTCATGATATATAATTTTTTAATATTGTTATTTCATATATATATATATATATATATATATATATATATATATACAAGGTAACCCAAAAAGTTCTGTCCGTTTTTTGATTAGTCATTGAATGAAGTTGAAATATATACGAAATGCGTGTAGCAATTGTTTTCAAATTCGGACAGCCGGAAGTAGGAACATCAGACGATATAAAAAAACACGCGCACCGTGCCCGACCATCAGTTATAAGCCGGACAGCTGTGAGAAGGATGGAAGTGTCTAGAGATCTCGTTCAGGGCTGTTTGCTTTACGACTTCAAAGTGGGCTTATCATAAGCTGCATCAAGTCGCCGCATATGTCAAGCGTTTGGGGATAGTGCTGTGGATGAACGTACTGCAAGGCGTTGGTTTTGAAAATTCAAGTCGGGAGATTTGTCTCTCCATGATGAACCTCGCAGTGGACGACCACAGGTCTTGAATGACGGAGTCCTGAAGGCGGCCATTGAAGACGACAGTAGTCTAACGTGTGGTGAACTTGCAAGACAGTTCAACGTTTCCGATGAAACAGTTAGACTTCACTTGCACCGCCTAGGTAAGACGTACAAACTGAGCAAGTGGGTTCCGCAAACGCTGTTGGAGGTCCACAAGGAACAACGAGTGGCAGCCTGCGTATGGCTGCTTTCTCGCCACCGTACCGCATCCTTATTCAATCGAGTGCTTACCAGTGATGAAAAGTGGGTTCTGTACGAAATACCCACGCATTCCAGACATTGGTTGTCTCCTCAGGATGCTGTCCCTCACACCGCAAGACCGCCTATGCACCCACGCAAGATTATGCTTTGTGTCTGGTGGACAGGTCGTCAAGTGGTTCATTATTGAACTGCTACCAACGAGCCAAACAGTCACTGGAGACCTATACTCGCAGCAATTGAAACGTGTGCAACAGGCATTGCGCCAGAAGGAGCCAGCACTGGTGAATCGCAAAGGTATGCTTTTCCTCCATGACAACGTCAGGCTGCATGTCGCGCGAGTGGTCAGGGATACCATACAGCAAGTTGGGTGGGAGACTTTGTCCCATCCACCTTATTCACCTGACATTGCGCCATCCGATTACCACCTCTTCCACTCCCTGGATAATCATCTTCGTGGGAAATCCTTCACCAATGAAGCAGACTTGCGCAAAGCCCTCAAAGGACTTCTTTGCGTCAAAACCCCCCGAGTTCTACCGCAAGGGCATTGAACAGCTGGAGACACGTTGGCAGAAGGTGCTGGATGCCGATGGCGATTACTTCGAAGACTAAATATAAGTTACACATACTGTGAAGCGTTTTCTTTTTTTCCTTTAAAAACGGACCTTTTTTTGGTTACCTTGTATATATGAAATAACAATATATATGAAATAACAATATATATATATATATATATATATATATATATATAAATATATATATATATATATATATATATATATATATATACAACTGTATTAATAATAATAACACAAGAGTAGTATACGCTTAAACACAAACTGCAAATTGTAATCACGTCGCGACAATTTAAAAAAGCGATCAATACCAATTATACGCTATTACTATTGCAGGAAAACTGAATTTAGAAGTTAAATCAGAAGTAAATCGCAGTGGCACAACTTTATCGAAACTGCGCTTATTTTTATTATTTTATTTTGTCATTCGATATCACTGATATTTTCAAAACCGTTAATGGTGTTTATATCCCGTAATATGAAATAACGTTGGATTAAATTCTACTTATTGTTTAAAACGATTTGTTACGGCAAGAATGTTAGTCGATATAGACTTTGAAATGGCTATAACAGAGACGATCATTTCTTTAAAAGTGTAATCGAGAATTGCTTTGCTGTGATGGCTTCCAGTAGTTTAATGTCTAATAGTACAGAGCACTTAGCTGAAAAAGTATTTTCCTGACTGAAGAATTAATACATTATGATTATAGTCGGCAAGTACATTTTAATTCTTACGGTCAAGTAGAAATTAATTCTACTGCTTTGCAAAGCCAGTATGCTTACTTAAACTTATTTCAGTTCATAAAATCTTTCTATTAAAACGGTATTTCAGGAAATCAGGCTTCTCAAGTCCATTAACTGTTTTCTTTATTTCCAGTATCGATGGGAGTTTTCTTCCTTGCTTTCTCTTTCAGGTAGCGAGGAACGTCATCGTCTTGAATATCCTTATTTTCACTTCCAGTTCCATGTGATATCCATTTTTGTCGTTGAGTAATCAGCTGGATTCATATGAATAGAATATATATCAAAATAGTGGAATTTATATGAATAAAATATATATCTAAATGTTGGAGTTTATTTCATCAACGTAATGCTAAAATCCTATCGAAGAACATTAGAGAAATATTTGACAAAAAAGGATTTTCTGCCTAAAAATGAACCTGTCTTTTGTCAAGATGTTTATATATGTTATTGTGGCAAGACATAGTCAAACTCCTTACTATTATGAATGGACTGAAACATGGAAGATAATACTATTGCAGTGACTTGTACAGCTTAGTATTGAATATTACTATCACTGCTGCCTCTGTTGAACCAAGTGAAGTGTATAGCCAGACCACACAACAACAGTTGGCGACGAGAATGTTTCAATATTTATTATTATAGTGGTGGACAAATTTTCGTTTTTTCAACATGTGAAATCGGTACGGGAAAAAACTTACGCCGGAAACAACGGAACATTCAAATATCTGAAATATACATTTGGAGAACATTTTCAAGTCCAACAATTTTAATGTAAGCAGTAATGTTGGAAACAACAGCAAGAACAATAACAACAAGAACAGCAACAACAATTCCTGAAAACATTGTTGAAACAACATGAACAACAGCAAAAAATACTAGAATTTTTTTATGAAGAGTTAAAGTAGCAAAAACACGTCTACTTTTTTCGCAAAGGACTCAGTAGTAAATGCAATTGGCGAATTTAAACATAACCCTGATGCTGCAGATGCTATGAGTAAATCTTCAAAAAAGAGGAAGGAAATACTATTACAGTGACTTGTCTAGTTGAGTATTGAATACTACTGTCTCCGATTGACTCTGTTGAGTTAAGTTTTGTGTCATGCCATCACAATACATGTTTAATAGATAGTTTTTTATTCAAAGTTGCAAATATTTCTCCATCTTCCAATAAAATATATAATTTCTTTGTGCTTATCTTTCGCAATTTAAAAGAAACAATTTCCACGGATAAGTAAAATCTATATTAAATGGCGGAACAATTAGAAATAAATTACAGTGTACAAATTAGAAGTTCTGAAATCTGTAGCATCTAACCTTAAACCAAGAGCATATCTGAAATAAATACTCAAAAGTATAGCAGAAATAAAAATCAATCCCAAACTAATAGTTCCGAGGAAAAAATACAAAATGCTGTCCACGTTTTTCATCTTTTTTTCCTGGTCTTTCTACTTTTTAATTTAACCCGTTCCAAAATTAACGACTTGATATTTATGAATAATTTATGACTTCGACTCTATTTCTGAATTCTCATTGGCTGCACATATTCGAATGTGAGAAAATAAACGTGTAAGATTCTCTGGAATTTTCACCGTTCCATAAAAAAATAGTATAAAGAAAAACATCAAATATGTGTAACTAGAAAAGATTAAAACTTCAGGAGCCGGAATTAAAAAGAAATAAAGAAATATATGAAGGTTAAGATGGAAATGTAAAAACACGTGATTTTAAATGGCATTTGCTCACACTTCTGAAGAAAGGAGAAAACGTAAAGAGAACACTGCATTGAATTCTCAAAGGAGACGACTTACCTTATGACATAATATAGATCATCAGAAAGTATGCAATTCAAAGTTGAATTTTATTTAACTTAGTCCATACTCATAGAATCTCACGACAGTTGTTTCTCGGGAGGGGGGCTCTGTTCACTGACATGTGAGACTCTCATCAAAAAGTAATTACGCCTTCGACTTTGGTTACCTACTCAATGAATATCGTGAAGTGCAAAGATTTTCGACACCATATTTTTTTTCTCATGAATATATATATATAGGAGTAATGTTAACGTTTGTTTTTTCCTTATCTGGAAACCTTCAGCCTTAATTGACCGATCAGTCACGGCTACTGTCGATTTAAATTTATAAAATTTTTCTCTTATAACAATTATTTAGAATAATAAGTTTCTCAAATCCACTGTTATCGTTCTTTATAGTATTGGTAGGAGGTTCTATTCATGCCATTTCTTTGGGGTGACATCTTGACATCGTAACATTAATGTCCTATTTTCACTTCGAGTTCCATGTGATATCCATTTTAGTAGTTGCTTTTGTTTAAAGTCTTCAAGTGATGTGCTTTCTCTGCTTTGATACAGTTCTTTCGAACAATTCTGAAAGTAGGATTTAACTTACCTTAAATTCAATTCACGAAAGCGGAGAGAATCTATAAATAAATTTCAGAAAAAACAAGAAAATTGTAAACAAAAGATAACAACATAAAAATAACGGCTTTTTATACAAAAATCGCACAGTTTTATTCTTTATTTCATCTTGAGAAGCGCCAGATTAGCGAAAAAAAGTATTAATGATTTATTATTTAAACACACATGAACACATGTTTATTTATTTCGTTTTTGATCATATAAAGCCTCGTAAGTTCGAAACGCCTAATCTAGTTTCAATGAAACGTTTTTCCGTTTGTCATATTCTTCAAACTTTGACTGGATTCTATATCCTATTTTAGAGTCTTTGATTGTAGTTCTGTAGCGCTAGACCGGGAATTTCGATGAAGGGTGATCTTCACTAAAGTCTACAGGGTTCATTCGCTCGGAGACACGGTTAACGATCGATCTGAGAAAGCGGTTGTATCCTGCCGACTGCTTACATATTTCTGAACAAGTTTGCCACAATCCATGACGAAAGTCGTGTTAACCTCTCGTTACGCTATCGATATCTCCGTGATAGATGTTCAGGCGAACTTCAATCCTTGGTTCCCACAGTCTAAATCTCCACATCTATGTGCTGCCAGGTCACATACAGAGTCGACTCTTCCTCATTTCTTTCATATTTCATTGGTAAGGAAAGATTTCTACTCAGACCAAGAACTGACCATTATAACAACTTCATTTAGTATTCCTCTACCTTGGGTGGATCTTGGGACTTGTATTAAGTGAACAATATAAAAAACTAACATCATTCTCTATCCGCATTCAAGATGTTTGTTACCAGTAAAGATTATAGAATAAGGTGATCATTCATCAGTTTGGATATGGTCGTAGGGTTGCTGCCCAGCTAAGTATCTGACCAGTTGCCTCCACATATCAGGGTAGAAAGCCGGAGAGATATTCATTCATTCATTCAAGGAGACATGGCGGGACCTATGCTTCTTCAGGTCAAACCACAGCCGAAGGCTCGCTTTGGTCACTGACACGCGGCTGTTGATTCCCTCGATGGATCCTTCCACACTGACCGTCAACTTCAGCCTACGAAACCCTCCATCCAGCGGTGCTGAATCAGCAAAACGCTGGCTGCAGACATATCTGTAGAACCGTCTCACCTACGGTGCTGGATGCCCCTAGAGAAAAGTATTTAATCCTACGGGGTGTTTAGAAACATCTCTCCTGGCCGGGGTGGAGGGCGATTTAACCACCTATAATACAACCAAGTGGCTGTTAGTAATGGTACCACAATGATCTGACATAATTAGATACTATATCTATTAGACTAAGTAACGCCCTGGTTGGTTAGAATCGTCTTCTATCCCTCGTCTGATGGTTACGCTCATCCTCGCCTCTCTCGAACAGTCTGTCCCCAGTTGCTCCTAGTGGAACAGTCTCTGAATTTCGAGTTACGCTTGCAGTCATCCTTAAAGGACAGTGCAGGGCATCGAAATCGTTGTTTTCTTGTGGCCAGCTCACCGTACATATCATTGTTTGGTATGAGATCATCCTATATTAGATGAACGTGTCCATTTACCGTAGTCCCCGATAGCAGGAGAAGAGAATCCCGTTTGCTCTATCACAGCGGCATTACTGATTTCTGTGTTGTGGTGTAATGGATAATAGCTCGAAATGAGAACTCGCAGAGCCGAGTTCGAATTACAGTCAGGTTCGTTACATATGCGCAAATACACTTCCGAGTTATGGGTTGAATAGCAGAACAGAATGAGTCCTATAACCTTTGATGGCAGTCAGTCTACCGCAGAAATAAATGTCAACCTACTGCGGGAAAATCTTTTGCCTCGTCAATCGGGAATCGAAAGTGACCCGATCGTCCAGGCGTGTATCAATGTATGACACTCAACTGACTGATGTGACACATGCGAAGCGTCGTAAGCAACGGTGATGGAAGCATTCTAAGCAGATGTGTCTGGCGTAAGTGGTCCAAGATTCACTGCCATACAGCTGGGTACTGAGGATAGATATTGTTTGCTGTTTGAGTTAAGCTGAGTTTTTCTCCACAATCTCTTACTCAATCTGACCAACAGAATAGCAACTGTAGTGATGCGTCTTTCGTTTATTTTATCGTGTGAAGCATTGCTCGTGTTTCCAAAACCGAGATAGCTTAAGTGAGCAGTGATATCCAGTACCTCGTGGCCGTAGTTAATTTTCCCCAACCGCATGACGCATAGAATAATTAAATTAACGACACTATTCTGGGATTGATTGATTCGTTTTGGTTTTTTTAAATGGCTTATCGACCCTTTGTTTTGAAACATATTTTGTAGTAAGAAAAATCATTTTTTCTTAAATGAATATTGCATTAACAATTTCCATTTTGAAAATGACAATGATTTTATTATACGAGTCCTACTATTTAAGACGTAGTTTAGGGAAGAGTTTGATTTATACCTTTCCCAAATTTATTTACGCGTAAGTGAATGTATCGAAACCGACTTGAATTCGAGCTCAGCCGACCGACTGCAGTATGATCACCGATGTTAAGCAACGTCGAGGCTGGTTAGTACCTAGATGGATAACCACTGGAAAATACAAAATTTTGTAAGCTTAGATGTGAGGATAGATAAGGGCTCGGAATTGTTAATCGGAAAGTCGAGTTCCAATTCCCGTTGGCTTCGTTATATTTACTTACGCGCAAATACCCCTGAGAAAAGTATGAATCCAATTCTTCTCTCCCCCAGCTAAGGATCCATCAGTAAAACTTCTATCACTAAACCATTATTATCTCCAAAAATATTCTTACAAACTAAAAATATGGTTTGGCGGAACAGGGAGTAGGAGAGTATCAAAATGAAAAACTTTACTTAGGGCTGCAAAGGATTAGGAAATTGTAAGGAGCCATGATCACCACATACTGAACTGACACGGTACAAAGAAGAAGTAAAAGATCCCTTCATTGCCAGTGGTGCCATAAACCGACATTTGATTAAACTTTGCTTCGCTTGCGTTAGGCTACTATAATAGGATATCCAGATGCTACTCATCTCATTATAGAAAGGGACACTTCGACGTGATATAATGGTTTTTCAAGCTTGTCTGGCTAAATCAATTACTACTGAATATTGAGTTCGATCTTTCCTGGGTGTCCCATACGTTCGGCCTTGTGCCACATCTAAGTTATATAATTGATATTTATTGTATCCTCTGTATACTCAGATATATATGCTAAGACTCGTTTTTTCCTGAAAATGCCCTCACAAATTACACTGCGTTTTAACACTGAAAGTTCAAGTTGTAGAGAGGTGTTTGTCAATCCCCACGAAGCCCAGTCAAGAGATACAAGCAATTACGAACCCCAAACATATAATATAAGGCTACAATTATCATTCACCTATATAATAAATGCGAATCTCAGTGTATTACTCTGTTTTCAGCTTTACTCCTGGAAGCCATAACCCAACATATTTGGAATCAGTCCGACTCCGCGAGCAAATTAAAAACATTCAGGGCCGGATCCAGACCAGCAAAGTTTTCATTACTGCGATTGTTTTTAAGTGATGTTTGAGACGAATTTTTTATACGATAACAATTTTTATATCTTGCAAATAAATTTGGGAATAATCGAAATTACTTGAGAAACCTAGCGAAAGCTACCCAGGAAATAAACATAATTGTTTGTTCGGAAAGTAAGGAGCTACGTACATCAAGTTGTCTTTTTAAAATTAAGTGTCTGTAAAAGAATTATCGTTCAACTTTTAAAAGATAAACTTAAATATTAATGCAATACTTAAATGCAGAGATCAATTTTGAGTTCTTCTTTAGTTTATTGTTGCCTATCGCATCTACTCCGCCCTACCTATTGTGATGAAGGTCCAATCAAGAGCCTTTCGCAGGAGTTAGTTTAAATGCTGCCCAATAAGGTGGCTTTTAATCTATTATGTAATAAATACCGTATACATAAGTATCATACCACGTATATTTTTCGATTTTGGGGATAACAAGTAGCTTTCTACAGGTACTATAAGTCTTTCATTCATCGAGGCATAACTTACGGTATCCTTGACTACGTAATAAAGGGTGGCAGATACATTTCATATGTACATCAAGAATAACAGCCTTAATAGTGCACGTGGTGTACTGTTGAAACAAACCAGTCAGCTCAATAGGCCTATCGTTAATCCCAAATGCGCTATCAAGTCCAAGCACCTACTATCCGCCATGTTTGTTTATGGTGATTCTGTTTGAATTATACCATCTGTAACTTGCTTATTAGTCTACAAGACTATAATATTAGAGTAATAGTCAGGATTGGACTCACGATACGTCTGTGATCTGTGAGACAGCTTGATATTTATTTTTGTAACTGTCTATCTAATAGCTGGCCACTCGTATTCGAGGATACCCGTCTACCAGGGCGGCTATTGCAGACGCTCGCTCAGGCACATTTGTGTTTGCGCAATATTGTTTATACTGCGACTATGCTGAGCAGACCTTAGTTGCAGTTTCTCGGAGAGAGTGTGTTATCTAACGTGATCAACAATTTGAACAAGGCCAGCCTTGATGACTTGTGGCTTTGTGATACCTAATTTCACTCACAAGGCTTGGGTCAACCCGTGGTATAGTTTTCAGACACTTTCCAAAGGTGCCGCACGCTGGAATCGACCTCGATCCGTTCCGAAAACATCAGGAAGTCTGAAAAATCGACCATGGTGAGATTCGAACTCGGGTCTCCTGGTCAGAAAGCAAACCACTCGGCCAAACTATCTGTCTATCTACGTACATATCTACATGGATACCACATCGACTTCATTCACTATAATAGAGTTCAAAACCATGCGCCTCGGGTAATTGTGAACTCCATAATCTTTTCCGTGGTTGTATATTATGTGCTTCGCCAGGGCCATATACGTATTTGAAGTCATAGATTTTCTGCTAGACTTGATGCCAACCATGACTAGAGAACTGAGTCTGACCTGCTATCTAGCCTATTGGCTGAGTGAGTAGACATGGATACATACATTCCCCAAGGATATTTATACGAAAGTGAATGTAACTATAACAATACGATTTCTCACACATCTTTAGACGATAAGGCGATAAATTTCTTCTTTTCGTAGGAATATTGTCTCCAGTTTATCTTGAGTGAACTTTAGGGTTAGTGTTACAGGATTCATCTCTCCAGTTCGCCTTTGAATTGAGAAACAAAAATTTTATAAATGATTTTAGATAGTCATAAAAGTAGTTCATTGGAGATTTGACCATCCATGTGTCTTTGGCGTGGTCCCAAATCTTCCGGAAAGACAATTGGATGGAGTGGGTGGTACTCCAGGATTATCCATACAAGCAGAGAGAGGCAGGAAGACGGAGGAAAGTGGGTCCAGCCATGAGAGACGTAGGTAGGTGACCAGAGGAGTTGAGGCTGCCCAGCTGCCAGTGACAGAAGGACTAGTAGTGAGGTCCAGGAGTCGCCGAGGCCAGTCAAGTTAGGAAGATAGCAGTCCACCTCTCAACGCTGAAGGAAGGATACGACGTTTGAGTGAGAAATTGTATTGTTGCTACTTCCCAACCAGAAAGTCTTGAAAAAAATTATCTTCATTTTAAAATTTTTTTTTGTTGAAAGTGATCACGGCCGAGAATACAAACCTGTCCACATAATGAGTTGGTTGTATACACAAATACACTCAACCTTGGATGTCATTACAGGTGCAGTGAGCGACGGACGATAGGAGAACGTAATCACAAAATTCGTCACAATTTCACCACGAATGTTGTCACATAACGAATTCGATTAAAATTCTAATTCGGCTCACTTATTTCTCGTTACGACCCGCAAACCATTGCACTACCTGCACGTAGTCTGATTCAAAACAAAATATGGAAGTATCCACTCAGTTTATCTCCTTAAGTAAAAATGTTTTCTGAGAGAAGCAGGGTTAACTTTCTTTCGTGTTAATTGACCCAAATAGTGCATCATATATCGTTATATTTGTCTTTGCTTCCTATTGGTAGACAAGTCCTGATTTAATTGACTGACCACAGATTGGTATTTTTATGATTTATCAACCCTTTCTGAGTTATTTCAAGCCGAAACCTATTTTGAATTGTATGTATAATTCTTTTATGCGAATGAATATTGTATCACCAAAGATTTTTTTCAAGATACAAGTCCAACTATTTAATCCACAGCTGGGGGAGAAGAGATAGATTCATACGGATCCTAAGGGTAATTGAGCAGAAATTAATGTAAAGAAGTCGACTGTAATTAGAACTCGACTCTCCGATTTCTCATTCCAAACCGCTATCCATACCCACACGCCTTGGCCACTGAAAAGAAGCCTCATTTACTTATCTATGACAAGCATTGCCGGTAACGACAGTCAACTGTCTAGTGTCGTATCATACCACATATATTTTTTCGAGTATTGGCGATAACCCGTAGTTTCCTTTAGACACTATAAGTCTTTTATTCATTGAGCTATAACTTACGGTATCTTTATCCTTAACTACTTAATAAAGGATGAGAGATACATCTCATATGTACACCAACAATGATAGCCTTAATAGTGCAATTTATGTACTGTTGAAACAAACCAGTCAGTTCAATGGGCGACGGAAAATATGACAAAGGATTCGGATGGTGCATAAGAACCGCGAAAGATACCTTCACGAAAGTAAGCAATTTATTAAGAGAGTAGAAAGTTTCATTTGAAGCAAAAAGTACTGAATGTAATACGTAATTTCCTATATAGCAATGAATGCTTGATAATCTCCTCACACATTAAGAAAATATCATGGACGAAGCAATTGATCAATGGGGAATATTGAAAGGAAATGAGAAACTGCAGGGAAACTTACTCTCAGAAAGAGCCTGATTCTTTTTTAAATCACAGGACACACTGAAGTCATGAGATGCAGGCAAGTAAAATACTTAACGAATGTCTGCAAATGGAAACAAGAGCGGGGAAAATAGATAGTAACGGGTTAAGAGTTATTTGCAGTATCAAAAGAGAGGTAGCTGTGGAGAGACATGATCACAAACATCTTGAAAATACATGATGCATAAAAGAAAAAGCAGTTTTCATTCTACTTAATTAAAAGTTCTTTTACGGTATTTTTTAACAAAGAAATTTCCAATGAGACAAATGCTCTAACATCTTTTCTAAGTCTCACCATTTGTAAGGTTGTCGTCGTTATTAAATCAATGAATACGTATGTCTACTGGAGGCATGTGCTATGGAATATAAGGAAAGTAAATTTGATTGTCTTCCGCGGTACGTCCTGAGTTCTCTGTCTTTCAAAAAATGCTGAGTTCATTTCTTTAATATATAAACTTATGAATAGAGACGTCACTAAATTAAGCCACATAAAACTCTACTGGAAGTCTGAGATATCAGAAGCGTGTTATTTACTCTGGGGTGATATGATTTGAAATTAGTACACGAGCGATTCGCCTTTTCAGTCTATTCTGAACAGTCTATGATTTGGTTATTGGTGGTTTTATGCAATCACGTCGTTCTTGTCTGCGTTGTCCATTGCTCTGCAGTTGAAAGAACAAAGCTAGTTATTATTAGATTTCAGCGTCTCAGTGGGGACTCATCATCCACGGAAGCAATAAATGTAAGGACCTTGCCATCCGCGGAATCAAGCATAGACACCTCACCATCCTTGAAATCGCTCAGCTTCCAAACATCCGCGGAGTTATAAAGAGCCAGGACATCAATATATGTGGAAGCGCCAAGAGTTAGCATTTCCCTTTTCATAAAATCACCGAGTGCTGGACATCTATAGAATTTACCTATAAAGACCTCATCATCCGCGGAATCTCCAATACTGAGGACGTTGCCATTCGCGGAATCGACAAAAAGAGGTCACGAACAGCGAAATCTCACCATACACACTTGAAAACCTCACCATCCAAAAAGCGGGAAACCTCACTATCCGCGTTTTCTCCAGGCATGTGACCTCAATAACCGCGGAATCACCAGTCGTGTGAATCTCACCATCCGCCAAACTGCTAACGGGTGAAAGTTTCTTTAGCTTTACTAGGTTATCAATATTCTACTGACCTTCGCAAAGTAGAATATACAATATGAGAAAAAATAAGACTACGAAGAATATTATGTTGCGTCAATCTTCCAAGTGTACAGAGGCAGTGTACCTAGAAAATCATCATTAAATTCCAGGACTTCCGGTCTATTATATCACGATGAGAAATACGCAACTATTTCAGTCTTGAGGTATATATTCGCCAAGTTTAATGTAGTTTGGCATATGGCCATAATTTTGTGACACTCAATGAGGATATAATTTTATAAAGTAATAAAGTATCACTTAAAAGTGCACTAAACTACTCTCATGCAATACACGGCATTATGAGATTTTGCTTAACTTATTCTGGCATAGAACCATAATTGTAAGGGTGGAGAGAATATCTACCTTACTTGTTTAAAAATGGTTTAGCTAACTAGCTTGTTAACCACAACTTGCCGTTGAAAACATACCCTATTTTCAGGAACAATGTTGCCTGTTATATGCCGGATTATCGATTACGTTTGGTCACTATTATAGTCATGTAAAATTCGATAATACACGTCTGATCAATTCTTTAGGCATCTCTCTCATGTCTATAGCACTATCGACTGTTTTCAACGTATGACAGTACAGCAAGTGAGTTGAGAACCCAACAGCCAGACTACTCGCACATAAGATTTAATTATAGTGGTAAAGTGTTGTGCAGAACACACCACATATTTGGGAAAAGCCGAATACAGAGAATATATATATATATATATATATATATATATATATATATATATATATATATATATACGAATAAATATAGCCTTAAAGTGTGCTATATTTATGGGATAAAGTGCTCAATATCAGAGATAGTGCGTGTGTAAATATAAAACTGAACATAGAAGTCAACACTTAGAGGCGACAGTCTGTTTCATGCTAGTGCAATCGTCAGGCAACTAGTGCTGTTATTTTTCTCGGCTATTTATATATAAGGGTCAGTGGTGCATTGTGGGTAATCTATTTTGACGGTTACTTTTACCGGAAGTCGCTTATTTGTTTATTTATTTATCTATGTCAAATTATTTTGCTTGTTTTTTTTTTGTTTTGTTTTTTTATTTTTATTTTTTATCTTATTTATTTATTTCTTTATTTTTTGTTTTGATCGGTGTTTTTTATTAACGTAGTAAAAGTTTGTTTATATAGCTTATTCTTGGTAGTCTATTATGGCGGTCATTTACCGGAAGTCGTTTATTTGCTTATTTATTTGGGTCTAATTGTTTTGCTTGTTTTTATTTATTTTTCATTTTTATTTTTGATCTTATATATTTGTTTATTTGTCATTGATTAAAGCCATTTGTTGAATTTTGGGGTTGAATGTTGTGGTTTGTTCTGACTATTATTTTTGTTTTGGTGGGAACAGTTTTTAATTTATTTATTTGGGTTGATTATCTTTATAGGTTTTTTCTAAACGGCTAGTTTGTCGGTATCGGTTGTTAGTTTATTTATATATTTGGATGTATTTAGATCAATTTATTATACTTGTTGTTATTTATTTTTTACACTGTATATTTCTCTTTTTGGTTTTCTATTTTTATTATTTTTTTAACGTTATATAACAGTTATAACTACTTTCCGTCCGGTTTTTTGTTTTGATATTTATAGTTTAATTTTTTGTTCATAATAGTTTGATAATTTGTTCATTATTTACTTTATTCATTTTTTTCCTTATTTTATTATTCTATTTCGCCTATTCTAACAGGTGTGGTTTAGTAGTTTGTTTGGATTAATTTACTTATTTTATTGTCATTTTGTTTGTTTAAATATTTATTTATTTTTCTATTTTAAGTTACGTAGTAAAAATTTGTTTTCATGTCTACATTTTGAGATTAGCTCGGATCTTTTATTTAATAATTTATTTTGGTCTGGGAAGGTAATGATAGCTATTTTTTCCTCCAAGCAAAGTTTGCAAGTTTTTGATAGGTTTTTGTAGGCTGATGATTTTTTTCCTTATTTTCCAAGATATTTTTGGTGTGTTGTGCGTTTTGTTTTTTATTTCCCAGATATACTTAGAAAGCATTGTGCTGTTCGCATATTTACTATTTGTGAAAGAAATTATGTACACAAAATGTCTCTGTTTCCAAGGCCCTTCGGTTACTCCTATGTATACCTTGTCTTCATTATCTGCTGATTTTATCGTGGCTTGGTAGATTACGTTGTTTTGTAAACAATTACCGTTTAAGATACATATATATGTGTGTGTGTGTGTGTGTGTGTGCGTGTGTGTGTGTGTGTGTGTGTGTGTGTGTGTGTGTGTATGAATTACAAATAAATGAAATTCAAAAATAACACTTCTGAATGGCTATTTCGCTCCTCAAGAGTTTATCAACACTAAAAAAAAAAAAAAAATAAAATAAATATGAATGCTAACTTTTTTAAAAAATTTTAATAAGAGACACTTAGGACAATAAGTTAGGCTTCATATTTATTTTGTTTTATTTAACCTTTTAGTGTTGACAAGCTCTTGCGGAGCAAAATGGCCATTCAGAAGGGGTCTTTTTTAATTTCTTTTATTTGTTATTTATATATATGCTCTGTAATAAATACATTGAGCTCTATTTGTGGATCAGTTTTAATAATTTATATTATTAGGATTCACTTGGATCACCTATCCACAAATTTTTAACTATATATATATATATATATATATATATATATATATATAGACAGATAGATAGATAGATAGAGAGAAGGCGAGGAAAGAATGAAAAAAAGGAAAAGAGAGAAAATGAAAGTAACAATCAATCAACAAACTAAAATGAAACCAACGCATTCACACACCAATAAAAGTACAAGAAAACCGAGAAATATTAACATTCTTTGTCCTGACGAGGAATTGCATCTATGCAACTACGAATCAGTGAAAAGATTTTTATTACTAATTCTATTAATGTTCTGTCTTTATCTTTGATATTGAGTACTCTATCATAAAGTCTGCCTGCCTTAAATTGTTTTATCAGATAACTACTAAAAAACCAGCAACTGTAGCTTCAAAAAAGATCTTCCAAATTACCACTTATTATTATATATAATACAGAAGATATCAGTGTGTGTGTGTGTGTGTGTGTGTGTGTGTGTGTGTGTGTGTGTCTGTGTCTGTGTGTGTGTGTGCTATTTATGCGCGTTCACATTTCTGAACCAATTTCGGTGAAATTGTACACACATGTAGCATATTTACTATCATAGGTCAAGATCAACTCTTCATTCTCCAGATACCCACCACCGCCACCGGGTTTGGCAGAAAAATCAATAAAGCCGAAGGTGGGTCCGACTTTTTGCAAAAACCAAGGCAAAGTTACAAGCGAAGAAAATTTTTATTGATTGAGCTAATAATGTTCTTTGCACTTAATGCAAAACATAATTCATGTTACGAGGTTTGTGTAGAGCGCTTGATAGTTTTACTGCAACATTGGCTTCACACAAATAATTGCAAAAACCTGTGAAAAAATCGGGCTTTTCTTACTCCTTAAAATAAAAACTTGAATAACTTGATGATTTTTATCTGATTTCCTTCAAACATGTTGCAAATCATTTGGCATCATGAAGAAATAGCGAAAAAACATTTTTCGGCCATAACTTCCTGGTTTTCCATCCGATGCTTTCCAACTTTACCATGTTAATTAGATATGACATACAAATTGTCTTACGTGAATGATTGGTTTAGATTATCTCAGTTAAGTGGACTAAATCTGCGACAAACTAAGTCCAAAGTGGGCTTTTGCCAAATGGCCAATAGTTTCTTCATGTGGTCCCATCTTAAATTAACATTCGAACAACCTTTGATGCAAAGACTGTTTGAGAAGGATTACTGAAGCATTAAAAGAGAAGAATTCGCCAATAACTTCGTATTAACCTCAGCTCTAGAGTAAGCGCGCGAAGAAGGAGAGGGGGCGTTGATGCCTCTGCACTTGCAGTTCAATCAAGCTCTGATGTTTCATCCCTGGTTTTGTTTGATTATTAAATTTGCGAACAATGCAATATTATTTGAGAATTATTACGGCCATAGGAAATTTACTGAAACATTGAAACAATTTAACCCCTGGTCAACGTCTACACAAGAAGGTTATATAGGTGGAATTAATTTATTGAGATCAATCAAACACTTGCGAAGGACATACCGTAAAAAAGATGAAGTGGAAGAGTAGCTTAATATACCAATGGTTGATGCATTCAAGAAGGGACACAGGCAGACATTTCTAGACAGGGATCCGTGTATATAGGGGGTGCTTGTATACAATTGTAGGCATGTACACCCGAGCAACGTCGGGTACCTTGGCTATCTATATAAGAGGCACGGTGGAGTAGTGGATAGCGGCCCGGATTGAGGAATCGGAGAGCCGAGTTCGAATTCCAGTCAAATCCATTGCATTCACTTACGTGCTAATAGCCTTGGTATGGGCAAATAGCAGGGCAGACTGGGTTCTATAGCCTCGGATGGCAACTGGTCTAGAAGGACAATTCTAAATTCAAAACCTGCAGAGGGACGTTTAGGGACCTTGTGGCACGTAGTGCACCAGGTCTCTGTATTCGACCCTCTAAAAAAGTGTGGTTGGTTCTGCACAGAACCTTCACCACTATAATCAAAACATATGTGCTGGTGTCTGGTTGTAGGTTCCTAGGAACTGCTTGACCTTTAATAAGACGGGAGAGTCCACCATATATATATATATATATATATATATATATATATGTGTGTGTGTGTGTGTGTGTGCTTGTGTGCGTGTGTGTGTGTGTGTGTTCTACACAGAACACACATACCATATAGCTACTTGTGTTGCATCGAATGTAAATGGTGTTTACAACACAGTGGCTATTTGCTCTTTACTTGGAAAGTGATAAAAATGTTTAAATATAAGTAAAATACAGGCTAAGAATTAGCAGGAACAATTTGTACCAACCCGATTAGTGTAAGTAACTAAGTGATCACGTGCCGCAACCTGCTTCGGTTTAAATACACAGGCAATCGCGTGAAATTGAAAAGCCCGCTCGTAATTTGGTCTGGATTAAGAGATGTTGCAATCAGTTGCTGAAGAATTGGCGGTGCCCTTCTTCATACACTACTTTCACACAACACAAGGACCGAGAGACCCTCAAAATAGTGTTTTATTGAATGAAGACTTTTATGGATGTAAGAAGAAGTGGTGAGGACTGTAGCTTAAGAGTATATACGTTATTGATAACGATTAAACCCAGACTTGTAGAGGTTAAAATTATAATCATCGGGGAGGCTTTCTAAAGAGATCCCGTTCCACACAGAAACGGCTAGAATACAAATGAAATGGGGAAAATTCTATTGCCTGTCTATGGAGCGGAAGGTCTTAATGGTAAAGATCTGAACTAGGGAATGGAGCGCATCAGAATATTTTCCATGTAAATGGTGACAGAGTAGTGACAGTCTTGTTGTGTGCAAAATAATTCATGATCCACAAGCCCACATAAATTATTTTGAACTTTCTTGTCAAGACTGGAATGAGATTGTCTGGATTATTGTCTTTTTCTTAGTTGGTTTTAGCACTACATTTCGACCGATGTAAAAATTTCAACTTTCTTTAATCTTGTTCGAAATCTAAAATGAATTATTTTCAATCATTGAAGATTTGTTATTAATCATTCTCCAATGATGATCACCGGATACCCGGGTGGAATATACAAGTATGGAATAATAATAATAATAATAATAATAATAATAATAATAATAATAATAATAATGGGAGTCCATCATGGACGGGTATCTAGAGGTTGTTGTTTTTCTTTTAGTTTGAACAAAGGGGCAAGGAGTTACCTCCAGATACACTTCCTATCGGAGACCGTCTTAGTTACCCAATACGGTAATTTTAGCTGGGTATCATCCGTGAGGTTATACACTAATTTTATCAAAACCTGTCAGCATGTCGTACACATTTACTTGTGATTAATTTGTCTCGTATATTCTTATCAGGCTGGGCGTCATGACAGGTTTATTGAGCTTCGTATATATGTACATCGTCGTTACTTCATTGCCGTGTTGCTCTCTTAATAACAACAATAATAATAATATAACAAGTCTCACATAAATTTCACGGATTTAATAATGAACTTTTAATGTTGTACTCTGTACTTTTAAACCATGAACATTCCCAGATAATTATAAGAAAAGTGACATAATTCCCCTTAAAAATACTGAAAAGTCTTCAACAGATTGTTTGGTCATGAAACATTATAAAACAAACTGCCTCTATCTAAGGACCCCCCACCTCTCTCTGCTCTTTGGCTTGCACTATTTGTCTCTCTACATCCTTCTATTTCTTTCTGTTACCCCATCCTCATCAAGCGTGATACCATGCCTGACATACCCCATACATAGGTAGATGCGTATTAATATATAGGTAATAATGACAACGGAGATAATTTTACTCTGACACTTCACTGTACTTGTCAACCACGCAAATACAGGTCGTAGCATTCATAAAAACTAAACACTTCAAATACTTTGTTTTTTGGGTCAGTTATTAAACAATTTAATATAGGAAATATTGAAATTGAAAAAAGGAATGGGCTGCGTTTGCGACAGTTTTCTTCCAACGACTCAAAATTCTACAAAATCAAAAAAAAAAACTTGCGTCATGTTCTTAAATAGCCTCGTTAGATTGAAGCTTTCATACGGATGTCATGAGTAGACAACCTCATTCTCAGACCAATGGTCAAAAATGGCGTCGAGCAAATGAATACGCTAGGTCTTACAGAGGACTACCCCTCGTCGAAACTCTTGGACTGGTGCTAGAGAATTACGAACAAGAACTGTACCAAATAACAGCAATCACATCAATTGAGGACTTTCAACAGCAGCAACAATTAAAATGGATATCACATGTAACCCGAAGCGAAAAGAACGATATAAACAAAATGTTGACTTTTTATGCTACTTCATATAAAAGGTTAGGACAGAATACCCAACCCACTTAATTCTGAGGAAAGTGATAAGAGTTAGTGGAATTGTGAGAAGTATTTTCCTGAAAAATTGTTTTTATAGAAAGATTTTATGCATTTCAAAAGAGGGTGACACTAAATTATCGTTCAACGAATGACAAATGTTTCCGGATACCATTAGAGGTTAAGAGATCATGTATTGTAAAAAGAAAAGGATTTCCATAAACTAAATATAAGAATCTGAAAATAGAATTTTATCCTATGCGTTATATGAGTGCACGGAAAAAATATGAAGAATACGGGCATTAAAAAAATTCATCATGAGATGAAATTCAAAAGGAAAAAATCTGTATCATATGTGTCGATGTAAAACATAGAAAAATAATGATGATTCTTTCGGTAACTTCCTTAGAAAAGCCTTTATTTTCCTGGTGTCTTCTCTTCGGTGAAAGACTTGATAAATGATTATATCGAAGGGAAAATAAAAAATAATAGAAAATAATACTACTACTCATATTAATACTACTACTACTACTACTACTAATAATAATAATAATAATATTAATCTTATTAAAATTGTGCTCCCCCCTCTTTCGCTAGTTTGCATGACTGTTATGTCCTACCAGTACTTCATAAATAATGGGCTATTCTGTTTGAATTGCGTGGTAAGAGGGGAAAACACACTACTTGGTTTCAGTGAGAAAATGAAAGAAAGAAAGATAGAAGTGTTTAACATCTGCCAGTACCTAATTAATAATGGTCTATTCCGGTTTGATTATGCGGAAAGAGGAGAAGTGACACTATTCGATTTCAGTGAGGCAATGAAAGAAAGAGGAGAGGAGAGAGGTGTTTAATGGCTGTTTCAGTAAAAAATGAAAAAGATTTTCAATTTCAAATCTTTTTATTTGTACATATTTCTGAAAATAACAAGCGGCGTTCATATTTATGAAGATTCTCTTGTTAAGCTCAAATATTTGACAATGCGATAGGGTAATATTTACGGATATTTTATTGTACAACTCGCTATGAGCTTATTCAATCATTCACTTAAGAATTAGGATTCATCAAAATATAAAGATAGAAAAACCGTGAAATTTTCACGGATTAATAATAATAATAATAATAATAATAATAATAATAATAATAATAATAATAAAAAAATTAAATTAAATGCAAGAAATTAATATGAACACCACCCAGACCCGGTTACGGAGATAGAACCTGTAACAATTTTATGGGACTTTACAATACACACAGACAAAACAATGAAAGCTAATCGCCCTGATATCTTAATTAGAGACCACAAAAACAATGTACCTCCTTATTGACATGACAGTCCCTGCAGAATGCAATGCATTTTTGAAGATCTTCAAAAATCTATTAAAATGCAAGGACCTTAAAGTCGAAATCATAAAAATGTGACGCATGAGCCAACTTTCCTTGCGGTGGATGATGCAATTGACTCGATGTATATGTTCCATCTCAGATCAGCGGACAGCGTGAGACCGAGCAGCCGCAGAGAGGAGAAATAATAGATATTCACATAATTTATTCTTCTTCTGTAACAATTTTATGGGACTTTACAACACACACAGACAGAATAACAGATAAAAGATAACAGTCCGGACATAGTAATCAAAGACTACAAAAACTAAATGGGATTTCTTATTGCCATGCCACTTCTGCAGACTGCAATGGAGCTTTGAAGATCTTAAATGAACATTCTCAAAATACAAGGATCTTCAAAAAATATGGCAAATGAAGACATGAACAATTCCATTTTTTGCTGTGGCTTTGGGCTTTACTGGGCAAAGATTCCGATAGACTCATTGAAGGGATCCGCCGTAATCCATCCCTTAAATAAATAAGTACAATTGTTCTCACAAGCACACCAGTCTACCAAGCGCTTTATCTATGTGTGTTTGTAGATTTTTTTGTGAGTATACAACAGAAATCAAATGAATAATAATAATAATAATAATAATAATAATAATAATAATAATAATAATAATAATAATAATAATCAGACGAAAAAGAAGAAGAAAGACATGAACAGACATAGTATATTTGTATTGAGCTAAAAGCAAAATTAAATATTTAAATAATAGATATTCACATAATTTCTTCTTCTTCCCCCAATCAGATTTTTAGATCAAGGAGCAAATTTTAAATTCTAGTTTTGCGTTTAAATGTACCCATTTAATTTTTTTCCTTCTGGTCGAACGGCGGATGATGGCAATGTGTACATTTATTTAAACGGAAAAATCACGAATGAATACTATTTCGAATTTCTATATTTATTTCCCAATTAGCTTATGATATTCTTTTTCAGAATAATATAAGATGCTATATTGCAGATATTTTCCTGGTTTGACATTTGACTTTGCTTCAACAATTCTTAACCTTCCCGACAATAATGGAATTTTTCTTCGCAATTTATGGGTCTTTATTTTGCAGTTTATGATATTCATTTTCAGCTTTGTGTGGCGAACGCGCGTCAGTACAGACGCAAAAGAGGCCTTAGATCGCGTACGGGCATGTTTCTCAACACCAGTTACATCCGGGTTCTTTCCCGTTAGCAATGTCTAGCTAGATACAGGCCACTCTGCAACTGGTCAAGATCCTGGTTAATATTGACAGAAAGAATACGACTCTGATCAAAGGAGAAATTTTTTTTAAAAAATGCTATTCTGATCAAAGGAGAAATAATTCACTACAACGTAAATATCTAAAGAGTGCCCTTATCGCAATGTCATCCACAGTAAACACGCATGTCCCCATTCACAGTTGAAGCAGATATTACTCGAAAATACATCCGTGCTTCATCGAGATAATAATAAGCAAAAACTTACAATTCTGGAAGCCCTTTATATAAAGAGAATAGCGACCAAAAATAAAATCAACTATAAAGTGTTTAAATGTTTGTAGCAGCAAAGTGTTATATAAAAAAATACTACAATTACAAGAATTGGAAAAATAAATCACATAAGTTAGCTCCCTTGCATACCGGAAAAATATTTTGATTTTACGGTGTTAACGCATAACACATCCAAAGATATGCAACCCTCGAAGATCGTCTCAGATGAAATTGAAAGTATATGGGAAAATAAAAATTATTTCAAAGAAAATTTTGAAATTTTTCTTCATTAATTTTCTACAGACACCAAGAAATAATTTGTGGACTTGAAAGGATTAAATCTAAAACAAATAGTCATAATACGTCTACCTTATTTAACCAAATATGCATGAATGAAGATATGCTGCTTACATATATATATATATATATATATATATATATATATATATATATATATATATATATATATATATATATATATATGTATGCAGGTGTGCAGTGAAATAGGAAAGAACACGTTAGGTAGATAATCCGGTGTTCCTTAATATTTAGCTTTATTTTCAAAAGGACAGTGCTCCATACAGAAGTAGAGCTTATATTATAATAATATTTTTAGTTTTTAAAAATATGATTCCTCCGCTACATAAGAGTTCTCATGTTTCAAAAGCGAGAGCCGAGACCCCTAATTCTCAAATTCTCGCTTGACAAGGAAGCGGGTCCAGACGCCTTAACTCTTCATAACTTAAAAAATTATGTTAGGGGTCTCGGCTCTCGCTTTTGAAACATGAGAACTCTTATGTAGCGGAGGAATCATATTTTTAAAAACTAAAAATATTATTATAATATATATATATATATATATACATATATATATATATATATATATATATATATATATATATATACATATATATATATATATATATATATATATATATATATATATATATATATATATATATATATATATATACCGTGTTTCTGCATTTGTGAGTATATTATATTTATATAATATATGTACATTATAAAGATATTCATAAATATATATATATATCTTCTTATATATATACGCACATACATACATACACTAGAATATAATGCATACAAACGTGCATATATATATGTATGTATGTATGTATATAAAAGTAAATATCTATATACACACGCATAAGTAAAAGTCTGCAATGAAATTTAATATTTTTACATAGTTCATTTCAATGATGTTCATTTTTTTTCAATAATTACTACTGTGATGGATTTTTTTCCGTCATTTGTTTTAAACGACTGTAATCTTACTTTGATTCGCTGGATCAGGAATCTATATTCCAGTTCAGTGGTTACGTTAAGCACTGTCTGATGCGTAACTTTGTTGGCGGCTAAGTTAAGCAGTCAGGGAAGATGGAATTACGGAAACGAAAAAAAAACGACGGATATTAAGAACAAATACATGCTAGTGATCGATGCAAGGATCCATATATATATATATATATATATATATATATATATATATATATAGAGAGAGAGAGAGAGAGAGAGAGAGAGAGATTGAGAGATGATGATGATGATGATGATGATGATGGTGGTGGTGGTGGTCGTCATCATCATCAGAGTGATACCAATAATATTGGGATAGATATGATCAGATTGAGATAGATAGATAGATTTGATCAAACTGACATACCTAACATTGACATAGATAGATAGATAGATAGATAGATAGATAGATAGATAGATAGATAGATAGATAGATATGAATAAACTGAGATATATAGATATGGATAGATATGATTAGATATATAGATATCAACAAAGAGATAAATATGAATGCACATAGATAGATAGATAGATAGATAGATAGATAGATAGATAGATAGATAGATAGATAGATAGATAGATAGATGTAGACAAGTAAGTGAATATGAGACGTCTAAAATACACCGTGTTACACAGTGTTGAAGAATCCAAGACAAAAAGATGGTCTGATGAATATATATGAACAGACTGAACTCGCTCGGTAATATCTACATAACTAGTTTCGCCGTGTTCTTAAAAAAGAATTGAAAAAGAATTTGGCTTTCATGTTTATTGATGCATCGACGATGTACTACGCGTGGCCTGGTTCTCATCTCTTCTCTGGAGCTTAAACGTTTTTTTTTGTTTGTTTTTATCTGGTAGATAAGGAAAAACTATTCCGAAGAACGATAAGAGTACGCTAAGTTGAAACCATTTTTGGCCATAAACTGTGATTTTTGGTTTTCTGTACACCAAGCTTCCCCAGGTTTTTCTCTATCTCACACTGCTGGGAGTGCGTCTTTCAAGCGAGAAGAAAAATGCCGGCGAGATTTGGAGAATGAATATAAGGCCTTCGAAGATTATTTTGGTACAAATCAGAAAATACCTTGTTACCAATTTAGAAACAAATTAGCTAGCATGTGAGACTAATATCTTAATAATATCTATACAGTCGGCGTTTTATTTCCTTAAGATAAACAAATGCAGATCACAATTCGCTAAACCACCAACGATGGTTAAACCTTCAATCAGTGGCTTGTTCACAATTATCCGGAGCTGATGTCTCTTTCTTACTGTCATGGCAACAGTTTCGTAACAGAGATTAATTTACTAGATAGCTTTTGCTTATTTGGAATAAGTTTCGTTCGCTTTGCATAGGTTCAAGACCGTCCTGGGTATGACGATGAAGTATATCCGCGTCTTGGGTAAGACGATAAACTACATCCTACAACAAGGCCTCTGATCAGACGGTTTTGTTGAGCGTGGAACCACCTCTTAATTGCTGGTGTTTCCAGGTTCACCTTGACACCGGGTAGTAACACCTGTTAGGGTCCTAGCTACGGGCAAGTAGTCAATCCCCAAACTGGGATCAAGACGTGTAAAAATAGGTTTTATTACCAGCAATGCATTATTACCAGAAATACATTTCTGAAAAAAAGAAATATTACCAGCAATACATTTTTGGAAAAGAATATTACCAGAAATAATTAAAAAAAAAAATATTACCAGCAATAAAAATCTATTCGGTATTGAATAACACATTGAGGTTGATATGCCATTAAACTAACCAAACCAAACTAGGTTCAAGTGTGTGTATGGGAGCGGTGTGGAATGATAGATTGCATGGCGTCTCCTTTTTTCTTAACAGGCAGTGAAAATTTAAAATTATGGAGATTAATTAAAAAAAGTTTTTCATTAAAGCATTTGAACCTGTTTAACATTATTCAATAATCGCCATATCCTTAAAAGAGATGAAATTGCTAGTGCCGTGTGTTTGGTCCTCATTCGCTCCATAAAAGTAAGGAAAGTTTAGTAAATAATGAGAATGGTACCTACATTTGATAATAATGATCAACATCGTATCGTTTCATGCAGACGCCTGTCCCAGAGTAATGATTAACAAGCTATTCTCACAGATATTTTCTTTCGTAGCGTTTTCGACTCTACGTTTTCACCACACTCTTTTCAGTCTTGGATTAGTGTAAACTAATCCTATAAAGCATTGAATAAATGAGATTAAATAAGGATAATGTAATTCATCATTCACCAAAAGAAACGTACAAGATATACATCAATTACTTATTTTGTTGTAATTTAACTACACCTATTTCAAGAAAATAATCTAACACAGCATAACATTTATAAGGTCAAATATATCTTATCTCACAAATTTGATAGGATAATTGATTTGGAAGCATCTTCTATCAAGGTACTGAAGCTTTAACGTTACCTTATCTCTTAATTCCTGTTCTTTTATTGTCGTTTCTCGTTAATAATGTTTTTATTTTTCTTATATTCTTTCACATTCAGTAACCCCTTGCATCTTCGTGGGTTTATCGCTTTGATTGGATTGAATTTTTTTTAAAAAGATATAAGAATGCCATTTTAAACTCCAGACCAGGATTCCTGTCACCTTGATTGTCTTGAGACTGGCTTTGAATTCAAACTTTTCTTTTTCTTAGATTGGCTAACGAAATTTAAATATCTCATTTTGAACTGGCTGGAGGGAACTGAATACATGCCTGTTGCAATGATATTAGTGCTACGTGAACGGCCAAGTCTAGGTCAGTTCTTGGACTCGGCACAACGACTCCATTTTCCGAGCTGATAACCTTTACCCTAGTCGCACAACGTTGCTTTAGAGCAGAAAACAGTAATTGGTTTTTCCAGTCCAATAACATCATTTTATAATCGAGTTAATATGATTAATTTTAACAACTTTCTTTATCTTTCATCTTCGTGATGATTTTTTTTCATAAAAAGTTCAGATCATGACATTCTATTTGGTTTTACAGTAAGGAGCGTGGGTCAAGAAAAATTAAACTTTATGAAATTATAAATCTCATCTCATATCTTATGGATACACCTGGGAAGAATATTGACTTCGTAAAAACGAAACTATAGTCATAAATCTACAAGACCACTGCCAAGAAATTGCTGCCTATATCGTACTCAGGTTAATTTGTAAAGTTTATGTACCAAAAAGAAAAGTAATATTTATCTCAAAATACACAAATGGGGTACAAGACAAAAAAGGAGGGATAGGGAAAACTAGTCTTCAGCCATAATTACTGACCACAGTATCCCTTACACCAAAACAACACATTCTTACTTACCATTCTTATTACAGCGACCATAATACCTCAGAGCCTCTATGAAGTTATAACTAATTCCCATATGTACAATTTGTCAGTGGCGGGTGGAGAATTAAAATAACAACTACCAAAAAGGAAGAACTATTACTATGAGAGTATTTATAGAAAAGGCACAGGGAACTTACCTTACGGCAGTGGGAGAGCGACTAAAGCTGAGATTCCAGGTCAGGACCGACAATATAGCAGATTAAAAGCAAATTGGGAATTTTTTTCTCACGTCTACCCTCAACAACAAAATCATTATTTCATTGTGCAATCATCAGAATACTGAATTTGGCAATTGAGTTGTATAGATTAGTTTGTTAATGTAATGCTATATCAACCCTTGTCAAATATAAGTCTTTCGTATACCGTCAGGATGTGGGAGATCGTATTAATGGTCCTGGCAGTATTAGCCATTCCCCTACAAGGAAACATTTGATATTGATTGACCAAGCAGCCAGTAATGTTTTCGATTGAATTTTATATTTCTCTTAAAAATCCTTTAGGAGAACAAGTTTCTCAAGTCCGTTATCGCTCTTTCAACTGTTGATATGAGTTTCCTTCCTAACCTTTTATTTGAAGTAGCGTGGAATGTCAACTTCTTGATTATATAATTATTTTCTCTTCGAGTTACATGTGCTATCCATATTAGTTGTTGCTGCTCTTGAAACTCCCCAAGTGGTGTAGTTTCTGTTCCTTTGTACAGTTTTTTTTGTGTTTCTATAGCAACCGCCCGCAATGTTCAAAGTAGGACGATCTTTGCCAAAACTCTCAGGCTTCACTCGCTCAAAGACCTTTTCACCATTGATCTTAGACAGCGGTTGTCTACAACTGACAGTTTAGATATTTCTGAATGGGTTTGGCGCCATCCATAGGATCCATATAAAATTCTCTATCTGCCAAGGCTATTTATGAACATGATTCGAGTTTATAGTTCTCTATAACTTCCTGTCTTTTGTAATTATTGATAAGGTTTGTCATTTTGCTATCCCTCTTAATCCTTGATTCTTTAACTATTTATACGAGCTCGTTAGGTAGCTGATTTCCTCTGCCTCCTATCTTTCAATATGTCATGGGAGTGCCCGTTTCTACAAGACATCTTCCCTGATTATAAGCCCTAGTAATTTCACTTGTCTGTTTCTGATTTCTAGTAGAAGTGTCCTTGAAACTTACTAACATTTTTACTCCATGGTATTCTCAACATCCTTCTGTAGAAACACATTTCTGTTGCGTCAAGTCTCTTCTTCATTTGTGAGGAGAGTGTCCAGCATTCCCCGTCATATAGGAGGGCCGATATTACATAACATTTCAGCATTCTTTTCTTTGTTTGTAACGATATTTTCCAGTTTCTTAATATTTTGCTTAGGTTTTACAAGGTAATTTTCGCTATTCCAAAGCACCTTCGGGATTTGGTGCCACATTTTTTAGCTTCATTTAAAACACTTCCTATATATTTAAATTTTCATACTTGCCTGGTTTTGCTATCTCCAATTGGTAGTTCGCAGCTTGGACTGTTCCTTTTGCGACGGCTATACATCTTTTTTTTTCTTCTTACAATTGATGTTTAAACTTTTCTTCTAGCTTTCTTTTACTACCTTCTGTAGGAGTTCCTGTGGATTGATTTCTGTATCTGTTATCAACACTATGTCATCTGCATATCTTATGCTGTCAAAATTGTTTCCGTTAATAATGAATCTTGTTAGCTTTTCTAATTTTCTCAGGATCTTCCCACTCTAAAGTTTGAATAAGTCCGGCGAGAGGGCACATCTTTGTCGTACGCCTTTTTCTATTTTTGATAATTTACTGTATTCATTCTCTTCGGGCGATTTTCTCTTATTGTACGTTCTGGATCATTCTAAATCGTTCACAAATAAAACAAAATGTTCAAACATTTCTTCATCTTGTACTTTATCAAATCAGGACCAGACTACCTTGAAATCAGAAAGGTTGACATTGATCGAGTTTACACTAGACTCAAAAAGGAAAAGTTGGTCAGGTTGACATTAAAATTAAAAAGGTGTGCATGGATACGGTTTACACTAAAGTAAACCGTGTTAGTATGTGTCCGGTTAACACTAGCGTCAAAAAAGGTAGTCATATGTCCACTTTACACTAGATAGGAAACAAAAGAGAAGTATTTGGTTGGTTTACACAAAAAAAAGTATATATCCGGTTTACAATGGACTGAAAATGTAGACATTGATCGATTTATACTCGATTCGGTAAGTATTCTCCTGGCAAAGGGGACCTGTTGGCGGGAGTTGTCTTATTCCCTTGCGGAAAATACAGTCATTCTATTCTACGCACCGTTGACATGACAATGAAATTCAGCCGGGTCGAGAAACTTTCTTGTCTCCCTCATGATAGTCACAATCTTGGGTATTTTTTAATAACTGCCCTTGTATGACTTTTGATTTTTCTCCAGGCCGTTACATTCTACGTCCGTATTTAAGTAAACAGTGTGCATTGACTATAACGAAGAAGCCTACGACGATATTCATGTTAACTATTTATTTGCTCCCTATTCACGCTGTATGTTTTATAAAAATTGGTCGTGTTATTAGAGCTGGGTTGCAGTAGGGGCCCTGGGCTAGAAAATATTTTGGGCAGTCTGCTTTTCTTCCTGCGCATGGAACGATATTATAGGCTAAGAAAATGACTTTGCTTCAACGTTACATCATCTTCTATTGGGTCGTGTCCCTTATGTAAATGGGCTCTCATGGCTTGACTATCATCCGGTTCACACTCCTCCCGTTAGTTTGAACAGGGGTATGTTTTTCCCCTGTTTAGGATTGGGTTTCCGATTCCTTCAAAAGTCTTTTCATTCTTATTCACTGCAAGTAGCCATTTGCGTCTTAGTGGGATTGTTGTTTTTCCTTTGGGGAATGTATTAAAACAAAAGCATCCCTCTAAATAACCAGATTTCTTTTGTCACTCGTATTCACTTTTTCGGTGAGGAAAGTAAACAGCATGCACTGTCATACAAGAGGATCGATATTACAGTGCAGTTCACCTCCCTTTTCTTTGATTCTAATGACATTTTCCTGTTTCTTAGTACTTTCCTTAGATTAGGAAGACGTCTTTTTGTATTCCGATTCGGGTTCGGATGCGTTACGTTAACTAGAATTTGCCTCGTTAACCACATGCTAAACAATTCATTGAGAAACCAGTAAAAAATATTGAAACTCGATCAAGGCAGTAAAACAACAGCCTTGCCACCTTGACTGGAAAATAATTTAGTTCCACTCAAAAACTCTCAGAAAGACACAAGCAAAACGTCAGTAAATCAAGGATCAATTGTTATCTGTCCTCCTTGCACTTAGAATTTTCACTTACTATCGCCTGTTTTTTCATTCATATCCCACACCTCATTCATTATAACCCTTTAAACAGCAAACTTCTACCTCGAGCGTCTATCGAGCCTTGCATAGGGTGAACTGTAGCATAAAAAAACTTTTAAACATACAAAACAAAAGATCTGAATACCGAGAAAAATATATTTTTCAGTTCTTTCGGAATCAAGTAATTTCTTTGGAACCTTCATCTGAAATCAACCAGCACCAGGAGATTTATTGGATCCGTTAATGGGATTTATTGGATCCTTGGCTGGATGGCTTAACCAAAGACTAATCTTTCTTCATCCGATAAATGACGTGTCAGTCACTAGGGACGCAACAGAAGGAGTTTCATACCTTAAGGGTCTCCCAAAATATATGCACCTGAAATGAACTGGTAGGTAAAAATAGGTATCAATTACGTTGGTTTCCTAACAAGCGTAATACCTACGGCAATGATTGATTGGAAGAAAATGTCATCTTTCGCACTCTCATTCTCTCTCTCTCTGACACACACACACACACACAAATACTCATATATATATGTATATATATATATATATATATATATATATATATATATATATATATATAACGATTCTTTCAGCTATCAGTGCATTTATTTATTATCTTTTCCAGTGTGATCATTATCTGTCTATAAATCTCTGTAGCTCTCTCCCTCTCTCTGTTAATATATTCATTTTCATCAGATCTATCTATCTATCTCTCTATCTCTCTCTCTCTCTCTCTCTCTATATATATATATATATATATATATATATATATATATATATATATATATATATATGTATATATATATATATATATATATATATATATCTGTACCTACGTGTTTGCATCCATGTGGTAAGGCTCATTAACAAGGAGAAGTCATCAACAAGTTTACCTTAAAATCTAATACTACTGAAGCAACTGCTGTTCTCACTGTGCGACACACTGTTGTGTTTTCTAGTGAAGTAAGCTTAGCTTAGTAACCCCCATCTCTCTCTCTCTCTCTCTCTATATATATATATATATATATATATATATATATATATATATATATATATATATATATATATATGTATATATGTATATATATATATATATATATATATATATACATATATATATATACATATATATATATATATATATATATATATATATATATATATATATATATATATATATATATATATATGTCTACAGTGTGCACCAAAATACTTTTACAAACTTTGTGGTCGGTTTTCTCAAGCCAAAATAAGAACAAAAGTCCATATCAATAAATGTCCACAAATTTTTCATTGTTGAATTATTAAGTTTGAAGAAAGTTTACTGTAGATGGTACTGAGTTGCTATGTAGACTAGTTTACATTAGTTATTCATGTACATTTGTAGCTAGTTTAACGTGTGCAGTAGTGAGAAGCGTTTCTTTAACAATGGCAGGATATTTATATTGTGAGCAGGCAGATATGATTTTTACGTATGGGTGCGCAAATGGTAATGGGCGGGAGCCTGCATGGCTGTTTCAGATTGCGTTTCCAGACCGAAGGCGGCTGAGTAATCCAATCTTTGCTGCTGTTTAACGCTGCGTTGTTGAGACAGGATCCGTAGCACCACAAACTATGGATCGAGGAAGACCGAAATGTGCTCGTACCCCTAACGACAGAAGAATACGTTGTAGAGGCTGTCGGGGGACAATCCAGGTATCAGTATACCTCAAGTGGCCCTAGTTTGTCGTACATCTCATAGTACCGCATGAAGTGTACTTCAAGAGCAGCTCCTGTATCTTTTGCAAAGTGTGCAGTGTCTTTCGCCCTCTGATCACTCACAACGGTAGGAATTTTGTCAAAGGTTTCTTGCACAAACTGCCGATCCCTTGTTTGTCTCATCAGTCTTGTTTACGGATGAGGCAATATTTGGAAAAGATGGAATAAAAAATTTACACAACCAAATACAATGGTGTAATACAGGCTGCACATCAGCATCAGTTTACGATTAAAGTTTGGGCTGGAATTGTAGGTGATTGTCTGATAGACCGATATGTTCTGCAAGCACGTCTACATGAACTTTATTTCGAACACACTTCCAGACATGCTAGAGGATGTAACCCTGCTAATACGAAGACGCATGTGATTTATCCATGATGGGACTCCAGCACATTTTTGTCACATTGTTCAGGATGCACTGGTTGATATCTGTCATGAAAGATGGATTGGTAGGGGAGAAACGGTTCATTGACCATCACGTTTCCCGACATCAATCATTTGGATTTTTATCTACAGCACCACCTAAAACAATCGGTTTATGCAGCAGACATTAATAATGCAGAGATGCTTCATCAACGGGTCATGACCCGCGAAACTATAAACAACCGTGTGGGAGTAATTGAAAAGTCCAGCCAGAAATTTTAAAACTTTTCAACTAAGGCCCAACATGTAACGCACACAAGATCCACTCACCCTCTTTCCCTTCGTTTCCTAATGCTAAAAATGAATTTCCATTCGGAGAGCTTTTTACCAAGAGCAGCTACTTTGTGGAACGAAGTGCAGATATCATGCTTGTCCTATGACTACAATCTTCAAGTCTAGGGTCTATTCTTATCTACTTTAAACAACTTTGTTCAGTAAACCTATACCATGAGTGGCTCTTGGTCCTTGAATTGGCTGAACAATACTGAGTACACACACACACACACACACACACACAAAACAAGGACAAAAATCCATATAAACATATGTCCGCAAGCCCTTCATTTTTGAGTTATTAAGTTTAAATTATACGGTAGACGCTGAGGCGAGTTCCTGGCATTGTACCTCAACTCAGCAACACATACAAATTGTTCAAAATGTCCTCCGTTTGCTTCTATGCACTCATGCAACACACATGCACACACACACACACACACACACATATATACACATATATATATATATATATATATATATAAATATATATATATATATATATATATATATATATATATATATATATATATATATATATATGTAAGATATAATAAATGTCTGTTAGGGCAATTAAATCGTCTGGTATGGCGATTAACCAATCGCTATAATAGATGCCTGCTCAGGCACATGTTTGTTTCTTCAGCATTTACAGAACCCACTGATGTTTTATATTGCAACTATGCTGAGTGGACATTAGTTACAGTTTCTGGGAGAAAGCGCATAAACTTATTTTTAATATTTTTAACACAGGGCACTACACTCAAACCATCGGTAACAGTTTCGTGCGGCCAATTTCACCCACTACACTTGGCTGAAAGTCTGATATGATTTTCTGACAGTTTCCAGCGGTGCTGCATACTGGGGTCGCACCCCATCCGCCGCAATATCATCAATAAGTACCCTCTGTAACAAATCAGCCATATGTGAGATTCGTACCCAGATATATATGGTGGGCCTATAAAGAGTAAGTGGAGAAAAAGTGCCACCTGAAATATAGATTTAAGGATACTTATACTTATATGTATATACATTACGAATGTGCAGGATTTAAATAACTGAATTATATATATATATATATATATATATATATATATATATATATATATATATATATATATATATATATATATATATATATAGGAAAACGAAATATAAATGTTTAATATATATGTGTGTGTGTGAGTATTGGCCGCTATGGGTATTTTGTTTATATTTGCCAAATCGAGCAGTTCTGAATATCAATTTTCCAAAATGGAGGCGCACACACCAGTTATTGTGACTTTAAGGCTATAGGCATTTAAATTAATGCATGAACCGATCGTTAACAAAAAATTCAACCAAAAAATGAGATTGATTTCGAAGAAAGAAATTAAATTACACTACATTTTAATATTTAATATCCTTTGATTTCATACTCGTATAAATGTGTGTATATGTGTGTAGGTGTGCGCACATTCATGTATACTAATATATATATATATATATATATATATATATATATATATATATATACGCTACTTCGCACACACGCATACATGCATGTATTTATTCATTTTACAGAATACGTATCAGTAAATATATTCGATTTTTCTCGATATATTCATACAAAAAACACACACACATATTTCTACCGATTTATCTATTTCACTCTAATAATTAATATTTGGAAATTTATCGATATCGGCTTGACATTCTAAGAAAAACATTATCTATCTATCTATCTATCTATCTATCTATCTATCTATCTATATATATATATATATATATATATATATATATTGTCATCCACAGACAGACTGTTTCGCTGTATCACAGCTCATCAGTGTGGCTAGACGTCCGTTTGCCTCTAGCTAGGATGGAAACCCAACTGAATTAGTGTCAGTCGGGGGATTCTACCACTAAGCCGTTGACGGACGGCAGGGATGAAGGAGAATTTAAGCGTATTTATTTTTAGATAAACACACAGTGACAGAGAGAACTCGATTCGATTTACCGAAGAGTCTTGCATTATGAGCCGTAATAGTCACTGTTTAGAAACCCACACTTCCTCCCCAGAGAGCTCAACCGAAATAAATTTTTCAGGAGCCTATATATATATATATATATATATATATATATATATATATATATATATATATATATATATATATCCCTGTCTACATCTATCTATCTATCTATCTATCTATCTATCTATCTCTCTTTCTGTCTGTCTTCCTTTCTCAGTCTATTTATTATCTATATCGAACTCAGTCTATTGTATGTCTATATGTATGCATGTCTGTATGTATTTTATCTATCTATCTGTTTTCGTCTGATCATTATGTATCTCTCTATCTATTTATCTATCTAGCTATCTTTCTATCTACCTCATTCTATTCATATCTACCTTTATTTTTATATATCAGTTTCTTCATATTTATCAAACTGCATCTTAACATCATATATATACATATGTGTGTGTGTGTGTGTGAGTTGTTTACTGCCGATATGGATATGTATAAACTCAGTCTATTGTATGTCTATATGTATGCATGTCTGTATGTATTTTATCTATCTATCTGTTTTCGTCTGATCATTATGTATCTCTCTATCTATTTATCTATCTAGCTATCTTTCTATCTACCTCATTCTATTCATATCTACCTTTATTTTTATATATCAGTTTCTTCATATTTATCAAACTGCATCTTAACATCATATATATACATATGTGTGTGTGTGTGTGTGAGTTGTTTACTGCCGATATGGATATGTATAAACTCAGTCTATTGTATGTCTATATGTATGCATGTCTGTATGTATTTTATCTATCTATCTGTTTTCGTCTGATCATTATGTATCTCTCTATCTATTTATCTATCTAGCTATCTTTCTATCTACCTCATTCTATTCATATCTACCTTTATTTTTATATATCAGTTTCTTCATATTTATCAAACTGCATCTTAA
This sequence comes from Acanthosepion esculentum, assembly GCA_964036315.1. Classification (NCBI taxonomy): domain Eukaryota; kingdom Metazoa; phylum Mollusca; class Cephalopoda; order Sepiida; family Sepiidae; genus Acanthosepion; species Acanthosepion esculentum. The sequence continues at coordinate 78,686,990 of OZ038487.1, read as the reverse complement.
CATCATATATATACATATGTGTGTGTGTGTGTGTGAGTTGTTTACTGCCGATATGGATATGTATAAACTCTTGATTGAGAGGAAGAGGAGGAGAAATCAAGCGAGAAATTAAATATACCTGGTTACATTAATAAGTCAGAAGCAAAACATGGAAAACTTTTATTTTAAACACATTACACATGTTTGTTTTTCCCCAACATATTAATCTTTCCTCTCAAGTCACGTAACCCAACCTTTATCGACACAAAACATACATCGACAGGGGTTAAACAATTCGTTATGAGCTTAATATTAATCTGAAATTTCTCCTGTATAATGTCATCTTTGTGCGTCTACTATTCATATATCAAAAGCTCTGAGCATAGAAATCCCACTAAAAAAATTTTTTTTTTTCTTATTTATGCTATAGACCTATTATGTTATGTGCCATGCGTGATACACGCTTAGGTGATCGACTGGCGAGACAGATTTTCTTACCCGCAGTAGGTTGCCATTTCTTCCTGTGGTAGACCAGTTGCCATCCAAGGCTACATAACCCACTATATCCTATTTATCCATAGCTGGCGGGAGGACAAGAAGAGGATTCATACCTTTCCCAAGGGTAATTAGCACGTAAAGGAATGTAATGGATTCGAACTCGGGTCTACCGATTCCTAATTCCGAGCGGCTATCCATTACTCCACCGAGCCTTCTACGAATAGGTTGCTATTTATTACTATGTAAATCTTCAACAAAGCCCGAATAGTGCTTTTGAACACATATCTTTCTCGATTCTCGAAATATGCATATGTTTCATATCCTAACGTAAAAAATTCGGGCTTTGTTTGATCAGGAGGTCCTACGTAGCCGAGTGGTCAAAGACGGTTTCCCCTACGAGATGTAGGTTCGAATCTTGCAGGTGGGTGCATATTTTTCGGAATCTCGTGCAACTCTTCTGGACGATCTCCTTGTTTAAGTTGGGGAATGGTGCCATAATCCTTGCATTCATTTTATTTTTGGTGGTACAATGAGTTCTGTTGGTCCCTCGCTCAACTGCCGCTCACACATAATAATAATCAAGGGATCTTAGAAATTATCCCTACAGCCATGACTTGTGTGGCATGGCGCAGAATCCTGTTGCCAGACATAGGGTCTTCCAGCAGTCACCCTCTAGACCCAGGGCAGCACGAGCTCATCAAGGCTTTTGGTGTAGGCCTCCGTGTTGAATCTGAGGACCTCACCAACACAATAAGGAGTTCTTTTCTTCTAACAACGAGCAGAGTGAGTTTTACAACCTGCCGTACCTTTGTAATCACCATGAGACCCTTTCCGAATCCTCTGCACTGTCCTCAGATTGACACCCAACACTGTGAAATGTTCGTATTGGAACTTCTGCTACGAATGCCAAGCACTTCAGTATATCATTTCCAAATTTCTGGCGGATTGAATTGCGCCATGGTGCTATTTTTCTCACAGATAGTGCCCAACTGAACCTATTATATTGTGCAGTACACAAACAGAAAAACAGACAACGCGCATGCGCGAAATTAAAAATATAAAATTGCGAAAAAATACCAACCAACATAAACCACAATTGACCCTATGAGCATAAGTGAAACCACTGACACCATAACAACATCAATTATTTTCTTGCTCAAACTACCATCAAAATAATTCTAATTATTGTTATTACCATTCAACCACCATTACTACAATCACTTCTACCACTTTACAATAACTATTTGCTTCTACAATTCTACCATCACCCGCTAACCCTACCGTTACTACCGCATCACAATTACCATTGGCGCATAAGTCTACAATTATACTTACTTCTCCCTACTACAGCAAAATTAATTTCACCGCATAAATACTAATAAGTATTACAAATTGGAGTTTCTACCATTTACATATGCGCAATTACCAAAAACAAGCAAATAGCCGGCTTTAAAATAATAACAAAACAGCATTAAAAAATTAAAAATAATTACAATTTTACCTAACATAGTCTTACACAGACCCCATCATACATATATACGTGTGTGCGGGAAAACATTATCCAGCAAACAAAATAGACGAACGGCCTGCGCTTTGACATTGCAACTGACGAAAGATGTTCGCTACACAATTCAATATTGAACACAGCGAACAAATACGTACGTATGTACAAAACGACACACGTATGCGCATATATGCCCAATCCCACACTGTTCACATATGGTTATGTTTGTGTAAGCTCCAATGAGTGAACGTGCGTGTATATATGTGGCGTTCCGGCGACAATTTTTCCTCCCACTACCATAAAAACACCGATATACGCAACAATATATAAATCCAAAATTTAAAAATTAATCAGTTTGCTTGACGATCGCAAATAGCAAAAAAACCCAGGGTCACAAACTCACATCAATCCAACCAACTATGTTACCTCTATCATTGATATTGTGCGCTTTCCAATAAGTACCGCGTATATATAATATATAAATAATATATATATGAAAATTGCATATATATATATATATATATATATATATATATATATATATATATATATATATATATATATATATATATATATATATATGAACTTAAAGAGCCAGGCATACCTACCTAGGTTTCACCTACGCGGATCGTCAAGGTACGCTGGCTCCAGCCAGCAGAACCTGACGATCCGCGTAGGTGAAACTTAGGTAGGATTACTTGGCTCTTTAGGTTCATAGTTAGATTTCCTCTACTTAGTGTATTGAGCACTTTGCTTAGTTATTTTTATTTAACTCGTGTTGGAGCTTTTTTTCTTTAGAACTCTGAGCTTGGATTCTGGACGATAGTTTTCGCCTGAATCACATGTTCTTAGTTCTTTCTTTTTTTATTCTTTATTTTTCTTGGATATTGGTTTGTTCATTTACAAGCCAAAGCATCTAAGGTTTTTCCGGGCGAGTATAATTACTTATATTTATAAGATTATTATTATTATTATTATTATTATTATTATATATATATATATATATATATATATATATATATATATATATATATATATATAATAAAAAGGTCGATACCGCGCCCTTTAAGCTCCCACGGTTTCTACCAGAACGGTATCAACAATCAGGAAATCTTTAGGGTCTGATGATACCGTTTTGGTAGAAACCGTGGTAGTAAAAATTTACTGACTAATGATAATGTTCTGGTCGCATAAATGCCGATGTTTCGAATTTTTTATATCTTAAATTGCCTTACATTTTTGTTTTTTGAAAATTATATTGAGCACTTTTTAATTATGCCGTTATTTTTGGAAAATATTATTTTTTGTCAAAGTTAGAATTAGTAATATATATCGTGAAACATAAGTTTCACACCTCTCCATGAAACCGCATGTATATATATATATATATATATATATATATATATATATATATATATATATATATATATATATATACATGCGGTTTCATGGAGAGGTGTTTGTGAACTTATGTTTCACGATTTCGCCATCTTCAGACAAACTGGTTTATCTTTCAAAAGTGGATCTATTTATACTTTATTTCTGTTTGATTATTTGTGTGTAATGGTGGCTGGGGAAAATTTTCTTGTTCTGTGTTTGTTTTGTGATGCTACTCATATATACATAGCGACACATACATTCAGGTCTATACATGTTAGTTCATACATACACACCCATATTCATCTTGGGTTAGGCGCAGTTACACATTCGTATGCACGAGCACACGTATGCACGCAATTTTATTCCGTTTATTTCAGTGTCAAGATTGTAGCGTTTCATAAATGTTGCAATAGTAGGGGACAGTTTGGGGCGACTTTGACATTTTCAGGTCGGCTGTTTGCGCTGGCAGTCATGCTCACATGCACTGACACATTCGCACATATGTAGCCGCACACCCACATTAATTGATTTGGGTTTACTACCACCATGTGGTAGTAGACCCAAATTAAGTTGTTCTATCTGTAGACATAGCGATGATGCTTGTATTTTTCTAGCAACTGCAGCAGTGTTATTTATGATTTTAATTATGTTAATGGTAATATTATCTGTGATATTATTATTGATATATTGATAATAATTGATATGTTATTAGTTATGACGAACGGCAAAGTTATCCCCCATAAAGATGGAAACAATAATAATAACAACAATAATGCTATAACAACATAAAAAATAAATAGATAATAAATAAATAATAAACAATAAATAATAAATAAATAAAATAATAAAAATATTAATAATAATAATAATAATAATAATGACAACGATAAAAACAGTACTGATGGTCGTAGTGACGGTAGTAGTAACAAAATAATAATTTTGGATTGTTAATGGCTATATCTGTCGTGATGGCCATGCTAATTGTTATGGCGCTGGTTGTATTGTGGGCGGGGTAGTGTCGGTAACAGTGTTGGTAGTGTTATTGTTTCTTGTTGGTCGTTATGTTTTGATGGTTTTAGTGTTCTGGTGGTTTAGTGTTCTACCATTTTTTCGGTAGGTTTGTTCCCGTTTGTGTTCAGTTTTTGTTGCTGGTGTTATCCGTTTGGTTTGAATTGTGATAGTAGATATTTGTTTCGTGTCTGCATTTTGAAATTATATCCGATCTTTGGTTTAGTAATTTTTTGTTGTTGTGCGTTGGTGATTACTATCACTTTTGCTTGCAGGCAAAATAGACATCTCCTTGGTATGTTATCGTAGACGGGTTTCATAATTTCGCAGGTTATCTTTGGTGTGATGATTTTGTCTTTTAGTTGCCATATGTATGTGGATAGTGTGGGGCTGTTGGAATATTTTGTGTTGAAGAATTAGAGGTCGTATGTATTTTCTTTGTTTGAATGTTCCTTCTGTGGCACCAATGTAGTGCATTGTAGTGTTGTTTGCGTTGACTTTAGTTTTGTACACTATGTTTGTTTGCAGGTAGTTTACTTGTAGTTGGTATGTGGTTTTGTCTTTGCAGTTGCATTGGGGTCTTTGTGTTATTATAGTTTTTTGTGTTTTGTTATTTGTGTTATGTTCTTTGTGCAGCTGTAGCTAACTTTTACGTTGTTTTTCTTAAATATTTTTGCTAGGGTCTTGTTACGGAGAAGTATTTTTCTATTAAATTTATGGATGTTCTGCTGATGCGTGTCCTGACCGTTTTGCTGTATGGTGAGTTAAACCAAATTATATTTATTTTTCAAATTTTTCTGTTTTAGTTGTGGGGTGTGTATTCTAGTTGTTGTGTGTATCCGTTTTTCTTTAGTGCGTTGTTATATGTTGTTTTTTGCCGTTGAAAATGTCTATCTTAGATGACTTGTCTGATAGCTGTGGCTGATGAATTTAGGAATGTGCTTGAAAATTTAGGGTAGGTGATTGGAGGATGTGTGTATGTAATTATCCATATTGTATACTTCGTAAGTTTCTTTATCTAGGTCAAGAGGAACGTCTAGGAAGTTTACTGTTCTTGTGTTTGTTTTTATTTCTATCTTTGAATTTTTAAAGCGTTTATTATCTTTTTTATGAATCTATTTTAGGGTCATTGGCTCTCTTATTAGGATTAGACTGTCGTCTCTGTATAGGTCGATGGCTTTTTTCTAGTATTCTGGCTAGATATGTACGAATAAGAATACCTACTAGTACTAAATGACACCATCATAACTTCCCATGGTTACATCGAACAGGTTGTTTTTTTTTACCATGGTTCGATGTTGTAGAATAGCAGAGATTTCCGGCAGTGTTTGATTATTTTTATCTTATCATCCTTGATGTGTACATTATTTTGCTAGGTGTATTCCTTCGTTCAGTATTTTTCTCTGATATAGCGATAGAAGTTTATTATATCGAACTAAATGAAGGTTGCTTTGCTTTTGTTCTGTATTCCTGAGAATCAGACGGTGCGATTTTAGTATTTTTTCCATTGATTTAGTGCTATAGTTTTCCTTAATTTTATTTTGATTTTTTTAAAACATGTTTTTGATGATTTTTCCTATTTCGTTTCTTCCTGAGGCAGAATGTGCGTTTTGCTTCAAAGTTTGCTTTGTGGTCCTTTGCTGTTATGAATGCTTGTTGCTCGGCTATGCGGTTTATCTTTTAGTCTATTTTCATTTTAGCGGCTATGTCCTTCCCTTCCTGATTTATGTCGCTTCCAGGTGTCTTTTTTCATAATTGTGTCATGTTGTTGGTTATAAAGTTTTTTGTGGACCGTAGGTTCTCTTATGTATATGTTTGTTGTTTTGTCTGCAAATATGAATACTTTGTTGGAGGTTTTTTCGTGTGTTTTATGTTTTTCTGATAAATATACAAGTGGCTTTTGAATATTATGTTTTTGACTATGTCTATCATGTCGTTCTCGAAGTTTTGCAATTCCTTACACTTAGGCGAGCATTTACTTGTTTACAGAACGAATGTTTGTCGTTCTCGTTTGTTACGTAACTGAGATAGTAATGTGCCTTCCATATCATTCTTCTTATAATACTTTTGATTGTTTTCTGTTAGGAGAAGCTTGTAAGAAGTTTTCGAGGGTATTGTATCTTGTTTTAACGAGTATCCTAAGTTGATCATATCCACGTTGTGTAAGTACAGGAGGATTGCTCAACCTTTGAGGGAGATAAAGCGTGAAACCTAAGGTCACAAACAACTCTCCATGCATATGTTAGCTCTATCACGGATATTGAGCACTTAAATAGAGCACACACACTAACACAAATATGCATACATACATATATATATATATATTAACAAGAAGAGAGAAAACCAAAACGTTTTTGGTTGTAATTTAAAAAAAAAATATATTATGCTTTATTTTCCATAGTTTTGCAACACGTGTTTCGAGTTTCGCGACCTTCTTCAGGCAAAGAGTGGATATTTCCACGTATTATTAAAATGAATTAATTTTTCTTATGTGTTTCGATGTTAACCATTCTCTTTTTTGTCTAGTATTGGTACAAAGGTCTTCTTTCATATATATATATATATATATATATATATATATATATATATATATATATATATATATATATATATATAGTCTATTTCCATTCCTGTTTTGGAACTGCATTCTTGTAACTACGATACTCTCATGTGCAGTTTTTATTCACTGTTGTCATGAATACTGGTTATATGATTATGTCATTTGTACGACTTCATTTGCCGGATTTCTTCTTCAAAAGGCTTCCTCCTTTTCCTAGATATTTTTGAAAAACAAGAAAGACTTTATAGATGAATTAATACGAATATTCACAGAAAAGTTCTTGGGGCAAACGCTCTTTAAACCAGATCAGTACAATCACCTGCACTGTTCCGTATTTCTTCGACGCATTTACCTCAGCTTACGATCTATTTGGATCATAAATTATATTATCCTTTTTGCCAAATTATTTTTCTATTTTTATTCATGCTTATACTTTGTAGAAATATAGTAATTTAAAAAAAGGAAAGTAAAATATATTTTCCTTCGATATTAAAAATATTTCCAAATTCAAAAGTCTTGTTGGCGTTTACCCAAACTTAATGAATAGCAAAATGCGAAAAAAAATGACTTCTCCTAAATAAAATCCTACCATTTCTTTGATCGAGTTAAAAATGCATTATTTTGTATTAGTTCAAATTTACCGGAAGTTTAATTGTCGGGGTTATATGGATAGAAATGGCGTCATGAAAAGGGTTTTCTGTTGTAAAGACGGATTTTATTTATGAGGTGCATTATTTAAAAGTATTTATAACAAGAAAGTTTGTTTTTTCTACAAAATGAGAGAAATTGATATCATTCATCATAAATCAAATGTTTATTCGAACAGAAAATTAGAAAATGCCTTCATATTATTTTAAAATTCTCCGCCTGTCTATATATATATATATATATATATATATATAAACAGGCGGAGAACATAAAATAATAAGGCATTTTCTAATTTTCTATACGAATAAACATTTAACTTATTATTATGAATGATATCACTTTCTATCATATATATATATATATATGATAAAATATATTATGAATGATATCAATTTTTATCATATATATATATATATATATATATATATATATATATATATATATATATATATATATATTACGTAGGCTATATTTATAGGTTAAAGTGTAGAATAACAGGGATATACCGTAAAAGGGTACAATGAGGTCAAAATCCAGCGGCGACAGTCGGTTACACACACACACACACTCACACACACACACACACACACACACACACATATATATATATATAAGTGAACACTGAAGTCAATACTCAACGGCGATAGGCTTTTTCATGCTAGATGCAATTGTCAGTGAATGTTGGATTTTTCCTCGACTATTCATATATATGGGTCAGTGGTGCATTGTGAAGTCTATTCTGGTGGTTATTTTTGCGGCAGTAGCTTGTTTATTCATTTGGGTTAATTTATTTTACTTTTTCTTCATTTTC
>OZ038487.1:78666102-78673602 GCA_964036315.1 Acanthosepion esculentum | reverse complement strand
TACCATCACTATTTTCCTCTGACCTGATTTAAATCATGACATGGTATAGTTTCCACAAATCTACAGGGTGATCTTATCAAGGAGTCACATCCTTAGCTAATTAATTTTCGTTAGATTCGAACATTGGTCTCATGGTTGCAACGCGAATCCTCTAACCATTCGACCATGAGTCAAAGCTTTACCGCGTAATACCATGGCCCAGATTTAATAAATAAATAAATAAATAAATAAATAAATAAATAGCAGACAGTATCTATTCTACATATATATTTTTTATAATTAAATACATCTTCCCGATGATCATTTCCGCCACCGACGTTGGCAAAATGGTACCTACTTCTTCTTTAAAATATGCATCCTACCGAATACTTGTGTAGACCTGTCACGGGATAAAGACAACGCGAAAATTGGCAAAAACACAAGGGAAATAACAGGGGCCGCTTATTAGCTCTTATATAGAATCCTTAAAAGCGATAAAAAAAAATGGTGCTTAACTGGCGACAAGGATAGATTCTTGCTTGCGTGTTGTGATATTGATTTCTGCTTTTTCCTCGGCCGACGTACCCTGATCGATTTTAGGCTCAATGCCATCCGAGGGAGTTGCAGAAGGTAATGGGATTTGTGTTTCGCTGTTATATTGAGGTCCTTTTTTTTTTCTTTTTTTACAGCTTTTGGAGAATTGCACGATCAGTATGACTCGACGTTGCCGGGGACAAAACAGATTTTGCGAGTATCGCCCTAAATAGGAAATGTTTACTCCGCATATTAACATATTTCCGATGTGCTGGTAGTATAGGAAATATCAGCGCGGAAAGTTGACGTGCCAAAGTCAAATTCCGTACTAGGCTGTTCCGTTTCACACTAATACTTTTGACAATGGTATCGATTTTTTGTCGCCCTCAATCTGCGGGTTAAATAACCGAGTAGACTGGGCTCGTGAGCCTTGCATGGCAACAAGTCAAAGTGAGGGAAAAAGCGTGTAGACAACAATTCACAGATTGGAATAGTAGATGGATGTTTGATTGTATTCGATTGATAGATTTTAGTAGGCTTGGTTGGGTGTTAAGTTGAACGTGGTGCCACGGGAACGAGCGAGATGTTGTATTCTCTTCTGTGTAATGACTACTAACTTATTAGTTTGAACAGATAAATAAATAAATAATTGAAGCTAAGTTAGAAGATCTTGCTTCTTTATTTTGAGCAAGTCCATCATTCCAGCCACTTCATCATTTCATCAGGTGAAAGTGTTCATGTTAGAAAAGAAGAGCACTTACGCGATGGTTCGTGACGTGTCCAGACATACAAGCTCTCACTGAACACGTGTGAAGTGCTTCAAGCTCCGATAATGATGGAAAGATAGAGAGAGAGTGATGAATTACAGTGGCTTAGAAAACTTCTTGGGTCGTCAAAGTCACGTTCTTTTCAATCAGGTGATGGAGTTAACAGCAGGACTTGAGGGCCTGAGCCGCACATGCTCACATTTGCCCGTCACAAACATGACGACTGGTAGCTTGACAAAGCTAATTATACCACGTTGTAAATATTAGCTTTCGCGCCAAACTGACTGTGCAAGGCTTTTCTTTTCTTTTTATTTTACACACAAATTGTTTGGTGAACCATCCCTAAGATTCAAACGAATTTTACTTTCGTCAAATGATAGTTATCCTATAAATTCAGCATGTGCTACAAAATAGATAGATAGATAGATAGATAAATAGATAGAAGGCTACAGAGAAAAAAGGCGAGAGAGAAAGACAGAAGGAGATAGAGAGAAAAGATAGAGAAAGATAATACCGAAACAGAGAGAAAGAGGGAGAGGAAGAGATAGAGAGGTATAGATAGAAAGAAGGAAATAGAAAGAAAGGAGATAAAAAGATAGGAGATAGATAGAAAGGAAGAGACAGATAGAAAGGAGATAGAGAGATAGAATAGATAGAAAGAAGGACATAGAAAGAGATAGTTTAATAAAAAGAAAGCGATAGAAAGATGGAGATAAGGATAAAGGGATAGAGAGAGAAAGGAGATAGAAAGAAGGAAATAGAGCAATAAAAGGAGATACATAGAAAGATGGAGATAGAAAAAAGTAGGAGATGGAGTGAAATGAGGATATAGAGAGATACAACGATATATATAGAGAGAGGGAAATAGATAGAAAGAATGAGTTAGGTAAAAAGAAGAGACAAAAGGGATAGAAACAAAGACGGAAAAAAGAAAATGAAACAATGAACAAATCTCTCACTCAACTCTGGCGGCCTGCCAATCCAGAATCACCTCCTCCATTTATCTTGGTCTTATGAAAGTCGTGAGCCTGTATTCATCACCGGTTTGCTTGGCCTGTCACTCAGCTTACAACACCTGATATTCCCTAGCGCTCAGCCTGCTGAGTACTGACTCGTCTCAACATTGCTTCGGCGATCGTACAAGAACTGGTGTTTCAACGCGATAGGGCCGTAAGCCAAAAAATAAAAATAAAAATAAACAAACCAACAGAAAGAAAGTAACAAAGAAAGAAAGCAATGAATATAATGAAAAAAAAGAAAAGAAATGCAGATTTCATCATTAGCATATCGCAACAATTGATAAAAATAATGAGAGAGTTATCACTTGCGGTAATCACTCTCCCTTATTTATGAAATCTGCAAAATACCTGTTACCCTCACTGTCAGCCTTGACTAGAGTCCCATGAGAATTACTAACTCGAAATCCTAACAGTATTTACATTAGTCGGACTATTGTCCTCATCTTTGTCACCATATTTGTCACAACGTTTCGGCCGTTGTACGCTCCGGCCTTCTTCAGGTGGTTGGAATTTCGAACCGAACCCTTTATTTCGATCACTGGGGTAGACTGCTCTAGTTACACGAGCCATGTTTGATGGATGTCAGTTATCAGTTATCTCCTGGTAATTTTCCCTCTGAAAGTTCTCCACTGCCTGAACCGGGTATTGAACTCACACTCTTTGGGTCTGTCACTGGATCTAACCAACGTTTTTATCCACTGTGCCATGTGTCCTCAAGGACCAGTGACAGACCCAAAGAGTGTGAGTTCAATACCCGGTTCAGGCAGTGGAGAACTTTCAGAGGGAAAATTACCAGGAGATAACTGATAACTGACATCCATCAAACATGGCTCGTGGAACTAGAACAGTCTACCCCAGTGATCGAAATAAAGGGTTCGGTTCGAAATTCCAACCACCTGAAGAAGGCCGGAGTGTACAACGGCCGAAACGTTGTGACAAATATGGTGACAAAGATGAGGACAATAGTCCGACTAATGTAAATACTGTACATAATACCTCATCTCAGAAATATAGACAGACTCGAAATCCTAAATAAGTGTATTTTTAACCCCTCGATTCCATTCACTTCATGTCTCCAGACGCCACCCACAAAACTTTAATAAAAACAACAACACAATTTCAAACGACAATTTGATAAAAAGAAATCTCATTCGGTTCAAAATTTGTGTAACGAGAAAGAAAAAGTGTTATGTTAGCGACACTCGTATAGACCGTGCTTGCTCGTCATCCCCCCCCCCCCAGAAAGAAGGTAATTCGGCAAGTCTGACCTTGCCATATTCGTCATGTCAAAAGTAGTGTTGCCGGCAAAACTCCATTTGAATAGTTTAACGAAAGATATAGCGTTAAAAAGAGAACTACTGGCCATAGAGCACCGAGATTCGCATGTGCCAAATATTGAACGGTGGAGTGTCGAAATTTTCAAAACATATTCTCCTTCCTCGCTTGTTAAATCGATGTATCGATTTGTGAAATGTAAAAAAAAAAAAAAATTTAAAATATGTACCTCGCCGATATGTGTTCGTTGGTTTGAAGTGTGTCCCACAGAGGAGTTAATTCCAGGGGTGTGGTTTCTTTATTTAGTCGTTTTTCCTTTCTTTCTTTCTTTCTTTCTTTCTTTCTTTACCCATTTACAATATTTCTTTTAGTCGTTTATCCATTCTTTTTTGTTTTATTTTTTCTTTCTACTTGTTTATTGCTTATTTCTTGTATATTCGTTTATCTATTCTTTCTTCCTTCCTTCCTTTCTTTCTTTCTTTTTATTTGTTTACTGTTTCCTTCTTTTTAATTTTTTTTGCCCCTTTTTTTTCGTTTATCCATTCTTTTTTGTTTTTCTTTCATTCTTTCTTCGTTTCTGTATTTATTTATTTCTTCTGTTCTTTCTTCCAACTTGTTTATTGTTTCTTTCCTTTTCTGTTTATCTATTTTTCTTTCTCTCGTTCTTTCTTTCTTTTTTTGTTTTTTCTTTCTTTTTTGTTCTTTCTCTCTATTTGTTTAATGTTTCTTTCTTTTTCATTCATTTAACTTTCTTTTTTCTTTCTTCTGTTCTTTATTTCTACGTGTTTACTCTTTCCTTTTCATTCGTTTATTCATTCTTTCATTTCTTTATTCTTCCTTTCTTTTTGTGCTTTCTACTTGGCAGCCAATTGTTTTATTGTATCTTCCTATTCGTTTATCCATACGTTTTCCTTTCTTTCTTTATCCATCATCTTTTTTCTTTGTATTTATTGATCTACACTTTTTCTTTTTTCTAATCTTTTATCCGTTTTTTTTTTATCCTTTCTCTTCTATTTTATTCTTTCGCTATCAATCTGATTTCGTTATTTCATTCTTCTTACGTGTACTATTATCTGGCTGGATTGCCATTTTGAACACGGTCAGTATGCTCAAACACTCAGTGAAGATGATTTGCCTCTCCGAGCTAGAACAATTATGGCAGCTTCCAAACAATTGCATTTACCCATTTTCACTCACAAGGCATGGGTCAACTCGTGGTATCGTTTTCAAACATTTTACAAGCATGCTACACGCTGGAACCGCCTCCACAGGTCGATTATATCAAGAAATAATCTCCCCGACAAATCAAATATGATGGAATTTGATTTTTATTTAACTCTTATTGAACAAAAATGAATTAGAGTAGTTTAAGTAAATTTCAACGTTTGTCACATCAAAACAACAAGATGTTTTATGCGTAACAATCTGCTTAATATGTTTAAAATGGTCCCTTTTATGTACAGTAAAACATTAAATCCTATCAGCAACACTTCCACAAAGCATTTAACACATTTCCACATTAATTTGCGCAAAGTTTTTCACAGATTGCTTGTTTTAATTCAAGAATTGTTTTTGGTTTGAGCCTGTAAACAAGATTTTTCAGTAGACCACACAAAGAATTCTGACTTTGATAAGTCTGGTGATCTTAATGACCACTCAAAATTCTCCATTTCGTCGTATCCACCTCCACCCAGAAAAATGGTGTTATTTTTGCCACACCTTAAATATATATATACATAGATATTTGTGTATATATATATATATATATATATATATATATATATATATATATATATATATATATATATATATATATATGCGGTTGCATGGATAGTAGTTTGTAAGCCATGATCTTCAGACAACCTGGTTTATTTTTTTCAAAAGTGGATCTATATATGCCTTATTTGTTTGATTATTTGTGTGTGTTGGAGGTGTAAAATTTTCTTGTGTTTGTTTGGGATGACACTAGATATCGCGCGCATAAATATATATATATATATATATATATATATATATATATATATATATATATATATATATATATATATATATATATATATATGACATAACAATATATATTTCTATATCAACAACAGTACTGGGGAAATTGTAAGATAAAATGGGAAAAGTTTACCTGTGACGTGTTTCATCCTATAGGACTTCATCGGACAAAATATGTTATGTTGTAATCGTACCAACATAACACATTTAGTCTAAATTATCAGTATATACTTATATTTATTTGATTAGGGGTAGATTATTATCATTCCGTTGTTTCTGTCTATGAATAGGTCGCCTTCTTTTTCTTCATGTTGCTAAGTTATTGCTAGTTCTGTTACCATTGAGTCTATGTCTCAACTACCCGACCCAATCGATGAACCAACGCTTCGATCTTCCAGGCTGTTATCTCCTGGGACAGTACTGACGCTATAACTTGAAGCCTTTAAACTAATGTTCTTATTTACTCCTCTGCTGCAACTGATGCTACTGCTGGTGCTGCAGAAGCACCCTTGATGTCAAGATGTGTTCCCCCTGCTGCCGCCGTTTCTGTCTTTCTTTTTTTGTTTGTTTGTTTCTCAATACCTCACACATGGTATGTATGCCTCTGCGAAACGCGAATAGTCTACTCCAACTAATTAAATAAAGTGTTCAGTTTGAAATTCCGTAAAAGGTTACCCGGAACAACCCTGGTATTTTAAGTGAGTAGGCTTGCCGTCAAATTTGCAGCAGTTGGATGGATTAGGATCAGTAACAGTTACTAAATACAGAAGTACGTAACGTCATATCTGCACGAAAACATGCTGGAGACATAAATATATAATCTCGGGCAGTCTCCCACACATCGCAGACGGTATCCAGGTATTGAACTAGAGGTGTTCGGGGCCGTTCGTATACCACATTCTGGCTGAGAATAACTGGCGAAATAATGGAATCAATAAAATATCACAAAGAGTCTCTTGTTATCTTTTAATTTGATGGATGCCGAAGTGGACAACGGCTATGTACATTGTAAAAAGTGTGTGGGGAGAGAAAGTTTATTTTATATGCAGATTTCCACCTAGCGGCTGATACAGCTGGAGGCTAAACAAATTCTAAACTTGAAGACGTAACTACTAGAGAAATAGTAATGAATACTTTTAAGTAATTATAGTTTAATATAATAGGGATATTAGTCTGACTGTAACTAAAGTAATAATGATAATATGTAACCTTGTGTCAAACTTATTTAAGTTTAATAAATGACAACCTCATATTCATTTATGTCGAAGGGGACGAGAACTTGGTTGTGCGTGACTGAAAATATCAATTATTTTATTTTTGTAAAACTGACACTTATGCTCATGCGTGACAGCAAGTATGCTTTTATTATTTACAGGGCCTTTCCGAACGCTTGATCTAACATGCATTCGTGCACATGTAAGAATAATGTGCAAACGTACAAAAGGTGTGCAAACGCGTGCAGATAGGTGTACTGACATAGTTAATAATATTTTTTTCACTTGCACGAAAGAAAATACCAACACAAATCACGCACAAAAATAATCTCGTGTGTTACACAAAATTTAAATACTACATACAAACACATGGTATTGTTCACGGAAATAGTTCTTTCTTTCCGTCTAACTGTAAAATTCTGTTCATATCAATTGTATTCTTTTCTCTTCATATCTGTCTATCTTATTTTTATATATAGTTATAAAATTATATAAAATATAATAAAATTATATAGATATAAAATATATTTCCATTCCATCTAGCTATTTAATTCTTTCCTATCTGTTCCTTACTAACGATTTATGTTCGTATGTATCTAATCCATGCCATATCTATTTTCGCAGCTCTGTTCATATCTAACAATTTAAATCTGTTCATGTTTCTCATTATCTATCTATCTATCTATCTATCTATCTATCTATCTATCTCTG
>OZ038487.1:78601102-78663602 GCA_964036315.1 Acanthosepion esculentum | reverse complement strand
CAGTGGCTTGGTAAAGGGGAAGGACCCCAGCCACAGCCGAGAAGGGAACTTCATGGGCAAAAGGTTCTTCTTTCAATCTGGTGGGATTGCCAAGGAATAATCCACTTTGAATTCTTACCACCTAATGCAACAATTAATGCTCAAATATACTGTCAGCAATGAGAGCGTTTGAACCAAGTTTTGAGGAAAAAAGACCTGCTCTAGTGAATCGAAAACGGGTAATGCTTCATCAGGACAATGCGCGACCACACACAGCAAGAATCACGACACAAAAGATCGAATAACTTGGTTGGGAGAAAATTCCTCATCCACCTTATTCTCCCGACCTTACTCCTTCAGACTACCATTTGTTTCGTAGCTTACAGAATCATTTGGAAAAAACACCTTTTGTAACACAGGAAGAAGTTAAAACTGACATTTGTGAGTTCTTCGAATCAAAGCCAAAAGAATTTTACAGTAATGGAATTAGTAAGCTTGTTAATAGATGGAAGGAAGTCATATATAATCAGGGAAAATACATTGTTGATTGAATCTGTAATTAAATGTAACATTTGGTCATTTGTTTTCTTTATTCAAAATTCGGACAGAACTTATGGGATGACTAATAACTAATATATATATATATATATATATATATATATATATATATATATATATATACATATATATATATATATATATATATATATAAACAGAGTGAGAAAATCAATACAAGTAAAAGGTTTGTCACCACTTCGCTGACTGATGTTACTTTCAGCATCTCGAATTTCGTAGACGGACCCACCGGGAATTACTCCGTTCATTCGTCAAGGGTTTCAATTGATATATATATATATATATATATATATATATATATATATATATATATATATATATATATATATACTAGCAGCATGTCCCGGTGTTGCCCGTACTTGATTAAAAAATCGTACGACTCATACAGCAATCGCTATCACTTGACTTAAAATATTTTTGCCCTTCCTTGCCTTTAAAGGAGTGCCCTTTGCCGTGCTGATGTTGCTACATGCCTTAATTCTTGCCTATCTCACACGGCGAATTTTTTCTAAGCTCTATACTAAACATTAAATATGTTACGAAAAAAGAACAAAACAAAATGAACTCAAAACGATCAGCTTTAAAAAATGACTCGTAACTGGAAAAACCGAATGAAAAAGAATGTTAACAACAAATATTTTTTCACACCCAACCCAGTTTCATGAAATATTGAGGCTGGTCATACTACTTGGGCGGGGTTGTTGTTGCCCTTGTTTTGTTAACCCGGTACTTTGGAAACCATACATTGATCTGATTTTAAGTTCAAATTAAAAGAACTCAAAAGTGTTTTAACAACGCGAAGTCAACTGCACAGAGTCCAAAATAAGGTGAAAAGCTTAGATGTACTGGGCCGCGTAGTGCAGGCGAGACATTCAACTTAAAACCCCCCAAATCCGTATCACCTGTGAGTTAATCGGTTTTTTTACAAAGTTTGAGTCCCAAATAAAAAATCGGGTTCCGCCATGACACAATGACGTAAATTGAAAAATCGGATCTGGGATGCGGCCTGGGAGAAAGAACAAAGTTTAAAGAAGTGGGAAATGGACTGCTGAGGGCATGGTCAACACGGAGGTTTGTATCGATTTTTGAGTCACGACGGGGTCACACGGCATTCTATGCAAGGCACCACTAACTGGGCCGCGTGGGAATTTCTGGTTGAATTGTAAAGAACGCCCGAATTTTTAGAATGTAATCCGCCCAAATACCGGAGTACCAGCCGATTTACCAATTTTTTGAAAGCCTGAGTCCAAATTGAAAATCTGTCTCCGTTACAAATTGACGCCGTAAATGTCGGAAGTTGAATCGACATTTGACGTTAATTGCAGCCTGGGCGTGAAAAGAAGTCAAAAACTGACAGCTGATGACAGGGTCGAAACGGAGCTTTTTATCGATTTTTTGCTGCACGAAGGGGTATCGCACGAATTTTGAAAGGGCCCGTAATCTGGTCGGGGTCATTCATTTCTGTACATATGGTATGGGGATGTGCGGAGAGACAATTGATGCTTGCAACTATACATTAGTCTGCGATGAGTTCAATACTTCACAGTAATGCGGTAAAGGGGAGCAAGTGCTTATCCCAAGGATGCATTTGTATCCATCAGATGCCGATGTACCCTTCACTTTCAGAAGATCCCCATTCCCATTCGCACCCTGTTTTGCTATGACAATTAATAAGGCCCAAGGACAAACACTGTCTGTCACTGGTGTACACTTAGAAGAGCAGTGCTTCTCATACGGCCAACTTTATGTAGCCTGCTCTCGAGTCGGCAGGCGCGATGATGTGTTCCTTTATTCACCCCCACAAAAAGCTGAAAATGTGGTCTGTAATGGTTTCGCTCACGAAATCTCGTGGGTACTGCCGGGTGCATTTGCCGTCGCTGTTGTGACAGCTGGTGTAATTGTAAGGCGACCCGCAGGGACCATGAATCATGTTGGTTGTCACTATTTCGTACAATTCAGGGTCAGCTGACGGATCAGGAATTTCAGCAGAAATAAGATGATCGATTTCTGTGGCTCAATCTTGCCTCACAGCCGAATTAGTATCTGTGCGTGTGGCAGGCCGCGTTTCTGTCACTCAATAGTGTGCATGCGACAGCAAACAGCCCCCAAAACCTGGTCCTTTATAATCACATCCATTAGCTTTCCCAACTTCAGATGGTAAACGCGAGCAATGAGGTCTGGACGGTCGTAGGCCGATTGTCCTGGCATAAGTTCTTTAGCAATTGTGTACCATTTTGGGTTACACGTGAAAGTTATGAATAGGTCTGGTCGGCCGTACTTACGAACGTATATCATCGCGTCTTGCGTCCTCGCGTGCATGTATCGTGGACTGCCTGTGAACGTTGCAGGTAGTATGCACCTCTTGTCTATATTGCGTGGATCAGCGTCATTTCGTAAAGCATCACGGAGGTGAATGTAAGAGTCGCAGCGCAACTTAGTTTGATTCAATCTGATGTAACAGAGTCTTTCGGATTCCATCTTAGCAGCTATGTCTACTATGAATTAATGGAAAAATTGTCGGCTTCGATGAAGATGACTGAATGCACCCTCATGTACCATCAATAGGTAGGCGTAGAAAACCCTGCAAGACACTGTTTTTAAGGTGGACCCATTTTGCAGAATTCCAAAGTGGTACCCATCTTCTCCGTAAGGGAAGATAAGTGGGTATTGCAGTGCATCGTAGGACCGGTGCGTTTCACTGATTCTTCGGAGCCCACTGACGCGCGATTCGATAACAATGTCACGTCTGTTGTGCTGATCAGCGCTGACAATGACGGAAACTTCGTTACTTGCGGGAGCATTGTAACGACGTTCGTGCTCTCCCTGAGGCCGTTTGTCAGCATCAATTACAATAATGAAACCAGAAGAAGTGTTATTTTCGAGAGCATTCTTAAAACTTCGGACATAGCTGTTTGTCTCGTGGAGCATTTGCTGGCGACTCATTATGATATCCCCGCGAGGATTATTGTCCTGGCCTGTATTGTTCTCGGGAATAATACCCATGCGGGCATCTGCCTGCTGATTGTAGTCAGCTATGAAGTATATTTGTAGAAAGGCCGAATCAGTGGCAGTTTCCGGCAAAAGAGAACCAATCCGGTGGTAAACCTGACTTTGAAACTTGAAGGTGGGATTCCAACCGACTTCGCGGAAGGCATTACCACCAAAAGAGTTAATCTGGAAGGCACAATTGTACTGTCTGATTTTTGCGAGGAAATGTTTGGAGTCGGGACTGGAACCATCCAACAGAGCTTTCAACGGAGCAGGTTGCTCTTGAAAAGGTGGCAACTGTACCTTGCCGTCTGAACAACACAAACCTGCAGACTCTCCATGCCATTTTTTGGCATTGCAATGTCCACAGACAACTGACATGGATCCTATTTGGTGGTCTTTGCGACTGGAAAGCCTCAAAACTGGCTCAAAGTTGAACGCCAGCTTAAACAAAAACTGCTTTGGTGGGCTACAGAGCCCTCGCTGTGCATGGCGGCGCTGGTTATCAGTCTGCAACCTTTCAAGCCTTTCAGTAGGTCCTTCTACAGCTCTAGCAGCGGAAGTTGAAATTGCATCGCGTTGCCGCCTTGTGCGCTTTTGCGCGGAACTTTCCGACGCCCTTTGCAGCAGAAGTCACTATCCTCTCCCTAGTCCAGAGGAAGTTTTCACAAATTTGAACGGAGGAAAATTTTTCTCAAAGATAGACTTGAGCAAAGCATACCTACAAGTACCAGTAGATGAGGAAAGCTTGAGGCTCTTGTGCATAAACTCACATAAAGGGTTATATAAGTTCCAGAGATTACCATTCGGGATCAAGGTCGCGCCGGCGATATTTCAGCAAATAGTGGACGATCGCATACCTTGATGACATACTGATAAATAGCAAAAATATTGAACAACACTGGAAACACGTTCAAGAGGTTTTCAGGCAGATACAAAATTACGGTTTTAAGGTAAAGGAAAATAAATGTGACTTCTTTATGAAAGAGATAAAATATCTGGGCCATATCATTGACGAAGAAGGAAGAAGACCCGACACAGAAAGAGCCACGGCAATAAAATAAAAAAATGCAGGCTCTAAAAAATTTAGCCGAGTTACAAAGCTTCTTGGACTTAGTAAATTATTATCAAGAAATTATTCCTAACATGCACAAATTACACGCACCCCTAAACGAACTGTTGAAGAAGGAAAAAAGTTTGGGAATGGTCATATGAATGTCGGAAAACTTTCGACAAAATCATTAAGACTCAGCAGATTTATTTTTAGCGCATTATGAGCCAAAATTGGAAATAATATTCGCGAGTGACGCGAGTGCCTATGGTGTTGGGGCATGTATACTTCAGAAAATGCCGAATGGGACACTAAAACCCATCACGCATGCGTCAAGAACGTTGCTACCAGACGAACAATAATACTCGCAAATCGAAAAAGAAGCGCTGAGGATTATTTTTGCGGTTACGAGATTCCACAGATATATTTACGGTAGATTTTCCCCTTACAGACGGACCACAAGCCGTTATTGACAATATTTGGATCAAAGAAAGGTCTACCTGTCTACACTGCTAATAGATTGCTAAGATGGGGGACGATTTTATTAAACTATAACTTTAAATCTTCCATCAAACAAAATCGGGCAAGCAGATTAGAAAATTCCGTAATTGCAGCTCTACGATATGAGGAAGATGTTAGAACATCTTTATGTAGTACAATTCGAGACCTCCCCGTCACATTACAGGAAATAAGAAACAAAGCAGTGAATGACGAATTTATAAAGGAAACGAAAACAAAAATTGTAGGAAAAGATAAGCATATATCAGACAGTTTTTCGTTATGTGATAATGTTCTGCTATATAATGAAAGAGTAGTAACCCCGAAAACGCTACAAAGGCGAATCCTCAAGGATTTTCACATGGGCCACCTAGGAAAGAACAGTTACGTGTACTGGCCAAACATGGATCAAGATATTATACATATGGTGGACAAATGCAAGAGCTGTTCCTTAGCAGCCAAGGCACCCCCGATCACTCATGAGCCATGAACTAAGACAGATCGACCGTAGTCGAGCATCTATGTAGATTTCGCAGGTCCATTAGAGGGTTTCTACTACTTGATTGCAGTAGACAGTTACAGCAAATGGTTAGAAGTATTTGCGTTGTAGAAAACCTACTTCTGAGACTACGATAAATTGCCCTCACGAGCTGTTTGCTCGTTTCGGTGTGGTTGATTGTTTAGTCACCGATAATGGGACACAATTTACATGAATTTTGTGAAACTTTTCAGGTGAAACACATCAAATCCCTGCCATTTCACTCAAGACTCGAGCAAGCGGATAGGTTTGTAGATACATTAAAAAGAGCACTAAGGAAAGCTTATGACGTGCCAACAGAAAAGGCTTTACAACAATTCTTGCAAGTGTATAGAATTACACCGAACAGTACTACGTCATCGGCATTATCACCGGCGGAAGTGATGTTCGCCCGAAAAATTAGATCCGTATTCGACAAAATTAGATCCGTATTCGACAAATTACTGCTAAAACAGACAAAGCAATCACCAACGTCGTTTGTACCAAAAAGAAAATTTAACCAAGGAGAGATTTTTTTTTTAAATGTTCAAAAACAACACACCCTACTGGGAGCCAGGTACAATAGAGAAACGAATCGGGGACGTGATTTACATAATTCAGGGTCCGAAGTTCTCGCATAAAAGGCACTTAAATCAGATCAGAAAGAGGCTGTTAGAGGATTCTAACGGTCTACCTCAGGAAGAGGAGGAAGTGATGGACACAATATTTGACACATTCAATATGCAAAGGCCTCAATCAATTTCAGAACCGCGGAAATCAAGCAGAAAAAGAAAATTTACAGAGCCTTTGATGATTAATCCGAAGAGAAAAAAATATGAAAGACCCCTGCAAGGTAAAGGTGTTAGGAGGGGGGTTATGGGTCTTTACCTATAACTACAGAATGAACTCTTTCTAACACTATGTATGCTACGCCTCTCAAGAGAGAGGGACGAATCGAGTCGAGCCGATAGTAGTCACACCAAACCAGACTGACACCTTCAACATCTTGTATCATTATTCCATGTAATATATCTTCGTTATTTCTACTCTTGTGTTCGTGTTGTTCTTCCTTGGTCCTAACCTGGGCCATAACACACACACACACACACACACACACACACACACATATACATATATATATATATATATATATATATATATATATATATAATGGCCTGCTACTACTCGTTTCCGAGTCCACGCGTCTGCCATGCTAGCTAGTCAATCCCTATTACAGACGGCTACTCTTGCTATATACCGCTACTAGGCTGAGCAGACCTTAGTTACAGTTGTTGTGTGATAAACACACCAGTACACCCAATCTGACTGAGGTGCAAGTACACTCGGCTTCTGAACACTTGTTCCATCTACTTAATTTCACGCACAAGACATTCCAGGCCATTCCATATATATATATATATATATATATATATATATATATATGTGGACTGGGAAATATGCTCAATATCGAGTTACAGTGTAAACAGAGTTGGCATTGACGTATTTTATATTTATTTCTATATGTCTGTGTGCTTCGAAAATAGTCGAGGTTTCTTTGTGGATTAAAGATTATTTGTAAGTATGACAAAATCGCCAAACCGTGTTTAAATTTCTGTTGAATCTGCATATTATTCAATTTGCCTGCTTTTTTAAAAATTCTATATCCCGTCAGGACATAAGCGGTTTTGACTTCCAACGCATACCTTATTTATTATCGATAAATTGCCAAGATCAGTTAACTTCTCCAAAGTTCGGATTGCATAATATTCTCCTCTTAAACAAGTTGCTACCCAAGGCAAGGGAACACAGTCTACCCTGCTATTTAACTGAAGGCTGGTGGTAGAAGAAACATATATATATATATATATATATATATATATATATATATATATATATATATATATATATAGGTAACTATACTCGTGTCGAAAAACCTTCGAACTCTTGATTTAACAATAGCCAAATCAATCACGAAGGAAAAAAAGGTTTTAAAAAAAGAAAGAGCCAGGAACATGAAAGTCTGTCGAAAATAATCGCACAGATACAGGTTCAAGGCCCAAAGAAAAAAAACCCGATACGAGTAAACAACTAACTAAAGAGCTCAATACAAGCGTAGAGCAAACCTAGTCAAACCTAATGAGCCAGACACACCTACCAAGGTTTCACTTAGGCAGATCGTCAGGGTCGGCCGACCCTGACGATCTGCCTAAGTGAAACCTTGGTAGGTGTGTCTAGCTCATTAGGTTTGACTATATATATATATATATATATATATATATATATATATATATATATATATATATACTTTTCCCAGTGGCATTTGAGCAAAATTGAATGCATGAGACTGAACAAGATACTGATTCTCCTTGCATTCTTCTTTAGTGCCAGACATATTGATAAAATGTCTCTTAATGAAACAAACAAGTGGCTAAAAATGCTATTGGTCAAATCCCGCACCTCCCGAAGCTGTTAATGCCATATTTAACATGGATAAGGGTCATTAAAATATAGGTCTAATTATGCCGATGAACTTGACATTCTACTACTGGAGCCAAATTCAGTTTTTCTTTTGTTACTTAGTAAGTTTTTTTTTTATTGATTTCTTTATCGATTGCTTCAAGTACAGATATTTCATGATAGTATAATGTTTTACTTTTGTCTTGCTACTAAGGAAATTCAATTAATAAGTCCAAAGTAGCTACCCTATAGTACCCTGTATTTTATTCCGTTAAAATATCTAAAATAAAAGATAAAATAAATCGAAAGACATTACGAATGTCTGGCACGGGACCCAACATTCATGGTGAGTCTAAATTGAACAGTGAAGGGGGAGTTGGGTGAGTTGCGGTCGATGCAACACACGCGTTAGGGCCGGAAGAGAGTCGAACCTGAAATTGAGAAACGCAGACAACATCAAAAGAATCGAAAAATGTGGAATCGAAGTAAAAAAAAAATGAAAAAGAAAATGTCTTTATGTGATCTATAGAAAAAATGAATATGTCGACAGGAGTTGAACAAACTCAGGAGGTGTAAGCTGAAAAACTAGTCGAACCGATAAAGAAGAAAACAAAAGGAGGAGCCAGTGCATAAAGTCTGAAACCCATAGTATTTAAATCAAGATCATGATTTCATTGTGAAACCAGGCAGTGAATTGCCAAAGAACATATTTGAGTTTCGTATAGAAAAGTTCACTCAATGCAATGCTCATGAGCCAGTTGGCTTACTGGGGAAAATGGTTATCATAAATGTGCCATGTTATGAATAAAAGAGGTCATAAGAAGTTCAGATTATCAGTTGTTTTTTGTTTTTTTGACGTACGGTGGCCGTTAATAATTAAGTATAACTCAAGACTTCAATGTTAAAATAAAACAGTATTTAATTACAACCGCAAATAAATACTAAACAAGAACAAAGTAGTAAAAGTCAACCAAAGATAATTAACCATTTCAGTGAATGCCTTGTTAGTAACGTGACTCGGCTGAACTTCCCGTATATCCTAAATCCAAACCCAAATCATCGACGCACAATAATTCACACTAATTCGACTGGATAGTTCCACTCAATAGTCACTCAATAATCAATCCAGTCACTAGCCTGTACACCGCTATTTATACACGAAAAACGGAAAACATATATTCATAAGTCCAGAGCGTCAGGCTCGTACCACGGTAGTTACACACTTTCTTCCTATGTGATGCAGGATGCAGGATTGATACCCATTGAAGTTTTGACTTGTAAAGATTGAGATTGTAGCGTTCTGGAAAGCATAAAGCAGGAGTTTTTTTTTCGACATGTAGTAGTTATTAGAAAAAATGGAACTTTCTTTTACTATTTGAACCACGTGGATGCAATATCTGTCTATATTTCTGAGATGAGGTATTATGTACATTACTTACATTATTCGGACTATTTGGCGACAAAATGAGGACAATAGTCCGAATAATGTAAATAATGCACCTGGATGCAGTATGTCATGTGCTAGTTTTAAAGGTATAAACTGGTAAAAGTAAAGAATTGACCTCATCTGGGCATTTGCCATAGTGATAGCGATAGAATAATAGTAGGCTTGCGATGTTGTATCTCTGGGAAAGAGTTTGTTGAACGAAGAATAACAAGAGAGGGTAAAATCTTTTAAACTCTACCAAGGCTGGAAAATGATGATTAAGCAGCTCTAGTCCAGTCCAGTCCAGGCAACAGTACTTCGTTTTGTTCCATTTCTATGTATCAATGTATTCGATGTGTATAGTGGTTCCGAGTAGTTTTGATTGGACACAATTTTTTATTTTTAACAAAAGCATTTGTTCGTAAGAACGTTAGTCGAAAGGAATTTCATATCTAAACAAGACCTGAGTTTATCTGTCATATTTATACGCCTAAGTTTTTCAATGAGCTTTCCTGCATTTTTAACATGCGATGGGTCAGTTGTTCCAAGAAGTGGTGTTAAACTCTTTGCTTTGGCTATCGGCAGTCTATGATACGCACTACCAATTCCAGATATGATGGGATTCAAAAATAAAGAAAATTTCCATCCCCTTCTCGGACAAAATGTGCGGACTTCTAATCATGAATAAAAAGACATACACGGAGAAAGTAAATATCCATTATATTAACATTTATGAGAAAAAACAATGAAAGCGAAATAATTTCAAAAATAATATATAACAGAGAAATTTGAAATTGCTTTAATAATAAGGAAAACTCATGGAAATGAATAAAATAAATAAAATGAATAAAATACCACTTCAAAGTACCTAGACTTTATAGTCTACCAAAACCGTACACAGCTGGAATTCCAATGTCATCCATCGGGAAATTGGTAGTGCTCCTCATATAATAGCGAAACCCATAATGAAAATGCATGGAGAGAAAAGCATGGTCATCATAATAACGTTGGATGATAAAACAAATAAAATCGTTGGATGATAAGACAACTGAAAGAATCAGTACTTATATCTCGACAACTTAGTCGACCTCGCGTTGAGATGAACACGATCAGGTATCTTTTGATTAAGAAAGAAAAAGACACGTAGAAATCCACCGCCCGAGTACAGACATGGAGCCAGAATTACAACAAATGTCCGAGAGACTTATGACCTAGAAGATTAAACTATTGGTTAAAACATAAGTGGTTCTCTAGTAGTTGTATGTTTAATTTACTAGTAAGAGTAGTGATGAAAATTCATATTCTCCTGTTTCCGGGAGGATATGGATATACGGCACAAAGGTGAATAGTTCAGAAATAATTAATAAGATAAAAGCATAGAAAAAATTAGAACAATCTATCCCTGTTGGCCGAATAAAGAGTTTGGGTCAAAATGGTTGTTTTTAAATTCCCTCTAAAGTTCTCCAGTTGTCTCAATATAATGCCTGTTCTGTACATCTCTGCTGCCCATACTTGATTGGTAAATGACATTCGGAATGAAGTTCTTTATACTTAACGAACAATTGCAACTCTTCCTGCAGTTACGAAAAGGGAGTTGGGAAATTGGTATCATTAGTAGAAAACACATTCTAAATGTGATTTTTTAGGCTTATGATGATATTTTCCATACAGTGATAACACAGATTTAACTTCAAGAAATTTATTTAGTTTTTTAGCTAGGGAGAAGCACCTGATATATCCGTTCTGGTCATCTGCAAATTAACATATCCAACCCTTTATTTCCTACCATAGTTCTATCGTTTTCTTCCTTTTTGTTTCCAGTCTCATCTATGAGTTTATAGATGAAGACTTTGTTTGTCTACTTCTTGAGCCGTTTCAATATTTTGGATCCAATAGTAGAAGCTTCATGATCAATTTTCCAGTAATGACAACTAAACCACACTTGCCTTTCACAGATTGTGTCCGTAATCTTTGGCCGGTTTATATATAGTTGTTCATTGGGTATATGTTGTTTTCAGTTGACATAAAAAGTTAATCTCAATATTAGAATGTACGTACTATCTAGTTCGTTGCCATTTATTTCGTGAATGTTTAACTGCTTGGCCCATATAAAAGGACAGTTTCTACTGTTGACCTCAGGTGGAACTCATATATAGGATCTATTGAAAAAGATCCTGTAAAAATAGGTGGCTAATTTTATCGTCTCACTAGCAGTATAACCCATCTTTGACCGGGTGTTTCGTTACTGGGAATTTTTGCTGTTCAATTGGAGCAGTTTAAGTTTAAAGTCAGCCCACTGGAAAATCAATATTAGTAACAACAATTGGGTGCAACTGAGGCACACCCCTAAATGGGGGGCAACAATTTGAATAGGGGGGAGTGGCCTTGAAAAGGGCCGTTTTTCGTTCTGAATCTTGCAAGGAAGGAACCTCTTCCATGAACCGTCGTAATAAGAATATACGATAATTTTTATTTATATTTTTTTTTTATAATTCTAATAAGCTTTTGCGTTAGATTTCAACTCTCTAAATTGATTGCACGGTGTTTTTTTACAGACATTAAATTTTGCTTTTGATTTTTGCGCAAAGAATAAAAAAATCATTTTTTTCGATTTTTCACCTTCCAGGTTATAATTTGTTACAGCTAATTTGGACTCAAAACCGGCACTGAAGAATTATCTATCAAACAAGAAAAGTAATCGAAATCGGATGAAAACTGTAGAAATGCATAAACAACATCCGATCACACACACACACACACACACAAACACACATACATGCGCACACATATTTTGAGAATTATAGATATAGATAAAAATACGTGTCTCCTTCTAACATTTATCCTTAGAAGAGTCTGATTAGACCCAAAATGGAGTATTTATGCTATATCTGGGTTAGAACTGCTAAATGACCACACTACAGCCTTTATAGACTCTAAAGTGGTTTACGTCACATTTTCTACCCTGCAGCCTTTTTCCCCACAGGGGCAACGTCGCAAGCCTGGCGCTAATGTGGGGTTATTTCCATTGTAACTGTTGGGAAGACCTTCATTCTTTAGTTCTACCAGTTCAGACATTTACATGTAAATCAGTTCGTAGTCCATCCACAGAATCGAAACAATACCATTCCATACATATTCCAACTGTAAATTACAGATTTTTATCTCAAGGACACATGCATGTATGCTTTCTCGAACCCTACAATCTCAACCACTTCGTCTCAAGGGTCAATCAGCTGGAGTATATTGTAATGGCGGGAAATCCGATGATCAGGAGGCATATGTTGAGGACTAGGAGATCTCCGGTGATTAGCTGGAGTATATTGTGATAGTGAACTCCGGTGATCAGGCGGAGTATACTGAAATGGAAGTGGTCCCCGGTGATCAGCTAGAGTACATTGTGATGGAGGGAACTTCGCTGATCAGTAGGTATACACTGAGGTGGAGGAGATACCCGGTGATTACCTGCAGTATATTGTAATGGAGGGAACTTCGCTGATCAGGCGGCGTATACTGAGATGGAGGTGATCCCCAGTGATCAGCTGAAGTATATTGTGATGGAGGGAACACCGATTATGAGGTGGTATATATTGAGGTGGAAGAGATCCCCGGTAATCAGCTGAAGTATATTATAATGAAGGAAATACTAGTGATCAGGCAGCTTATACTGAGGTAGAGAAGATCTCCGGTGATCAACTGGGCTATATTGTAATGGAGAGAACTCTGGTTATCAGGCGGTGTATACTAAGGTGGAGGGGAACTTAGATAGATAGATAGATAGATAGATAGATAGATAGATAGATAGATAGATAGATAGATAGATAGGAACATATTAAATACTCTGATCTGAACAGATATTTTAGCGGCCTATATCTGAGGTGACCCCTAAAAAGTAATTTGAACAATATACGCGAAGAAAGTTAACTTAATGGATAATTTCGAAGGAAGTAGTGGAAAATAGGGGAATAGGGATGTGTAATAAAAATGTTATATAGTCAAATTCCTTGCATCTTATCTGGCACCTCGTTCAGATTAATTTTGCGAGAAAAATATGTGGAAAGATGTTCAGTCTTTAGGAAATCAGAATTAAATTAGCGATATAATTTTTGTATTTAATGTCGAATTAGATTTTTTTTTCAAATAAAATTCTTCACTTTTCATCATATCGATTTCTAGTCTTCTCTCGCAAGAATTGAGATAATGTCAAAATATGCCGACGGATAGAAATAGAAATATTTACATATGTGGATATATTTATGTATGGGTGTCTATGAATAAATATTTATGATATACGTATCATTACATACATATCATTATTTCCTTCATATATATATATATATATATATATATATATATATATATATATATATATATATATATATATATATTACATACATATCATTATTTCCTTCATATATATATATATATATATATATATATATATATTACATACATATCATTATTTCCTTCATATATATATATATATATATATATATATATATATAGAGAGAGAGAGAGAGAGAGAGAGAGAGAGAGAGAGAAAGAAAGAGAGAGAGGGGGAATATTGTATACTTAGTAATCCTTCATTTATGCAAGTTTCATAGATTATGACGGACAAGGAATATTTTGTAAGTTTTTCATACAGTTTTTCTAGCACTTTTCATTTTTGAACATTATGGTTTCTCTATACACTGTCAAAAAATCCTAAGAACACTAGAAAAACTGAATAAAACTTTATAAAATATTACTTGTCCATAATATTCTATCTATCTATCTATCTATCTATCTATATATATATATATATATATATATATATATATATATATATATATATATATATATAGGTGTGTGTGTATGTGTGTGTGTGTTTGTGCGAGTCTTTCTTTACATATGACAGACAAGGAAAATTTAATTAATTTTTATTTAGTTTATACAACGTTGTTACATTTTTCCTTTTGGTGGGAGAAAAAGTGTGCAAAAATTGTTCACCTTGTCCATTGTCCCAAGCGCTTTCGACCACTTCTTTAGCCCTCTTCAAGGGAGGTTTGCTTAGGTGTGGTTAATTTCTCTTCATGTATTTAATTTTTGTGTTGTTTTGAATAGTACTAGGAGTGTTTATTACGAGACTTCGGTTGTTGAACGCGGCTGGAGTTCGAATCAGCCTCTTTCTATTTTTTAAAACTTTCAACACTCCATCCCACTGTTAAATAAGATGAGGTTGATAGAACGAACCATTATGAACTCTTGTCTTCTAAACTATGATAGCCAATACCCAGAAAGTTATAAAATAGCAGTGATAAAAACATCATCCTACATAGAGAACAAATTCCTCTTCCCAAAAAATATTTCTTAGTGAACTAAAACACATAAAACAAACATTAGTCAACAATAATTTTTCCAGCTACATCATTGATAACAAATAAAATTATTCTTATAAAAAAATAAATAAAAAATAGCTAAATTTTCCTTGCTTGTCATTTGTAACGAAAGATATTTAAAAGATTGATGCCCAAATATACATGAATATATATATATATATATATATATATATATATATATATATATATATATATATATATATATATATATATATATATATATTTTATTGTTATACGTTATTTATATAGACACAAATATTTAAGTAAATGCTCTGTTTATAATAAACTGTATAAACAAGAATCATACAAAATGTGTAGTTTAAAAGCAGTAAATCGACCTTGCTGACCACACGCTTCTATCGTAACTAAATTGGTACAGCACTTCAGGCTTTATGACGGTTCCGTGTAGGCCACTGGTTCGATTCTTGTTGGAGGACGCATATTTTCTATGAAATTTCTCAGATATTCAGGCCGGTAAATGTTGTTAACACTGTTTATTATAAACAGAGCATTTACCTAAATATTTGTGCCTATGCAAATAACGTATAACAATAAAATATATTAAATTAATTGTTAGACTTAATCCATTTTATAATACATATATGTGTGTGTGTGTACATGAAAATAATATTTATAATTATTTATAAGCAGGCACTTTATTGTAGTTTTTAAAATGGCCGTTTGTTTCCCTTAGACACTCCCAGTCTCTGCCATTCTTAATCACCTTTTTCAAAAGGAATGCGTCAACGTGCCGACAGTCCGAAATAAATGAATTCCTTTTGTTTATTAATTCACTCACGTTTATTTCAGCTACTCCTCTATGCATGAAGTGCAATGACATCCTCTGGTTTTTATGATTTTTCAATATGTCATTCTACTACTGTCCTTTCGCTTTTCATTTTTATTTCTCATATGAGTTATGAAAACATGTCCTTATTCTATATCTATATATACCCTTCTTTAAATTCTTTCCCAGTCGTAAATCTCCGCTTCCACTTCTAGACAACACACTCTCTCCCAGAAACTGTAACTAAGATCTGCTCAGGATAGTTCCGGCATAAACCACAGGTTGACTCTATGGGTGTTTAACAAATGCAAATGTGCCTGAGCGAGCGTCTGCAATAGGGATTAGCTAGCCTCCCTAATAGACGGGTACCCTCGAATAGGAGTGCCCGGCTACGATATATATATATATATATATATATATATATATATATATATATATATATATATATATATATATATACTGTTTAAAAAATAAACGGAGCATCTACTTAAGTATTGGTATCCACTAAAAATAGAGTTTAAAATAATACAAGCTGTCGTATCATTACTTTAAAAATTGCTTTGTTTAGGTTCGGATATGAAACTGCAGATATGAAAATCTGAGAAATATTTACATTTATAAGGCAATATTCGACCTTGCTTGATCGGTGACGTCCTTTGTTGCTGAGTTGCTCTAAAGTACATCGCATCTAAGGACAGTTTATTCTGCGAAACGAGGCGCAGATTCGACTCCTGCCGGAGCATGCAACTGTTTCTTTAATAAGATTTATCGAATGTTCAGACTGGTAGTCAAAAATATTCTGTTCAAAAAATAAACAGGGCGTCTACTCAAATATGAGTATCCACTAAAAATAACGTTTAAAGTGATAATATATATGTGTGTATGTACTCGTTAAGATATCCTCCGTGTGCGAGTCAAGTCCATTTCCTACACAGGCATTATTTGAGAGAATTGCGTATGCCAGAAAATGGTATTAACTAAAACAGTCGTAATTAACCCCATTTGATAGTTTTATACATTTTGGTAATTGTTTACTTCATGTACTGCCTGTTATATTATCATTTATAATTTTTAAAATTTTCTAAATATACTATTGAAAATGTTAAGACTGCTTACTTCACTTTACTTCTTAGCTGTGATCTAAATGCTAAGATGATTACTACATTCACATGGCTTTGTGTACATATTTACTTGTAAAATCCCTGTACAAAACAATCGTTTATTTATAAATATCCCAAGAGAATAATTTAGAAATGAATTATAAGACTTTCATTTTTAAATAAATATTCCCCAACGAATTATATTGATTCAATAAAAAACAGTAAATTTGCCAATATATGGGATACATGTAAGTAGTTACCAATAATAAAACTTCATTTGTTTAGTAACAGAATTTTACTTAAATTTCGTTATTACGAGCGGACATACACAAAATAGGAGTTTTATATATAAGATGCACGGAAATGAATGAGATGTGACGACTTCGAAAGAAAAGCGTTTCAACACCTGGCGTCAATTGGATGACAGTTTGCCGAAAGGAATTATTGCTGAACTCATAAAAATTTGACTAATTTTACGTCTGTTTGCGGCGTCTCTTTCCGATTTAGTTCGACATAGATTTGCAAAAGAAATTTAATCTAAAAAAGAAAAAGCCTTAGACGAGAGACGCTAAGAGTGAATTTGTTTGCTGTTAGGCAGCGATCGATTTAGTCATTCATATTCTCTTATACAGTTCAAAATATACCTAGGCTATGAAATTTTCTTAACGAATAAAATTTATGAATAGATCAATTTCTTTCTTTCTTTCTTTCTTTCTTTCTTTCCTTCTTTCTTTCTATCTATCTATCTATCTATCTATCTC
The DNA here is from genome assembly GCA_964036315.1 of Acanthosepion esculentum. Classification (NCBI taxonomy): domain Eukaryota; kingdom Metazoa; phylum Mollusca; class Cephalopoda; order Sepiida; family Sepiidae; genus Acanthosepion; species Acanthosepion esculentum. The sequence continues at coordinate 78,646,087 of OZ038487.1, read as the reverse complement.
CGAAGCGAGAAAGCGAGGAGAGGGTATTAAAAAGACTATGGAGCAATCAAGAAGCTTTTCCCCCTAAAACATTATCTTGTCTGGATAGCTTTTAAGAAGTGGGTGAAACTGAGAACTTTTCCACACACTCTCCCGTGGACATCATATTCTGAAGCTATTAATGAACACATGAGCATATCTTGAAGCTATTCTATAGAACATATACTGATGCTATTAATAAGCGTATATGGATTTACATATAAATGTAAATATATGGTCTGTAATATGTCAAAATAAACTAAAAATACTAACATGTATAAAGGAAAAATTATTTCGCAAAGACACACACACGTACACACACACATACGTACACCCGCACACGCAATTATATATATATATATATATATATATATATATATATATATATATATATATATATATATATATATGATTAAATATAGTTTTACGTTATGCTATATTTATGGGTTAAAGTGCTCAATATCCGGCATAGAACGTATGTAAATATACAAGTGGACATAGAAATCAACACCCAAAGGCGACAGTCTGTTTCAAGCTTAAGCGCTATCGTCAGGCTTGAAATAGACTGTCTGGTGTGAGTGTAAACTTCAAGGTCCACTAATATATATATATATATATATATATATATATATATATATATATATATATATATATAAAGGCTTAAACAGTAATATTCCACGGTTATAATTTATTACATTGGAATCGTAATCAAGATCTAAATTAATCAGACCTACAAATTGAAAAAGAAATCGGAAAATATAACTCCGGATATAAAAAACAAAATTTCAGTGAGATTATATGTGTGGGAGTGGGAAACAAGGGTGAGAGGGAAATGTATAAAAGCTCGAGAGAGAGGGATAACAGCAGAAAGAAGAACAGGAAAGGCCTAAAGGTGAAGGTAGGGATTAAAATTTAAAAGAGAAAAGTTTTAAAGAGAGGAGTTAAATAACGGTTTAAATGAGTGAGATACAGATAAATATGAATTATTTTCAGTATGCATAAAAATCTCTACCGATTCGCTGACCTAAAATTAAAAAAAAACAGACACTGGAAACGTGTGAATACATTTGTGGTGACATTAGGCACAATAAAAAATTATATGATCTACACTTAAAATCCAGCCAATTCATACTGCCGATGTATATATGAAAATTTTCGGTCTCTTGCTCTGTCCTGAACATTGAGCTCTACCTGGATTCTATCCTCTTGGAAATTCACACAAACACACACACACACATATGCATATACATATATATATATATATATATATATATATATATATATATATATATATATATATATATATATGTATGTATGTATGTATGTATCGTGTATTTAGGCAGCAATCCTTCTTTATAGATGTTTCTTTAAAGACAACTGACAAGATTCTGCGATTAAGCCTTTTATTTAATTTATCTTGTGTGCGTATAAGTGTTTCCGTTCCTGGACACACTGTGAAAGAACTGTCCAAAAGTTCTGCATGTCTGACCGTTTTCTGCTATACTTTTAGTCATTATCAAGGATGAATTTATTTTTTTACTTTTAACTGCATATATAGGTTGTGTTATGTATGTATCTAGAGTTATAAAAATGTTTTATTTTCTAAACACGGTCAGCACAGTGTGGCCGTGTTCATAGTTAATGTTATTGAACGCTGGCTTTTTCTTTTTATTATTAACGCTGCCATTACTTTTAATCTTTTCTCAGATGTGGATGAGGTTATTATGCTTGTATTTTCTACTAGTATGTTTCGGATGGAGTCTGGTAGGTTTGTGTATGTGTGTTTTAATGAGTGTATCCAGAAAAGAAAACACTTGTACGTACACAAGAAAAATTAAATACGAAACTAATCGCAGTACCTTGTCAGTACTGTCTAAGAGAGAACGCGAGTTAAACAAACTAAGATGGAATAGGTAGATAGATTTAGACAGTAGGTATATATATATATATATATATATATATATATATATATATATAATGCGAATGTCAGTATGTCACTGTGTCACACTTTTTCAACTTTACTCCCGGAGTCCGTAGCCCAACATATCATACCATTTTGAAATCAGTCGAACACCGTGAGCAAATTAAAATCATTCTGGGCCGGATACGGACCCGCAATCCTGAAATTTTGGATTCCCAAGTTTTCTTTACACGTGATTGTTTTTGGCGATTTTTTTACATGGTATTTGCGACGAATTTTTTATACGATAACATTTTTTTTATAACTTGGAAATAAATTTGGGAATAATCGAAATAAATTGGGAAATTCAGCGAAAGAAATAAAAATAATAGTTTGTAAGGGAAAGTAAGGACCTACGTACATCAAATTGCCTTTAAATTAAATAGCGGCAGAAGCATTATCGTTGAACTTTTAAAAGTTATCTTAAATATTAATGCAGTATTTAAATGCAGCGACCAATCTTAAGTTCTTCTGTAGTTTATTGCTGCCTATCGCATCTACTCCGCCCTACCTGTTGTGATGAAGGTTCAATGAAGAGAGACCTTCGCAGGAGGTAGGTTAAATATCGCCCAATGGGCGGCTTTTAAGCTAGTATATATATATATATATATATATATATATATATATATATATGGTTATAGTTACATGGAGAGATGAAAACACTGAGATGGAATATGAATTGACTGAGATACATAGAGAGAGTAAGTGTGTGTGTGTGTGTGTGTGTGTGTGTGTGTGTGTGTGTGTGTGTGAGAGAGAGAGAGAGAGAGAAATTGTAACACCATGGAAAAGATGTCAAACGAAAAATCTGGGGAAAAAAGGAATCAGATGAGAGATTTAAAACAGGAGGTTGGTGATGAATTGGTCGCGTAAATAATAATAATAATTGAATATTTTCTGGTAGATAAAAAGACAAAATAATTTGTTAGTTGGTTGGAAAACAAAAATGCAACATTAAAAGAGGCGTGAAATGTATCAAAGAACAAAGAAGTAAAAAAAACGGAATGTTTATTTTTAGAATTAAAATTTATTTTAGATTACGAAATCACGAATTTCAGGGGTAAGGAAAATGAAATTATTCGTTCGGGTTTAATATAAAATCGAATAAAGAAGCATATAATAGGAAAATAAAAAAGAAACGTTGGAAAGTATGAGACAAATGTATTGAATTAAAATCAGCATGACATATGTACAAAAAATGTGCATGTCGAAATAGCATTTCCACATCGCTGTGTCGAAAAGGTTTTTGTAATAAAAAGAGGTCGAAATATATTAGGTTGATGCAAAAAAGGACCTGCATATTTCTTCGCTATGTTTGGCTATGAAGAGACGTAGAATACACGTATATACATACATACATACATAGGCACATAGTTATGGGAGAATATGTTATATAAATGTCTATATATTATAAAATTATTAGGCAAATGAATGACAAAGGGAAAAAATGTGTAACGCGTTTCGTTCTCTGGAAGCACTTCATCGGACAAAAGTAACATTTTTTGTTGGTGGAATTATACATGTGTAGGAAGGGAGGTAGAGATATAAAAAACACGACTCTCAGTTAGAATCCTGTACCCAGATGAATTCGTGGAGATGCAGGAACGCTGGACTTTTTAAATTTATTTCTTTTCAATGTGTTTGGATATGCACTCTAGCTGATCCCATTCATTTACCATATGCTTTTCTTTTCGTTTTTGTCACTTTTACTATTAAATATTCCACATTGTAATAAAAGAAAACCTTCCAAGAAAGGTGAAATGTTGTAAGAACCTGGATGCAAATTTATGGTGGATGATCTAGCAATCAAAGCACTTTCCATACATTTTCGCCATTAGATCCAATTTTTGGTTTTATGTTTAAATAACATTGCAATACAAACCAGCGCTCTATGCACGACCACACAGATTAATTTGTAAAAATAAACAAAGTCACTACCAGATCCTCTGAAAATACAAATAAAATTATGACAACTAATAAGCCTGAAATTTCATCACCCAGACTTTACTAAAATTGCTTCATGAATATTAAACAGACAACCAATTAAGACAACAAGTGTACACAGACATAGGACCAGATTACGTCATATAATTTCATAAATCCTTACATCTTTATCTTTTATAGAAAATTTATATATTGTTAATTCCACGAGAGAATTTTTGAAATACTGCATTCAGCTCAACCTGATAACGGCACCCTAGATTCGCTGGACATTCAAAATTCCTTCCTCATCAACGAAACGATAAATATAATAATGAGACATTTATGAAAGCCTTCTTCGCTAGTGATTCCTAATATCAGAATAATCATTCCATGTAAACTTCTAACCTAAACGACACACGTGCATTTTCTATTATTATCAACACGGAAACATTTTCTCACAAAATGTCGGTGTAACTATAGGCCCTTGGTCCTACTTTAGATAATTTATAAATGACATACACAGAAAACAAAATCTTTAATAATTTCTCCCAACTGAATATGTTAGCTCTATCACAGATATTGAGCACTTTCCCCTAAATACAGCTCATATAATATATATATATATACACAGACATGACAGAATTGAATAGACACCGAGATAAATTTTATTTCTGATTTCTTTTAATAACCAAGATAAATTAACTTAGATTATTTGATTAAAATTGCAGATAACAATACTGGAACATGCCATGAACCAAAGGAGCATCAGACCTATCCGAATTTCAGTGAGGACATATCGTGGTCCAACATGAAGGTGGTCTTAGTCAAAGAAAAATATCTGAAAATCTGTATCTTTCTACTGTCAATAGAGTGATCATACAATTCACCAGAGATGGGAAGAAGTGCACAAAACCTCATCTAGGCCACCCTGGGCCCTCTGAAAGAACCATGCGTCTTGTCAAAAGAAATGTTGAACAGGATCCACTTTGCAAGGCCTCTGACATAGCAACACAAGTTGATGTCAGTCCCAGAACAACTGTCAGGTATCTTCACAAGCTGGGCTACTATGGCAGAGCTGTGAGAAGGAAACCACTTCTCCGTCCAGCCAATATCAAACGCAGAACGGATTGGGCACATGAGATGGTGGAGAGAAATGTGACCTTTTGGATCACTGTCATTTTCTCTGATGAGTCAAGATTCGCATTATTTTCCGACAGTGGAAGAGTATGGGTATGGAGACTCTGTAGTCAAGAGTTTGATTTAAAAAGACTGCAGCCAATGGTGAAACATGGGGGACTTTCAGTAATGGTATGGGGTGCAATTTGGAGTGATGGTCGCTCAGAGCTTGTGGAGTGTGAAGGAAACATTAATTCAACCAAATATGTTTCTATATTAAAGAAAGGGCTCCTTCCAATATTCTCAAGTAGTAGAATGAGCAAAATTGACTCCCTATTTATGGAAGATGGAGCTCCATGTCACACTGCTCAAGCGACAAAACATTGGTTGAGACAAAATGGGATAAATAAACTTCCATGGCCAAGTCAGTCCCTGGATATTAACCCTATTGAACACCTTTGGGGCATATTAGATCGAAAACTCCGCAAAAAGAACAGGAAGCCATCTTCTAAGCCCAAACTTTTAAGATTATTGCGTGAAACATGGCAAGAAATTCCTCAAGATGATATTCGGGAACTCATCGTTAGCATGCCTAGAAGGGTCCTCGCATTAAAAAAAGCAAAATTGATGTCAACCAAGTATTAGTTATTAAATTTATGACCATTTATAATTACTTCATTGTATAAATTACTTGTCTAATCAAATAAACGGTTTCTGTGAGCGTCTATTCAATTCTGTCATGTCGGTGTATATATATATATATATATATATATATATATATAATGTTTATGTATATAAATATAAACAAATATATATATATATATATATATATATATATATATATATATATTATTTATATATTATATATTTTATATATATATTATATATGTGCGGTACTTATTAGAAAGCGCTCAATATCACCGATAGAGCTAACATATTTAGTTGCGTTGATATGAGTTTGTGACCCTGGGTTTCACGCTCTTTATATATATATATATATATATATATATATATATATATATATATATATATATATATATATATATATATATTTCGTCCTCTGATGGACTTTATCAAGGCAGATGCAAGGACTTTCTTTTGCAACAAGTATTTATAAACACAATTAAAATTTTGTTAGTGATAAGGGGTCTCCCCTTTTCACACAGGTGGACTCGCCCGAGGTATACATATACTACCACCAGTGAATACCCGGTAGTACGTTAAGACAGTCGAGAAGTCAGTACGCTGAGTCGTATCAGAGTAGTATTAGAGGAGGGTCACACAAGAGTCACCGTCACAGAACCTAGACACAGTAAGGAGTCTTACCGCGATACTTCAAGACTGTATATATATTATTGCTACTAACTCGCATTCCTGGATCTACTAACCCGTATTACCAGTTTGTATTATTACGTTAATACATTTATTTTCCTTATCTATTCCTGGCGTTTGTTATTTATTGATATCGGATTTCATCCCGGAATTCACAACAGTTAGTATCTAAAAAGATTTAAATTTAAGTGACGCTCATAAATATTACTTAGGTTAACTGAAAAGTCTAGGTAAGCTGTGATTCTGGAAAATGATTTTCTAATTTAATGTGTAATAAACAAATGTGAGTGAATGATGTCGTTGAATCTTTTATGCAAGTAATATTTAAATTATATTAGTATAGGATAAATGTAAGTATTATTTATTTTAAGTAACAGAAAGTTATGAATTTAACTGTTTTCAGGCATGATTCAAATAGCGAAAGGCAGTCGATTTTCAATCTCTTAGCAATTTCTTCGTTCGAAATGTTCGGTTTATTCTCCACAATTGCAAGCAGAGCGTCTTCATCGATGTTGAGAGATCGTCCGGAATGCGATTGATCGTTTAGGTTAAAATAACCCGGACGTAATCTGCCAAAACACATTTTGACCGCCCGAAGAGCTGGAGCATGATGCAAATAAAACTTCTGAATGTTTTTTCTTTTGTGTCGCAGTTCCGACGTTTACTTTTTTCTGAAATTCATATAGAATAATATGGCGCAAGTTCAAATTATCATACTTCATCTTTAAGGCAAACATTTGTGAATAAAATGGCAAAATTCAATAAAGTCTGAATCGAAACTGAACGATGCAATGTTTCACTCCGGAATACGCCAGTCAAGTTACGGTCATTTTATATTAACAATGAAAATTGGGCACGCGCACTTACAATGATCTGATATATATATATATATATATATATATATATATATATATATGTATATATATATATATATATATATATATATATATATATATATATATATATATATATATATCGATTCATCTTCTATAAAACAGTGAGTACGTAAGTGTGAGGGTATGTGTGTGTTGGTGGAGGAGCAAAAGTTTGTGTCAGGGGTGTGACCATCCATGATTCGAAAACTGGATAGGAAAATACTTGGCAGATAGTCACAATACAATTTTCCTATCACCATTTATCTAACATCTATTCTGATTCCATTTCACATCGCACTGAAGGTATAGTGAGTTGATCTGGACGTTATGGAGAAATAAAAAAAATGTCTCGCAAACTCAATTCGATCAATTTTTTTTTTCTTAATTTGAATTTATAACATCTACAATGTAGCTTAGTCACTGTTTCATTTATTTTTCAAGATTGATCAAGGATTGCAAAAGCTTTCCGAAATATATCTGTTTTAACATTAAATTATCGATTGGAATTATAAGTTTTATTCTTTTTAAAAGAAATTTATACTTAGAATAAGAAAGTGAAAGTTGAAATTTTTAAGACAGATAATTAGGAAAAAAGGTTATAAAATTTGACGCTCATGGGTCATATTCAAGGTATGAGAATCAGTTAGAAAGGGTAAATAATACACCTAACGAGTTTGCGCATATGGATTGCAGAACATGGAAAGGAACGGCTAATGAGGAGGAAAACATTGCTAAGAGCAACAAAAGATGAGAGTCATGATCGCAACAGATACAGAGGGAAATAGGAGTAATTATTTACCCACTGCCCCACGCAGCAAGATGGCCGAGTTTGAACGTGGGGCATCCGCGCCCGTAGGCTCGGGCAAAAATTCCCTGTAGACCACATAAAAACGGGGTCAGTTTCCCGAGACGAGACTCTGCCCTTCGGCATAGCCTCGTCTGGCATGTGCCACCTTGCAAGCTTGTGGATGGCAGAACAGGAAATATAAGGGATAGTATGGAGACAAACATTGCTAAAAGCCATGATCTCTGACGAAGTAGAGAGCCATGATCGCCCACGTCTTGGAGGGACACGATGCACAGACGAAGAAGATTTCAAGACAAAATGATGGATAAAATTTGCAACTGTTATAGCGTTATGAGTTATCTTATTGGAAGCGAACTGTTTTTTTCACGGAACAGAATCTGGAATTTCGGCCTTTCAGCGTATCTGGCTTGACGTCATGACGATAATGGTTTATCCATGTGGCAGTAAATCTAAGAGGATCACATTCTTTCGATTCCAGTATATATATTCCCCGTTCTCAAGATCAGCTTTGAATCGTTTCGGCTGTGATCGAAAATTTGAATACTGAAATTCTCTTTCACTATTAACTCGTGAAAGTTATAGCTACATGTAACTTAGACGAACACACACACGCACACACACACACACACACACATATATATATATATATATATATATATACACACACATATATATATATATATATATATATATACACACAGTGTAACCGGGATATAAGAGAGTTGTCGGGACCGGAGAAGAAGTCTCTTATATATGGTTTCTCTTATATCCGGGTTTGGTCTGTTATTAACACAGGCTCTAATTTGAGACCAGATAAAATCTCTCTTATATCCGGGTTTATCTTATATCCGGGTCTCTTATATCCGGGTTACACTGTATATATATATATATATATATATATATATATATATCGAGAGAGAGAGAGAGAGAGAGAGAGAGAAAGAGAGAGAGAGAAAAAGGTGACTGTTGCGCATGCGTCTTCTTCTCTGTATGTTTAAGGCAAGCCGTCTATTTCTTGTTAGGTAAATAAATATACAATAATCATTTTCTCGTTTAATCATCACTAATATCTCATTATAATGACGGAAATTATTGGTTTGAATGAAATGAAAAATCTTGTCATCAAACATGAATCGAATGCAGCATAACGAACACGAATATTTACTCCACGCCAATGCGACAACCGGTTTCGCTACGATCAATCAAATACGACACTTTTTTTCCTTAAAACATTACAATAAAGAAATCACAAATTATTGAGAATTTTCGTCATTTTGTCTTTTGAATTAATGCTACGTATCTGCGTTAATATTCTACTGACACTAATTTTTTTACAATAACGCCTTTAGCGATGTTAACACATGAATCACAACGGTTCTTATTACTTGAGACCTCAGTGCATTTTTCATTCTGGAAAATATTAAGAAACAGGAACATTTCGGTAGAAACAAATTTTTGCCAAACTGCTATGTAGTGTCAATATTTCTATATGGCAGTGAATGCAGGACAATCTTTTCACTGACGAAAAAGAGATGACGCAACAAAAATGTGCTTGTATAGAAGGCTTTTGAGAATTCCGTGGACTGAATATGTGAGCAATGACGGAGTTTTACAGGAAATGAAAACAAATAGGATAGTTAAATGAAAGAGACAGTTGAAATGCTTTAGAAACAAAGAAAAGAGTACTGAATGTAGTGTTATGTAATGTCAATCCTCCTATATGGAAGTGAATGCTGGACAATCCTCTCACAAATGAAAAAGACTTGAAGCAACAGAAATGTGGTTCTACGCAGGAATGCTGTAAATACTAGGAACGGAATATATAAGCAATGAAACATTTTATAAGAAAATGTGGACTAAAAGAATACGTATAATTAAAATCAGAAAGAAGTAATTGAAATTTCTTCGGTGTATAATGATGAGAAAACGCTTAGAGAATTTGATATATATATAGGGTATATTGAAGACGGGAAATACAGGGGGAAACAATGAGTTAATTACTTAACAACAATTACGACAAAATATAGCATGGTGGTGATAGTAAGGGTACAAAAAGTGCGGATATGTGTCTAAATTTAACCATAATGATTAATAATAGAAATGACAAAAAAATGTTCATTTACATTGGAAGGAAAAAATCATCGAACAAACGAACCACATGTTTTGTTGGAAATTGATAGATGGTAAGGTCAGAATATTCGCCAACATGTGAAAATCCTCACTAGAAATAAATAAATAAGATAGACCTAGAGTTTGCATTTAAGTATCATATATGGGTGTAAGGCCCAATTTGTGGATTGGTATCATAAGCAAAAATGAGAAAATGAAGAAAACGCTTTCATCTATCAAAGTTGATGTAGCGGATTTGAATACATTGAAATTCGACAGTGAATTGTGGAACATAGTTAACGAATTATCAGTAAGGGAAAAAGCGAAAAAAATCCTTAAAAGAGTATCTCCCTAAAAAAAAAAAAATCTAAAAACTACTGAAAATTAGAAGACTCTCTCTTTCATTATTTTCCTCTCTCCTTCCTTGACAAATAGTCGGTAAAATTTCCCTACTAAGGACAATAAAAGTAGACAATTCTGACTATATGCGTTTTACCGTTATCCTCTTTCTCTATAAAAGCTATCAAATTCGATTCTCAGCAATAAGTAGAATATTTCAACTTTAGTATATTGGTCCCAAGAAGGCCGAGTAAAGAAACGTGACGACACAACAAACTCTGTTCACATTCGAACAGTGACAATGGTAGCCAAAATCCTTTTCGTGCCACTATGATGATCACCAGCCGTAATAAAGAGATTTATGGTAGAACTACTCCCAACATCACTATAGGAAAATGCGGAAAGGCATGTTTGCCGAGATCTTTCAGGGATACGGTACATAAAAGAAAAGATGCAGTATTACAATTACCAAAACTTATATACAGTGTAACCCGGATATGAGACCCGGATATAAGAGAAACTCGGATATAAGAGATATTTTCTCTGGTCCCAAATTAGAGCCTGTGTTAATAAAACAAAATAGACAAAACCCTGATATAAGAGAAACCCGGATATAAGAGACTTCTTATCCGGTCCCGACAACTCTCTAATATCCGGGTTACACTGTATATGTATCTATAACTTTGTAGAAATTTTTTTTTCCTTTTATGCATTGACTTGCCTAATGACGTTATATGTTCCAGCCTGCTTTTCTGGTTGAACGAGGCGAAATTTAAAATGATTGATGTGATCCAGTTTTCTCGTCTTTACCGCTCTTACCACAGCCTTTCGTTAGCTGTATCCTGCAAGCTTCTTTCTGTCTGAATTCCTGAGGGGATTTCAATACACGTGCGATCATGTCTCTCCACAACTTATGCTGCACTAAACCACATTTGAGTCTCTATCATTCCTCCGTGTTTCTGCCCTGCCAACCATTCCCATGAACTCATTCGTAAGTTCCCTTTGTCCAATACGCCCTGTGCGTATTAAACTTTCTAAGCCGTCCTTCCTCATAATGTATCCTAGAAAGTTCAACCATCTCTTTCTGATTGCAAGTATCCTTTTCCTTATCATTTTCATATCTAACCATTATATCATCGATTTTTGTTACATATTTCTTGGCTTATACGCGAGTATGTACTGCAAAGGTTATTACACAATTTACAAATTAATTCTAAAATCTGTGACACTAAATAAGATGCATATAGATGCGGTAGACACCGAAAGATTCCGTTAGATTTCGTCAAAATGGACACGTTCAAAATAACTATTTGTCGTAATTTAATGTCATTGTGTTTGAGGATTAAATGCGCACGTTCGAATGAACATATGATAAGGGGAAAAAAGGTAATTTTACTTTATAGAATAAAATCCATATAAGGCGTTAAACAAAAAGAAATGCTTGTTGGAATTATTATACTTATTTATTCGACCACCATCTTGGGATATCATTTTAGATTTCTTTTTTCTTTCCATGGCTCTAAAAAGGTTGCAGTTTCGATTGTGGATCGCAGGAAGCCGTAGCATTTAGACTTATTTTTGACGCTAACCTTAATATTGAATGTTTCTTGTTCTAAAAAAAACGAAAAATACACAAAATAATATAAGCAGATTGCAGTGGGGATAAAATCAGTTGAATAACGAATCCCTGGAGACAGAGAGTTTTATCGTGACTTGCAAAAGGAAACGCCTTGATAATATCGTCATGCTTTATTTTGTTTTTTTACGTTTATCTTTCAAATAAATGTAAAGAAATACTCACGTTATTTTGGCAACTAAAGGAGATTAAATATATTTTGATAAATACATACAAATATATAGACACATTTAAGCATACCAGTATAAGTCACCAGAGAGCGTTGATTTCTATTACCACACTGTTTAAATCTACAAATTGAGCTTTGCTAACCAACAAATACAGCAATATGTAAACAATACTTACCTCTCAATGCACAAACAATACTTACCTGCACAAACAATACTTACCTGCACAAACAATACTTACCTCCACAAACACACACGCAGATATATGTGCCTGTGTGTGTGTGTGTGTGTGTGTGTGTGTGTGTGTGTGTGTGTGTGTGTGTGTGTGTGTGTGTGTGCGCGTGTGTGTAAATTATTTTCAGATAGATTGTATCCGTAAAGGAACAAAATGAATAGGAAGACGAGAGAGTTAAATAATAGTTTAGCAGACTATTATTTTAGGGGGAATGTTATTGCTGCTCGGATTTTCTGAGGTTGACATTTGAGAACAAAATAAGGAAGTCGATTTTGATTGGTTGAGCCAGGATAAGAATGAGAGAGATAGAAAGTTTTTTTTTCGGTAAGTCGAGTCTTAACCGTCAAACAATGTAGACGTGTTTACTTTCGTGTCTGAAACGACTCCCTAGTTGATAGAAAACGTAGACGTCGACGTGATTAATAAATAATCAAGTTTAAAATTTCTTGTGTTGAAGTTCTTTTATCTAGCGATCACCGGCCGTGAAAGAAGAATGCAACTTTATTATTGAATTGACGCCGTCGCACAAGAGTTCCCTAGAACGAGTTGGCAAAAGAGCTAGAGGAAAAACTATTCTTAACTGACGTGTTTCATTTACTTGATAAAGTCCTTCAGAAGACGAAACGCGACGGCTAAGAATAGTTTTTCCTTTTTTATAATGGCTTGTCTTTTTATTCATATATATATATATATATATATATATATATATATATATATATATATATATATATATATATATATATTATAACATTTTATTATAATATTTTACATCGCTACACAAAAATTTCCATGTTTCGGAACTTTAAAAATTGTCCCTCATCAGGCGATATTAGATAGATAACTTATGATGAAAATGATATACTTGGAAAATCAGAAAATAATTCTTTAGCTTATTTGAATTAAAAAGGAGGAGGAAGACAAACATCCAAAATTAAAAAAAAAAACACATGTGTGGGCAAGTTTTGATTGACCAATCAAAAGACGGATCAAATCAAAAATAGAAACTAAGGTCAGAAGGTGAGGGTTGGGTTATTTCCTCATCTCTAGATGAATTGACAATTTAGGTATGTCCACCGCAGACATACTGTTGCAAATCTTACGTTAAGATACAGTGAAGTAGACAAAGAATTATATTTTTAAAAATATGAGGAATTAGAAGATTTTTTATAATTTTTTTATACTCACGAACCTTCTTAAAGCGGCCGCTAATTTAATTAAAACATTTTTATATATACTGAACTTTAAATACGATACATATATTGAACGGGCAATAAAACATTGTAGTGTTAAAGTTGAAAAACCAAAGAATGATATATATATATATATATATATATATATATATATATATATATATATATATATATATATATATATATATATATATATATATATATATATATATATATATATATATATATATATATATATATATATATATATATATATATATATATATATATATATATATATATATATATATATATATATATATTAATAAACAATGGATATGTAATTGTAATGCAATTTTTGAACTTCAGGAAGTCAACCTTCTCGGATTAACGTTTTCCACTGACATGAACGATTACATTGAATAAATTCATAAGATTGCCTCAAGGTAGCCTTACGCTGAAACACGTGTTCCTGTACGATCTCCGAAGTTAAGCATCATCGAGCTTGTTTAGTACTTCGATGGGTGACTGCTTGGGAGTAACAGGTGCTGTAAACGTGGATGTGTGGATAGTGTCATGCATAATGGCTTGGAATTTATTTATCGGAGAGTCGAGGTATAATTCCAGTTGGGTTCGTTATATTAACATGCGCAAGTGAATTTGAATATATTAAATTAACACAACTGCACACCTGTAGTAAATTGGATCGCATCGCTATAACAAAACCTTCTAATCTTCTGTGCCTATTAGAAAATCGAACAATTCTCAAAGATATCGATAATCATAAACTACTGAACAAGAGAAATGAACTTATTAAATGCAGCCACAGAAGGAATTCTTTCCTCAAATATTTCGATGCTGGCTAGAGCAATTAATACCCCAAATGACCTGCCTCTTCTATTTTTTTATTTGTTTTCCATATTCAGTTACTTCCCTTACACCATCCTATTGTTTAACGGTTTTTAACCTAGCGTTCCTTTTTTATTTCGTTTTATTATGGTTTATTTTTCCTTTTCTTTACCCTAAAACCTTTTTGACTGCTCACTCTTTTTATTTGGTAACTACCAACTTTTTTAGTTCGTATTACAATAATCTTATCCGTTGACTTAACGAATCCTTATCCCTATTAAACTTAATATTGATAACTTGAACTTTGAATCCACACACAATGTTAGGTTGCTCCGATAAAACCCAGAAATGAAAAAAAACAAAAAAAACGTAATAAACACTTCGTACCTATTTCTACTTGATGAGTGGCAAATGCATGAAAATCTAAGTCGTACTGTAAACGTCGGTATATGCGTAATTATATATATATATATATATATATATATATATATATATATATATATATATATATATATATATATTTTGAACGATAAAAATTATTAAAAAAATCAATTAAAATCTTCAGACATACTGGGTTATACATATATATATGTATGTATGTATTTGCGCAGCAATCCCTCGTTTATACAAGTTTCATTAAAGACGACTAACAAGGCGCTACGATTAAGCTTTTATTATGTTTTCTTTATGGATATAGAACGTATAAGAACTCACAAAATAATAAGATTCAAGCGCTTTCAGTTAATCTATTCGCCATTATCAAGATGTCTTTTGTTTAACTGAATATATATATATATATATATATATATATATATATATATATATATATATATATATATATATATGGATGATAATCATTTTAATTTACGAGCACGTTCAGTACGGTGTGGCCGTGTTCATATTGAGAGTTGGCTCCTTCTTTTGTATCATTTACGCTTCCATTTTTTTAGCCGTTTGTTGCATGTGGATAAGTTTATTATGTTCCTATTTTCCACAATGTTGCAGACAGAGGTTGGTTGATCGCCGAGTGTATTTATATGGGCCTTAATGAAGCTATGATCCGAGAGATGAAAATTAAGTCTTCTTGATAAACATGTAATTATTATTCGCAGTTCCCTAAGGGGTGTATAAATTCATCAATAATGTTGATCCTATATCTATCTATCTATCTATCTATTTCTCTCTCTCTCTCTCTCTCTCTCTCTCTCTCTCTCTATATATATATATATATATATATATATATATATATATATAAAAGGCTTTGAGGTAGAATCCTATGACTAATCCTGATTTTATTCTTTGATTGTGGTGGAAATAGAAATTAATTAGATTATAGTCACTACTCCGATACACCACGCCCGCAAAATACTTAATAATTATTGGCTAGAAAATAAGTACTATTTACTACAGGACAATTTATCCATCGCAGTAGCCACATCAAATTTTCTGCCATTGACTTTGACAAACTTGGTTTAGTAAAAAATCAGTGATTGGTTAATTTTTGACCAATCGTATAATATAAACATTCCTTTCGATATTTTTCCCGCTCCTCTCTGGAGCCTACTCAAAAATTATAAATACCACGAAACTAAAACAATAGAACAGTAGTAGAACAAATAAATCAACAGAGCTCAACTACGTACGTGTACCTACATTCTTCTACTCACGCACACACAGACACAAAACTACAATTGCACTACGCTGTGAACTGTCTGTCCAAAAGCCAAGTAACAAACTCAAAATTCTATTATCCTTTTGTACAAGCTTTTTCATACTTGAACTCAGTTATCATTTATCACTGAACTCTGAACATTTAAACAAGAAAGTTCTTTAATACATATTTTCAATCTTGCATCAGTACAAGGGAAACTACTTCCTTTTTCTTAATTTTATTTCATTAAGCACGATTGTTGTACTCGTCTATTTTCAATACTTTTTATTGTTGATTACTACATAATCTCTTGTTATTTCTTCCTTGTGTTTTTTGCAAATTTAAATGTAATGTGCTAACCAAAAACGCAACCTTCACCAAAGCCTTCTTAACAATTCTAAACCAAATCTAATTAGCACGCCACAAGATCATATTTTTAATGGGTTTATGATAAACGCCAAGGAAAAAGATTTCCGAACTCCAGGAAAAGATTTACGATCAAATCCAATTTCTTATTGTTACATATTAATAAGAGTTCGAGCAAAGGTAGGGATTTGTTTATTTCAAATTCATGTGTGAATTCAATGTCATGTTCAACCTTATTAAGTTTCATTACTATAACTAATAGTTTTATAGTATTAGGATATAATAAAAGAACGTCATCCATATATCTTAGGTAAATAGAGCTTTTATGTATGATGTGTTTAAAAGGACCGGATTTTAAAAATTCTAGAAAAAGAAAAGCAAAAACTCTACTGATAGGTGACCGCATAGGTAAGTCGAATTTTTGCTTATAGAGATTATTATTGAAAGAGAATAAACAATGGTTACTGATTAGTTTACATAGTGGTATCTCAGTTTGAGTAGATGCACCATTTTTGTTTTTAAACATTATACCAATTATTGTCTGCCGACCTGAATATTTGAGAAATCTTATTAAAGAAATATCGTCAATGGCCTTCGTGTTTGAGTTGGTCTAAAGCACGTCAGATTCAACGACGGTTTCTCCTGTCATTGGGGGACGCAGGTTTGAATCATGCCGGAGGGAACATATTTTTCTTTAATAAGATTTATCGAATATTCAGGCCGGTAGACGATAATAAATATACTGCTTGAAAAAAATAAAAACGGAGCCTCTACTCAAATATGGCTAACCACTAAAAATAATGTTTACGTGATAAAAATCTGTCGGATTAAAAAATAAAAAAAACATTACATCTTTATATATATATATATATATATATATATATATATATATATATATATATATATATATATATATAGAGAGAGAGAGAGAGAGAGAGAGAGAGAGATAGATAGATAGATATACAGAAAGAGAGAGAGAGGGGGAGAGAATACAGTTACACGTTTGTATTTAGTATATTCTCTTCTCGACAATTTACCTGGTCCAATAGTACAAAGATTTTCCCCTGAAGCCCACTCAGCAAATCTGGCAGTAATGGCCTTGTATCGCGTTTCTCAACCACACGAAGCCTTTTCTTCGAGACTTTATTTATTTCTGCGAACGCCATAACGACGCAATTTTTCCTTCAACCCTCACTGTTGCTATAGCAACTAAAACCGCCAACAACAAAACTACTGCTCCTACTGCTGCGACAAAACCGCGTTCACCAATTCTAATATTATTAGCACTACTTCATCCCAACAATGCAACAACCAATACTTAAAAAATGAAAAAAAAAAAAAAAAAAAAAACTACAAATAAAGGAAACTGCTATTTGTACTGCTATTTCTGAAGAAAATTCCGAATATCGTTTCTCTTGGCTTGGTGCCCGCCGTTCAGGCAATTCGTACCAGAATCACGATTAGCCATGTTAAGAGAATTATCTACAATAGATCACCATTCATATGATATTCTGTTCAAATAATTTGTTACTTTGAACAGTTCCGTCTTTACAACTACGACTATTATTTGTCGAATAATTGTCATTCTCCTTTACTATACCTATTGGTATATATGTTCCTCCATTATTGCCACAGTCTTTCTCAATGCTCAAAATGATTAACTTTCCTTTTTTTCTCAATCTAAAGACCTTTTCGTTAAACGTTTTACTACAATAATTCAATTATACGTTTTGATAAAGCGATCTTTCAAGACGAAATTTTAAAATAATAAATTGGTTAAGAGCTTCATGAGAATTTTTATGTTTGATGAAAAGAGCTACGAACAATATCAGACTGATATTTTTTTTCATCAACCTAGAAATAAGCCCAACGGTATGATGAAAAATATATGAAAAATATATTATCCAGTAATTAGAAAAGGTACAGAAGGTAATAAAAGAAAGTGAGAAGAATGGACTAAACCTCAATTCTAAGAAGATAGAATGTAAAGTTGTCATCAAAAGGAACATTCCAAGATGTGAAGTACGGATTGGAGATGCCAAATCCAACAAGTACAACAATTTAAATATCTGGGAAGTGTTTTAACAGAAGATGTGTGACACTGAAATCCGAAGGCGTATTAGAAGAGCGAAAGAATACGTCCAAAAGGTAAATCTTCTGTAACCCCCTGCCTTGATCGATCCACTATCTTTCTCCACACCCTCTCCTTTACCACTCCTATCTGCTCTTCCTCCAAACCTTCTGTAACCCCTTGCGTGCTAGTGGCTTCCAGCCTTGCTTGGGGTGATAAGCTTAAAAAAAAATCAAACTACTGAGAAATTGGAAATTTTCGTTAGAAACAAAGAAAAGTGTTCTGAAGAGCCCTC
Source organism: Acanthosepion esculentum (assembly GCA_964036315.1). Taxonomy (NCBI): domain Eukaryota; kingdom Metazoa; phylum Mollusca; class Cephalopoda; order Sepiida; family Sepiidae; genus Acanthosepion; species Acanthosepion esculentum. Next base: position 78,627,168 of record OZ038487.1, on the reverse strand, counting down.
CCCTATGACAGTGAATACCGGACAATCTCCTCAAAGATAAAGAAGAGACTTGAGGCAATAGAAATTCTCTTCTACAGAAGGATCCTGAGAATATCCTTGAAGTTTTAAGGAAAATGGAAGCAAAAAAGAATGCTTGTATTTAAAATCAAAAAGAGACAATTGAAACCTCTGGGATATATATATATTGGAGGAAAGCGGGCTTGGAAAAGTTGACACTCCTAAGAAATATTGATTGCAAAAGGACCAGAGCGGAACATGGATTAATTTTCCTAACAAACTTTTGTAAATGGATGGAAGAATACGGAAAGAGAAAGTGGTGAAAAGACAATTCTTACTAAGGGCTATAAATGATAGGAAGTTATGGAGAGCCATGAAACATCCACATCCCGAAAGAATACGACACATCAAAGAAGACGATCTCACAAAATGCAGCAAAAATAGCAAATATAAACCGTGCAACAAAATAACATAGAAATGTTTATTTAAGCGTTGCGTATATCTTCCTTCTAAAAGTTATTTTAGGCAAATAGGATCTTCTTTACGCATTTTGGGGCTATTTTAGAAAAAAAAAATTTTACTCGTGAAGGGAAAACGTAATATTAAAATTGGAAAGGGAAGTTGAAGGAGTAGAAAGCCAAGTTAAAAGTCAATGAAAGCTGACTGTCATAGAATTGAAATTGCCCTTTCAATCTGGCAGAGTGTCTAGAATTGAACTCGGTTTTTTGCTGTAGCAGTAATTGGTGAAGTGACGTCCTGCTTGCAGCGTGTTTCGGTCTACGCTTTCCCTTTGTTCCATTTGAATGCTGGACAAGCGGTCTTGGCCTGTTTATATATTTACCATTATCCGATGCCAAAAGCTTCCTGTGACCGTTAATTGTAGCGGTCTTTTCGATTCAGAAAACCTTTCGAAGCTTTCCCTTTATAATTTTTACAAAACTTCAGCAATTAAAAATATTCAACAATTAAAATATAAATATGAAGTATGTATCAGTTAGTAAACCAAAAATCTATACCGTACCTTCAGCTGATAGATCTCTCTTAATTACAATGAATTAACATACCGTAATGCACACAAAGTAATTTTAAAGATGTAATATTTACAGAAAGTTATCTATCGTACAAATCATAATTGTTCTTCCTCCACGTTTAGCTAAAATAATGAAAGTCGACATAAACAAAAATTATATGTAGTTTATTTTGATAATATTTTGATATTATTTATATTAGTGCCGGGAAACATATTTGATGGTTCGAATATTTTTAATGTACTTTTAAATATTAATGATGAGAGGTAGATTGCCATCAAGTTGTATTCAGGTAGATCATAAAATTGAATAAGCAACAAAAAAGGATGTAGACAATTCACACAGCAAAAAGAAAGGATAACACATGCATAAGGTTGCTTGAATAGTGCCCAGTAGATATTACATGCAGTAGGTAAGATATAAACAAGCTAGAGAGATAAAATCTGTGTCGTTTGGAAGAAAGACCGATAGCACTGTTCTGGATGTCATGAAAGAAGCTGGGAAAGTCAACATTTTTATTATACCATTATCTTCCCTTCTACTTAAATGTGCTAGTCATTTTTATTGTTACTGCCTTTAGAAATGTTTACGACTGGTGGATTTCGTTATTTGTTAAAGGTATTCGTTTGCAATTTTGTAGCATCAGTTTTGAGGATCCGATAAAGAATTATCTTCTTTGAGATCTACAGGATTCATTAACTTTAAAAAGTTATTTTTAATTGTTGATCCTAGAAAACGATTGTATAAAGATGAGAGATTAAACATTTCTTAACGAAGTGGGCACCATATATAAGAGTTTATATCTGACAAAGTTATTTGAAAATATGATTCAAATTTCAAGGTTAATAGTGTGGTTATAGTTAAAATTAAGAAAATCAATTTGGTTATACCTAATATTAATATAATCGACTTGGTCATAATTAATTTAATCGACTTGGTTATAGTGAATATCAATATAAACAATACTATATTTAGTATTAATAAAATCAATTTGGTTAAAGGTAAAGATAATCAATTTGGTTATAATTGATATTAAGAAAATCAGTTTGGTTAAGGTTAATATTAATATAATGAATGCTGGTGTAGTTAATATTAATATAATCGATTTGGTTATATTTAATATTAATATAATCGATCTGGTTATAGTTATTATTAATCAAATCTATTAATATAATATATAACATAATATTAATATAACCAATTTTGTTCTAGTTAATATTAATATAATCCAATATCTGTCTATATCTCTGAGATGAGGTATTATGATTAGTTACATTATTTACATTATTCGGACTGTTATCCTCATTTCCATTGCCATATTCACGTTTCGGCCGTTGTACGCTCCGACCTTCTTCAGTTGATTGGAATTTCGAACCGAATATTTTATTTCTTCTACTGGGGTAGATTGTTCGAGTTACACGCGCCATGTCTCTTCTGAATGTCTCAGTTATTTCAATTTAACTCAACTCTCCAAGTATTGGCTCACCACTGCTGTAGCCTGGTATTGAACTCACAACACTTTGGGCCTCGTCACTGGATTTACCCACGGCCTTTATCCACTGGACCATGTGTCCTTGAGGGATGGCACGTGAAACTAGAACAATCTACCCCGGTGAACGAAATTCCAATCACCTGAAGAAGGCCGGAGCGTACAACGGCCGAAACGTTGTGAATATGGCAATGAAGATGAGGATAACAGTCCGAATAATGTAAATAATGTAAGTAATATAATCCATTTAATTATAGTTAATATTAATCAAATCGATTTAGTTATAGTGAATATTAAGATAATCTATTTAGTGATATTTAATATTAATATAATCGATTTGGTTATAATTAATATAAGAAAATCCATTTGATTATAGTTAATACTAATGTTTTTGAAACAAAGTTCCTGCAAATGTCTTATTAACGACGATATGCAATGATACAATGCATTAAAAGGTACATATCATACCTCAGTATAATGATGGTAATTTTCGATCACTTGCTTCCGGTGACTGGGTAGATCACGGAGACCCTTGTTGTAAACTGCAGTTTTAAGTTCATCATCACTTGCAAATGAAGGATTGCTACAGATCGGGTGAGTGTGGTGGGTAAGGAGACCACTCCCCAATCCAGTTCCAGAAATCTTTCATTGGTGACCTTTGCAACCTGTGGTCGGACATGAAGTAATATGACATCAATTAATTCAGGACGATTATGTGTCATTGAGTCAGCCACACGTTTCTGTTCTAGATTTGAGCGTTGATAGACTGATTGCCTTCCAGCTTTTCCCAGTGAACACGTCCTACACATCCTACCAGTCACAAACAATGTACTTCTTTAGATGCAGGTCGAGCATTGCCTGAGGTTGCGCAGTTACAACCTTGTCTGTCCAGCTTCATTTGCTTATCACGTTCGAGTACAGATACTATTTTTAATCTTCATTAACCACTTTGTTCAACCACTCAAAATGGACAGCGGTGTCATCCAGGTGTTCATCCGGCGTCGACGGTCAAATTCGGTCAGTTTACGTGGCGATCCATGCTGACTTTCCCATTTCCTTCAAACGAGGCAAAATGGCTGTATGACTGACGCCAAACTTCTCAGTGAGTTCTGGTGCTGCCAGGTGTGCACCAGCTTCGACACAAATGCTCATTTGTCAATGCGTGAGGGTCGACCATTTCTTGTATGATATTGGAGATCGAATTGGCCATGCTGGAAATTCGTGAACCAATCTTACGTTGTGAGACAACCGATTGTGTATTCTCCAAATGCTTGGTGAATAGAACGTTGCGATTAACCAGCGTTTAGGCTGGACTTTTATTCATACAGCAACAATGTGGGCACCTTGGTGTAGTGTAATGGTTAACAAGCTTGTCTCGCTAGAACAATTACGACTGAGTAGTGAGTTCGATCTTCATTGGGTTCCCCATACTTTCAGCCTTGTTCCACATCTAAGCTATGTTTAGAAAACCACTGTACAGCAACATTGTGATTTGCTTGAGATAGGATCCTTTGCAGAGACGTTTTTGGAACTTGTAAGAAGGTCTGAAATGATGAACATGATCAATAATCACTCAGAAGATATTGCATTTACTTATATATAAATAAATATATAAATAAATAAGTTAACATACATATAAAATTTGTGCTGGAATTTTTTTCCAACCCAATAGTTAATATTAATATAATTACTTTTGTTATAATTTTAATATTAATGTAATCAAAATGTCGGTTATAGCTTAAAATTACAGGGTAAGTGAAAAGTAGCTCCCCATTTTAAAATACTTATAATTTATTTATTGGCTATAATTTTTAAAAGAAATAGATATGAGAGGAAAGCTTTTAGGATGAGGTTTTATTTAAAATTCGATATGGCCACCAGATTTCACCACTAGCTTCTCAAACCGCCCAGGAATCGTGTCAACTGATTTCACCAGGAACTCTTGTGGTATGGAAGACATAACTTATTGTATTCGCCCTTCAAGTTCTTCCATATTCTGGATTTGGTATAGTAGACTTACTCCTTTAACCAACCCTAATAAAATAGTTACAGAATGTTAAGTTAGGACTTCTGGGTAGCCACTCATACATAAAATAGGGAGTGACTTTTCAGTCACCCGGTAGTTTATTATGTCAATTTAAGTCATAAATATTTTCCGTTGTCGGGAATCAATTGTGATGAGCCATCCTAACTAAACGTTTCTTAAAAAGATCACAACAGGTGATGATGAAAAATGGGTTACATAAGAATATGTTCAACGCAAAGGTCATTGGAGTGATAAGGAGAAATCCCTACAACCAACCCCACCCCCACATCTGTGACCTATGCAAGAAATAATGTTGTGAATTGTTGAGTTATCCTCTGGTTATTTTTCATTTAATTTTACATAAAACTTTGATTGAAACTGGCCCTTCGCTCGTTAATTGGAAAAATATTGTATGAACAAAAATATTAAATTTAATTATTTTGAATTATTATTAATAAAAATCACATTATTTAAATACACCGAAATTTAATTTCATGCTAATTAGCTTTAATTAAAAAAGATGGAAACAGAATAATTGTTTTTCGTATTTAATTTAAGAAAAATGATTTCAATAAGTGAAACGAATTTGTTGTTGAATTATTTTTTATTATTAATAAACACATCGAGAGAACAATTATTAAAACTTACTTTTTCTTATGTTTGCAGGGCGGGGTTTCAGCTAGTATTGGAAATGTCGTAAATGTATCCATCAAGACTGCTTGGCAACGGAATAGTAATGGATATCCAAAAATGTGCTTTGTTTTCATATCTGTGTCGGACACGAAGTTTATAACATACTTGAAGCTGCAGACGCTGCTTTTGCGTTTAACATCCTTTCCATCAATCAGTTGTCAGTTTATTATATTTTTATGACGGAACAAAGTTCCACTCCACTTTCCTTCCTTCCTTCCTTCCTTCCTTCCTTCCTTCCTTCCTTCCTCTTTTTGGATTTATCCAATGTTATATCATTTTGTCTTCGCCTTCATTTCAGGTACCATCGTTTTCTTCTTCTAGTTGTACAAAGATCAGTTCACAATCGAGACATGAAAAGTTAGGTCCCTGTACTAATTATAGCAAGACTGGAAGTTAGGAAATACAGTAAATCAGAAAAGAGAAAGGGTGAATATCATCCTCCGCAGTTTATGTGTAACAAAACCGAAAACAAAAAACTTTAGAGATTTTCTAAGAGACAATCTCCGAATACTAAATGCAAGATGGACCAAAATATGAATGGAGTTGGACAAATATTACAAAAAGACAAAAGCATGTGTGAGATCAAAAGAAGCAGAGAAGGAAGCCATTGAACATTGCTACCATACTGGTATATTCAGCAACGTTGCTAAGGACTGAAGAAGAATAAAACAATTATTGTAAACAGACCAGAAAATACCAAACATCGGAGAAAGTCATCATTTTTCTGGGGAAATAATGACAAATTAGAGATAAAACAACACAATCATTTGTTTTAATGATTTACCCCCAAGCAAGGTGATAAAGCCAGTAAAACGCAACGGGTTACAGAGGGTGTGAGAAACTGATAAAGATTTATTAAAAACACAGTCCTTAAAAAGAGCAGAATTCAAAATGATACATGATGATAATCGGCATTTCATTTAAACTTTTGAAATTTGTAGTTGACAGGAAAGCAAGAAGCTGGAAGTGTCAAAGAAGAAACTATTAGAATATAAATTACTGTTGCATCTACCAATTTCAATAGTAAAATGATGAGACAGATTTCAATACTAAAATGATAAAACCATGTTCAATAGTAGAATGATGAGACCATTTTCAATAGTAAAATGATGAGACCAATTTCAATGGTAAAATGATGAGACAAATTTCAAAAGTAAAATGATGAGACACATTTCAATAGTAAAATGATAAGACAAATTTCAATACTATAAAGATATACCAATTTCAATAATAAAATGATAAGACCAATTTCAATAGTAAAATGATGAGACCAATATCAATAGTAAAATGATGAGAACAATTTCAATAGTAAAATGATGAGACCAATTTCAATAGTAAATTGATGAGACAATTTCAATTGTAAAAGGAAGAGACAAATTTCAATATTAAATGACGAAACCAATTTCAAAAGTACAATGATAAGACAAATTTCAATAATAAAATGATAAGACCAATTTCAATAGTAAAATGATAAAACCAATACTATAATGATAGACCAATTTCAATAGAAATCGGTGAGACGAAATTCAATAGTAAAATGATAAGACCAATTTCAATAGTGCAATTGAAATAGTAAAATGATGAATCAATTTTCAGTAGTAAAATGATAATACCTATTTCAATTGTAAAATGAAGATACCAATTTCAATAGTAAAACGAAGAGACGAATTTCAATAGCAAAACGACTGAACCCATTTCAATAATAAAAGGATGAGATCAATTTCAATATAAAGATGATAACACCATGTTCAATACTAAAATGATTAGACCTATTTCAATAGTAAAATCATGAGATCAATTTCAATAGTAAAATGATGAAACCAATTTCAATAGTAAAAGGATGAGGACAGTTTCAATAGTAAAATTATGAGACCAATATCAATAGTAAAATCATGAGACAAATTTCAGTAGTAATATGATGAGACCAATGTCAATAGTAAAATGACAAGACCGATTTCAATAGTAAAATGATGGAACCAATTTCAATAGTAAAATTATGAGACCAATATCAATAGTAAAATCATGAGACAAATTTCAGTAGTAATATGATGAGACCAATGTCAATAGTAAAATGACAAGACCGATTTCAATAGTAAAATGATGGAACCAATTTCAATAGTAAAATTATGAGACCAATATCAATAGTAAAATCATGAGACAAATTTCAGTAGTAATATGATGAGACCAATGTCAATAGTAAAATGACAAGACCGATTTCAATAGTAAAATGATGGAACCAATTTCAATAGTAAAATTATGAGACCAATATCAATAGTAAAATCATGAGACAAATTTCAGTAGTAATATGATGAGACCAATGTCAATAGTAAAATGACAAGACCGATTTCAATAGTAAAATGATGGAACCAATTTCAATAGTAAAATGATAAAACAAATTTCAATAGTATGATATACGAATTCCAATAGTAAAATAATGAAACAATTTGAATAGTAAAATCATAACACCAGTTTCAATAGTAAAATTATGTGAACAATTTCAATAGTAAAATGATGAGACCAATTTCAAAAGTAAAATAATGAGACCAATTTCAATAGTAAAATGATGAGACCAATTAAAATAGTAAAATGATAAGACCATTTTAAATACTATAATGATAGACCAATTTCAATAGAGAACGATGAAATCAATTTCAATAGTAATATGATGAGACGAACTTCAATACTATAATGATAGACCAATAATAAAATGATTAGATCAATTTCAATAGTAAATTAATGAGACCGATATCAACAGTAAATGATAAGACAAATTAAAATAGTAAAATGATGAGACCTATTTCAATATTAAAATGATGAGACCAATTTGAATAGTAAAATGATGAGACCAATTTTAATAGTAAAATGATGAGACTAATTTCAATAGTAAAATGATAAGACCAATTTCAATTTTAAAATGATGACATCAATTTCAATTTTAAAACGATAACACCAATTTCCATAGTAATATGATAAGACAAATTCCAATAGCAAAATCACGAGACAAACTTCAGTAGTAAACTGATGAGATCAATTTCAGTAGTAAACTGATGAGACCAATTTCAATAGTAAAATAATGAGACCAATTTCAATAGTAAAATGATGAGACCAATTACAATATTATAATGATAGACCCATTTCAAAAGTAAAATGATAAGAGCAATTACAATAGTAAAATATTGAATCTAATTTCAATAGTAAAATAATGAGACCAATTTCAATAGTAAAATGATGAGACCAATTACAATATTATAATGATAGACCCATTTCAAAAGTAAAATGATAAGAGCAATTACAATAGTAAAATATTGAATCCAATTTCAATAGTAAAATGATGAGAACAATTTCAATAGTATGATATACGAATTCCAATAGTAAAATAATGAGAGAATTTGAATAATAAAATGATAAAAACAGTATCAAAAGTAAAATGTTGAGACCAATTTCAATAGTAAAATAATAAGTCCATTTTCAATACTATAATGATAGACCAATTTCAATAGGGAACGATGAGACCAATTTCAATAGTAAAATAATGAGACCAGTTTCAATAGTAAAGGATAAGACTAATTAAAATAGTAAAATGATGACATCAATTTCAATAGTAAAACGATGAGAACAATTTCCATAGTAATATGATAAGATCAATTTCAATAGCAAAATCACGAGACAAACTTCATTAGTAAACTGATGAGACCAATTTCAATAGTAATATAATGAGACCAATTTCAATAGTAAAATGATTTCAATACTATAATGATAGACCAATTTCAATAGAAATCTGTGAGACCAATTTCAATAGTAAAATGATGAGACAAATTACAATACTATAATGATAGAGCAATTTCAAAAGTAAAATGATAATAGCAAATACAATAGTAAAATATTGAATCCAATTTCAATAGTAAAATGATGAAACCATGTTCAATAGTAAAATCATGAGACAAATTTCAGTCGTAATATGATGAGACCAATTTCAATAGTAAAATGACGAGACCGATTCCAATAGTAAAATACGAATTCCAATAGTAAAATAATGGGACAATTTGAATAGTAAAATGATAAAATCAGTTTCAATAGTAAAATTATGAGAATAATTTCAATAGTAAAATGATAAGACGATTTTCAATACAACCGGGACTGTAAGGCCTATCTCCTCGACCTGTGTGTTTACCTCCATCCCTGAGTCTTGTAGTGCCACGCAGATCTGTCCTCTCGGTAACTCCGATCATGCTGTAGTGTCTGTTAGTATCTTCTTCAAGCCCACCCCCTGCAAAGAGCCTCCTACCACCAGAACCTCATTCTACTACCAACGAGTTGACTGGGACTCGTTCCGTGATTTCCTCTGCGATGTCCCCCTGGGATGCTGTATTTAAGCTCCCCATTCAAGAATGTGCTTCAGAGGTCTCTTCCTGGGTTAAAGCTGGAATTGACGCTTTCATCCCCTCAAGGAAATTTAAGGTCAAACCGCGCTCCCCTTGGTTGTCAGCTGCTTGCCATCACTGAATTTGTTTACGAAGCTATTCATAATAACGGTGAAGCTCGTGCCGTGGCCCTAGACATCTCCAAAGCATTTGATAGGGTTTGGCATGCCGGCCTTCTTCGCAAGACTCAGGGTTATGGTATTACAGGTCGATTGTTTGAACTAATACAATCATTCCTGTCAAACCGTGAATTGAAGGTCGTTCTCAATGGATTCATCTCCAGCTCCTATCCCACTAACGCAGGTGTTCCTCAAAGCTCCATCCTAGGCCCTACTCTGTTCCTCATATTCATAAATGATCTTCCTGACGCCATAGATTCCCAAGTCGGCATCTACGCGGATGACACCACAATTTACTCCTGCCTCAAAAACAAATCTAGTGATGCTGACAAAGTTAACCTGGCAGTTCGTCTCGAAAAGGACCTACAATAGGTGGTGAACTGGGGCAAGAATTGGTTGGTTAACTCTAACGCCTCTAAAACAAAACTGCTCTCTATTAACCACCACAGGGATCCATCCCTGCATTCCATTAGAATGTCTGAAGTCCAACTTGTCAAGAGCTCCTCTCTGCGGCTGCTCGGTCTCACGCTGTCCGCTGACCTGAGATGGAACAACTACATCGAGTCAATTGCTTCATCCACCGCAAGGAAAGTTGGCTCGCTGTGCCGGGCCAGGAAATTTTCTCCCCGAAATCGATCCTCCAAATCTATAAATCAACCATTCGCCCTTGCATGGAGTATTGCTGCCATATATGGTCTGGAGCCCCTGCTGTTTGCCTCAGGGTTCTTGATAAGATCCAGAGACGGATATGCAATGTAATTGGCCCTGATCTGTCATCTCGTCTGCAGTCGCTCTCTCACAGACGCGCCGTTGTTTCGCTCTGTATTTTTTACAAATACTTTCACGGTAATTGCTCCGATGAGCTGCTTTCGCTGGTTCCCATGCCTCATGAATTTAAGTGTCGTACGAGGCTGGCATCCCGTTCTCACCCCTTCACTGTTGAAACTGTTAGATGTAGACGTCTCTTCTACTCCAATAGCTTCATGTCTCGCACATCTCGCCTGTGGAACTCCATTCCTTATTCCTGTTTCCCTGACAAATATAATCTCTAACTATTTAAGTGTAACGTCAATCGACATCTCCAGTTGCCTTGATCTATCCACTTCCATTCTCCACATCCTTTCCTCTTTCATTCTTGTCTGCTCTCGTTCCAACTCTTCTGTAACCCCCTTGCCTTGATCGATCAACTATCTTTCCCCACATCCTCTCCTTTACCACTCCTATCTGCTCTTCCTCCAAACCTTCTGTAACTACTTGCGTGCTAGTGGCTTCCAGCCTTGCTTGGGGTGAAAAGCTTAAAAAGTAAATTTCAATAGTAAAATGATGGGACAATTTCAATAGTAAAATAATAAGGGCAAATTTAATAGTAAAATGATAAGACCAATTTCAATAGAGAACGATGAGACCAATTTCAATTGTAATATGATGAGACCAATTCAATACTATAATGATAGACCAATTCAAATAGTAAAAAGTTAAGACCAATTTCAATACTAAAATGATATGACCAATTTCAATAGTAAAATAATGAGACCAATTTCAATAGTAAAATGATGAGATCAATTTCAATAGATAATTATAAAACCATGTTCAATCGTAAAATGATGAGACCAATTTCCATAGTAAATTGATGAGAATGATTTCAATAGTAAAATGATGAAACCATGTTCAATAGTAAATTGATGAGACCAATGTCAATAGTAAAATGATGAGACCAATTTCAATAGTAAAAGGATAAGACCAATTTTAAAAGTAAAATGATGAGACCAATTTCAATATTAAAATGATGAATCGATTTTCAGTAGTAAAATGATGAGACAAATTTCTATAGGAAAATGATGAGACCAATTAAATTAGTAAAATGATAAGACCATTTTCAATACTATAATGATAGACCAATTTCAATAGAGAACGATGGGACCAATTTCAATTGTAAAATGATAAAACCAATTTCAGTAGTAAAATGATGAAACCAATTTCAATAGTAAATGATGAGACCAATTTCAATAGTGAAATGATGAGACCAATTCCAATAGTAAAATGATGAGACTAATTTCAATAGTAAAATGATGAGACCAATTTCAATGGCAAAATCATGAGACAAAATTCAGTAGTAAACTGATGAGAGCAATTTCAATAGTAAAATGATGAGACCAATTTCAATAGTAAAATGATGAGACCAATTTCAATACTCTAATGATAGACTAATTTCAATATTACATTGATGAGTTCAATTTCACTCGTAAAACAATGAAACCAATTTCAATAGTAAAATGATGAGATCAATTTCAATAGTAAAATGGTAAAGCCATGTTCAATAGTGAAATGATGAGACCAATTTCAATAGTAAAATGATGAGACCAGTTTCAATAGTAAAATGATGAGACCAATTTAAATTGTAAAATGATAAGACAAATTTCAATACTAAAATGATATGACCATTTTCAATAGTAAAATAAGACCAATTTCAATAGTAAAATGTTGAAACCAATTTCAATAATAAAATGATAAGACCAATTTCAATAGTAAAATGTTGAGATTAATTTCAATAGTAAAATGATAAAAACCATGTTCAATAGTAACATTATGAGTTCAATTTCAATAATAAAATCATGAGACCAATGTCAATAGTAAAATTATGTGACCGATTTCAATAGTATAATGCTGAAACCAGTTTCAATAGTTATATGATAAGACCAATTACAATAGTTAAATGGTAAGTCCAATTCCAATAGTATAATTCTAGACCAATTTCAATAGAAATATGATGAGACCACTTGCAATAGTAAAATGATAAGACCAATTTCAAAGTAAAATGATGAGATTAATTTCAATAGTGAATCGTTGAGACCAATTTCAATAGTAATATGATATAAACAATTTCAAAAGTAAAATGTCGAGACCTAATCGCCAATCAATACTTCATTTAAATTCAAATTCGATTTATTTGAAAGGAAACCTCCTCAGAACAATTGCCCTGATAATATTTATAGAAATGACGCAGGGAAGCTACATTAAGCCGGTGGGAAAGTCGTTTATGTTTAAATTATAGGCGAGAACCAATAGCATTGCAGATTTTTCTATGGATTTCAAAAGTTGTTATGTATAAATTTGTATCACCTCACTAACGCGGCCGGAATTTCGTTAGTCCTCTGCGAATGGCCATGCAATAATCTAGACTTCGTTTCAAGATTCTTGTGAGCATTAAAACTTCCAGCAAGCAACAATAAAATCTAGATCCAGAAACATCAACAAACTATTTAGAAGTATATTTTGCTCTCTGGAACATATCCAAAGGTTGACTGTAGGTGCGATTGCTTGTGTAGACGTCACGTGCATATTTGGTATTAGTGTTATGTCTGTATTATTATTAGTAGTAGTATTATTATAAATTTGGATAGGTAAAATTCCAGTATTAGTAACGATAACACTAGGTAGCAGTGGAAATACCTTGATATCTTCCATTTTTCTTTTTAGTCATCCTATTTTGTTTTTATTCTTCTCCCCTCTTTTTATGTCTTCATTTTGTTCTTTCTTTCTTTCTTTCTTTCTTTCTTTCTTCTTCTTCTTCTTCTTCTTCTTCTTCTTCTTCTTCTTCTTCTTCTTCTTCTTCTTCTTCTTATTATTATTATTATTATTATTATTATTATTATTTGTGTATGTTATGTTTCCTTATTTGTATCTTATACATCCGGATCCAAACTATGGTCTTTAGGCCCTATTAGAGTCATTTAATTGATATCACTCTTCTTAGTATATACGATATTCCTGGGTAACTTGTATGTTGATGTTATCTGAGACAGTGTTAGTAAAATTGTCCATTCCTGTTCTCACAAAGCCCAGAGCTGCGAATACTATTGTTGCAGTCTCAAGCTTCATTCCCCACATCCTGTTAATCTCGATCTCCAGGTCCTTGTATTTAGACAGTTTCTCGATAATTTTCATGGAGATGTTTCTCTCAGATGGTACTGCTATGTCAATAAACATACACATCCTGAATTTATTTTATTTTCTGATAATATCCGGTCTGTTGGCTTTTATTTCCCCTGTCTGTTTGAATTGGCATGTCCCAGAGGATAGTTACATCGTTATTTTGGGTAATTGTGTCTGCTTGGTGCTCATACCATCTCTCAGTGGTTTCGAATTTGAGCTCCTTGCATATCTTCCAGTGCACATATGTCGCTACCTTGTTCTGTCTGTGAGTATATTATTTTTTACCAGTTCCGGAAATCCTGAGATAATATGGTCGACAGTTTCATCATATTTTCCGCAGATCCTGCATTTCAGGTTAGTTCCGTCCTTGATTATCTGACAGTGATAGGATCGGGTTGCGAGGCTTTGGTCCTGAGCTGCAATAATTAGGCCTTCTCTCTCAGTTTTCAGTCAGGTGCTCCTCAGCCACGGATCTGTTTTCTGTTGTTCTACATCTGCTTCTTTCGTTCTTGTTATGTATTTGCCATGCTACGCCTTGTCCAAACAGTTTTTTTTTTGTAACTTCATTTGGCCAAGTTACTTGCTTTCTGTTTTATTCGTTTGTCGTAGATGCTATTTGCTTCATTTTTTTGTTGGTAGGATTTCAGTTATATTAAGCAGTTGCTTGAAGAGTCCAGCTTCTTTGTTGATGGAGTGGATTTGGTGGAGAGGGTCATTGGTTTTTGTGAGGTAGGCTTCCAATCCGATTCTTGTGGTTTTTAGTTACTTCAACTTGAATTAGACCTCGGCCTCTTTAAGCTCTTGGTACATACAGCCTATCAACATCTGATTTCGTTTGGTGCTTCCTCATTTGGAGAAGCATTTTTCTAGTCTTAGCGTCCAATTCCTTAGTGTTATTTAGATTCTATTTAATAATTTTGAAGATGTATGTTTATAGAAACATACATAGCTATGGTGTTAACAGCCTTCATTTTATTGGTGCCATTAAGTTTGATTTCTACTATCAAACGCACTCTTCTATAATATTCTTTGCGTTTTTTTTTTTCATAATTAAATGTTGTATTCCGTCTCCTACATTAAATCCTAAGTATTTATATATACCATCTTGGTCTAGCTCTTTAATCTTGTTGTTGATATCAAGGTCTAAATCCTTAGTTTTCGTAAATTTATCTTTGACACATTGTCGAATCCGAACCCCATTCTAATGTGTTCGCTGAAGGTTTTGACAATGGTAAGCAGGTTTTTCTGCTGGTTGTTATACTTGGAAAACGTTTCAAGATCATCAAAATAGAATAGGTGATTCAATTTGCCATTCTATGTCTTGTATCCGTAGCTACTGTTGTTCAGTAAACAGCTGAGTGATGCTACTGCAACGCAGAAGCGTAGTGATGACAATGAATCTCCTTGAAAGATCCCGCTTTTGATGTTGATTGGTCTCAGTGTTAATGACCCCTTTGTATGTTTCAGATTTAGTGTAGTCTTCCAGTTTTTCCTGCTTTCCGTTATGAATTGGTCCGTTGTCGGCTACTCTGTATATTTTTAGTATCTTCTTTATGCATGAGTGTGCAACGCTGTCGATAAGTTTCTTTTCTTTGTTTTCACCTTTTTCAATATTGTTTTATTGATAATTAGTTAGTCCTTGCACCCTTAACTTCCTATTTTACATCACTTCTATTCTACTGGTAGTAAATGGTTTTTCTCAAGAAAGTTGGATGTTCTCTCGCTTATGATAGAAGTCAGGACTGTTTCATCGTATTTTCCGGGGATACTGCATTTCGGGTTAGTTCCATTCTTGATTATCTGAGAGTGACAGGATCTGGTTGCGAGGCTTTGGTCCTGAGTTGCAATAATTAGGTCTTCTGTCGCAGTTTTCAGCCAGTTTCTTCTCAGCCACTGATGCGTTTTCTTTTGGTACGTCTGTCGTATTCTTTATGCCAAGGCCTCATTCCAGTTGTCTCCTTTTACTTTCTTTCATTTTGGAGCTCTTGTCTCCTTCACTTAGAAGTGACAATTGTCCTCGTAGTTTATTTATTCGGTTTCTATGATTTCTTTCCAGACTGGCATTTTTCTTTTTCGTTTACGGCGTGTTTCTACTTTTCCCCTATTGTTTCTGCGATCGTTGCAGAGGCTGCGTATATAAGATGATTAATTTCTGTCTAGTCCATCGGTCTTTGCATTTCGTCCCTTATTTTTCTAATTGCTTGGCTGATGGTTTTCTTCACTTTATATTTCTTTCTTACTTTTGGAATTGTCGTCCTTTCCTCGAAATACTTTTCCTTTACATTCTCCTATTTATATCGGATCTTTTTGTCATCTCTGTTTCTGTCTCATATTGATCATTATCTTCCTATATTTGGTTATCTACCTCATAGAGATTATTACAACTGGTTTCTATTTGTTCCTCTGTATGTGTTTCCTCTGGGTTGTTGGCATTTAGCCTCTCGATACTAAATATATTTTTGATGTTTTCTCGGATGCTTTCCAGTTCTATGCCACGTATTCTTTTTTTCTTGGTGACACAATGCCTGATATTGTCTAGTTTGTTGCCATTGATGTTTAGTCTGTTTGAGGGTTGTTTTTCTCGCCAGATATTATAGGCGTTGGTGGTCATTTTTGCCGTTGTCAGATTTAGTTTTGAAATCAAGTTTAATGTTTTATAAGCTGAAGTTTCAATGACCCAACGGTTTAGGGCTAGTCTAATCACTAATAAGAGTTTAATAACTGTTCAATGCTTTGTCCGAATCAGATGAAAAAAAAGATTTGCGTCAAAAATTAATAAACCTAATAGGTACTGATTACATATTAGGTATATCAACAAATAATATAACTTAGTAATATGTCTCTAAAATTAAAATATTATTAATCTAAGATTTAATTTGCGGATTTATACTAATCAATGTACACATATACGCTTTTACACAAATACACACATATACAAGTGCGCATACATTTACACACAAATACATGCAAATATAATATTATAATCATAATTACTATTATTACAATTATTATTATCATTATTATTATCATTATTATTATTATTGTTATGGTCCAAGTTCCTTGTACCACGGTGATGGTCCAAGGTAGAACCAATGAAGAATAACTCGAACACAGGTATGAAATAACACAGATATATTACAAACAGAAATATACAGAAATATATACAAAGAAGTAGAAGTATTAGTAATGACTATCAGATTTGGTTAGAGTGAACTATGTTGTCTCGACAAGTATCACTATTCCAATGTCTTACAGTAATCGTCTGACTCTTGACTCTGACTCTGACTGACTCTGAACTCTGCTCCCTCTTGAGGCGCAGTATTTATGATAATAGTCCATTATTATTATGGGTAAGTTCCCATAAAAATTATTATTATTGCATTCTGCTGCATTTCTTTTTCCTCTCAGCAGTATCTTTCTTGTTTTGGAGAGGATGCAAACAAATAGGATGTTTATACTTAACATTAAGAGGCAGCAGAAGTTCCTTGGGCACGTAAGGAGAAAGTAGGGCTTGGAGAATCTAACACTCACAGGGCGAATAGAGGGAAAGCGAGACAAGGGAAAGCAACGAGTGACACACCTTGCGGGCTTAAGCAAGTGGGTAACAGAACAACGTCTGGGAGAAGTAGCAAAGGGACAAAACATATTGGGAACAACAAGGGATAGGGCGAAGTGGAGAGCCATTATCGCCTACGTCCTGAAGGGACACTGCACATATGTTTTTATAATTCAAAGACGCCGTTAAGAGAAACAAATAAAAAAATAAACAAAAAAATTTGAAACACCAATGACGACAACTACAATGGAAATGATAATAATAACCTATCGGTCACTTATGAATAGTTATAATGGCTTTTATTACAGGTTTTTTCTTTGAAGTAAGCATTTAAATAAATTATTGTTATTATTATTGTTGTTGTTGTTGTTATTGTTGTTGTTGTTATTATTATTATTATCATTATTATTGTTGTTGTTGTTATTATTATTATCATCATCATCATTATCATCATCATTATCATCATCATCATCATTATTATTATTATTATTATTATTATTATTATTATTATTATTATTATTATTATTTCCTTTGATTTCTATTGCGTACACATTTCCTTCGGGTCCCAACCAGAGAACTAAGGTCATAAATGGCTTCATGACATTTTCCACTTATCATTTTCGTAAAAAAAAAAGTAACAAAAAACAAAGCAGCAAAAACTAAGATCACACATTTTACATAAATAAATCTCTTCGTAATAGTTTTGTTTTGTTTTACGGCATAATGCCGATAACGCTTTTAGGATGGCTTCGTATAAATAGAATATATATTCTTTGTAAGAAATCAGTTTGTAGAGCAAGTTTCATTGACGTGTTTATGTAAAACGTCAAATTTATTGCTGGTTTTTCAAAAATGAATTGCTGGTAATATTTGCTTTCAAAATTGTATCGCTTGTCTTTTCACTATAAAAGTCTATTTGTGTACTTTCATAGTGCTTTGACCCCAGTTTGGAGATTAACTATTTGCCCATACCTAGGACCCTAACAGGTGCTACCACCTCAAGTCAGGGTGGGCCTAGGAACAACAGCATTTAAGAGTTAATTACAAGCTCCTCAAAACCTGCCTCTCAGAGGCCTTGCTGTTGGATGTAGTTCATCGTTTTACCCAGGACGATTTTCGTAATGTGTGAGTTTGTACGTATGAGTACAATAATTGTAATTATTATTATTATTGTTATTTCCTTGTATTTCTCTTGTATAGTCATTTCCTTCCGGCTCCCAGCCAGAGACCTAAGGTCAGAAACAACATCACGACATTTTCACTAAACATAATAAAATAACCTAACCACACATTATACATAGAAAAAACCCTCCGTAAGGCGTGTGTTGTACTTAGCATTTTTCTTTGTATTTCTTTAAGGCATGTGCTTATTGTTATTATTATGATTAGAGCTAAAGTTGTAGCAGCTGAAAACCTATATGTAATTGCGATAAAGCTTTTAGAGCCGCCATGTTCTTAATATTATCCACTTTCGACGCCTTCTTATAGTCGGAATTCATCCGTTAACAACGCCTTCGCTGCTGCTGATGCAAACAAATTTGACTGTCGTTATTGATAAATTGTGTTTATCTTTTTTTGGCTTTCGTTGTTATCTAATTCCCGATTCACTTCATTTACACCAACAACGCATTCGTTGCTCATTGAATTTAATTCATCAATAACTGCAGCATAATTTATCTCTGGGCTTCAATGTTGATCAGTCGACCCGTTCATTCCTCTTTTCTCTTATGTGTCTAGTCTTTATCGTGAGATCATACATTTTAGAACAATCTCTCCAGTGATCTAATCCCATTCATTTCAGAAAAACTAGTTACACTTTCTTTCTTTCTTATCTATCTATCTTTCTTATCTATCTATCTATCTATCTATCTATCTATCTATCTATCTATCTATCTATCTATCTATCTATCTATCTATCACTCTGTTTGTATCTATCTTTCTTTTTGTATTTATCTCCGCCAGTTCATCTCATTTTCTATCTATCTATCTATCTATCTATCTATCTATCTATCTATCTATCTATCTATCTATCTTTCTTTCTTTCTTTCTTTCTTTTTGTATTTATCTTCGCCTCAATTTGAATTTATCTATCGAGCTAGCTAGCTCGACCCAGCACAGCCCAGCCAACCTAGCCTTGGCTGTTCGTATACGTCTCTCTCCATATAGGTCTATGCCAGTCTGTCGTATTTATGGAAATTCGACAATCTTCTTTCTCTAAATATGAGTAGAAGTAAAAAAGTTCTTTCTCAAATAATTTACCTTCATAAACTAATTTTGGGACATATAAATAATATTATTATCAAAAAAAAAAATTCAGAATAAAAATGTTCACATCATACAAGTGGCAGACGTGTTACTTTCAAAACCCTTTGAAAGTAAGTGCAATCCTCACAGATCTCAAAATGTGGACTTACATCCAAACACGCGTCGTTCTAAATATACTTCATGTATGTGAAAACAAAAGAAACTCATTAAAAATATTTCATGGGTCATCACTTTTGTTTTTAAATCTGCGATTCGGTCATTGAGTTCTCCCGCCTTCCTAATCAAGAGATTTTCAGCTTAAATCAATCAGGAGATAAAAGTTATTATAAGGTAATTTTAAATGATTGCAGACTGCAACTTCAGGAAGACCTGAGAACCTAGCGATCGAAATATTCTATTTTACTAAAATAAAAATGGCGAAGATTTTAGTCCGAAAGATTCGTTGTGTAATAACAGAGGAGACACGGTGGAATTATAGATAGCGGCTAGGATTGAGGAATCGGAGAGCCGAGTTCGAATTCTAGTCGAATCCATGATATAACACTTACGTGAATGTAATGTATTCAGCCATATCTAAATTAAAAACAAAAAGGATGATAATTTTAATGAGTTGCTCATTATCCTCTTTTTCTTCTCCCTTCAGCTATGGGTAAATAGCAGGACAGACCGGGTTCTATAGCCTTGGAGGGCAACTTCTCTACCGCAGTAAGAAATGGCAACCTACTGCGGAAAAAAAATTGCCTCGTCAGTCATGTATCGAAAAATACATGATCGCCTAAGCGTGTATCTCGCATTGCATATAACTGACTGAATAGCAGTAATTCATTACAGACAACAACTTATGGCATATTTTGAATTTACTCACCTAACCAGATTTTTTGTGTTGAGAATTTGTGAACTTGCCGTTTCAGACGTGATACAGATGTCAAATAGCGTGAAATAAAAACGCTAGGGAAAGCACATTCAACATTCCCGTTCGAAAGTAAACATATCAGGTCGCCGAACATAAAATGACGCACTTTACAGGAAAAGAATAAAACGCTTCTGAAGAGGTTAAATAATTAATTTATTTGGTTCGAATAGGCACCATGTTGATGAATGACTGTTTTAAAATGTATCTCTAAATTCTAGATCCCATCTTTAAAAAAAATATCATCATTTGATGTGATAAACAGTTCAAATGCTTCGAGTACCTTTTCATTATTGGGGAATGTTTTATTGCGTATGAAAAGCAGAAAATGCTTAAATAAGTGATAATCAACAAGAGAAATACCAGGTGAATATAGAGAATGAGGCAAAATTTCATAATTCAGGCTATGCAGCCTTTGGACAGTTGATTGAGAAGCGCACAGCTGCCGGTTGTTGTGCAGCAAAATTGGGCATCCCTATTCATAATGTTACTTTTTCAATTTTTCGTGCACACACCCAATTTCTCCACAATACGAAGTTTCTGTTATTGTCTTTTCTTGAGGCAAGAATGAATAATGAATAACCCCTTTGAAAGACCACCATAAAGTAACCATTAACCTTTTAGAATACAGTGTAGATTTTGAGTATTGTTTTAGTGATTCACATGCATCTAACCACTGGCCTTCTCTCTTACTGTAATTGAAGAGTATCCATTTCTCATCTCATGTAATGATTCGACGCAAAAATGGTTCTATTTCCAATCGGGAAAGCATACAGTAATATTACTCGACATTGTTTCAATACACAGACGTACCAAGATTTATGGATTAAGTGCTTAGCACGCCAAAGTGCAGCAAGTCGGAATCGATTCCACAAGTGTCCGGAAGACCTCTGGAGGGATGTCCAGCCATGCTATCTCAATAATTACAAACAGCTCGTTGATACGTGTTAATAAAGGATCATGCGTGAGACCGCATCTTACCAGTAGTCACGTAAATATTCAAACTGAGCGTTCGGGCGAACGTGACGACAAGACGTATAGTATAACTCTCCTCAAACCTATTCTGTGATAATTGGGCCCGGTTCATTATCCTTCTGGAATAATTGAAAGCCTATGTTTGGGTGTCAATGTTCACAAAGCATTGCAACGTTGCGGTCACCGTCAGTGTCGTGTGTAGTTGTAGAAGGGGATACCCACTGAACAATACTATAAATCCACCACCAGCCTGCACGGTGTGCTGCTGACAACTCAATGGAATCTGCGCCACACACTAACCCTTCTCTCAGCCAGAACCAAAGGGAAATGTGATTCAAGCAAGACAACGTTGTCAGCCTCCAGATTCGAATTACCAACGTCACGGGTGTAGTACTATGTCCAGTTTTCATATGTTAGTAGTAGTTTCCTGACCGGAGTCTTTCGTTCTAAAAGGCCATGGAAACTAAAGAATGCAGAACTGACCTGATGGATATTGCATCTGGTGCCTCCTACATTGGACGTGGATGCGATTTGAACCAGTGTTACTTATCCGTTACCGCAGACAATTCTAGACGCCTCCGGTCACGTTAACTAAGAACCCGTTGTCCACAGTGAACGGTAATTTCATTTATTTAGTATCCCCGGCCAACAGATGGCACAAAGATCAAGGGATGTCAAATGTCACCAGGATTTCATAAATGGAATATCCCGCATTTGTGTCTCTCATTATCATGCCCTATTCGAACTCTGATGATTTATGACGCCTTGTCATGTCCAACATAGCTGCTGTTTACACTGACACACGAAATAGCATGGCACAAAAGACATGCATTTAAATGGGATCAAGGTATGAAGTCGCCATATGTCATTGCCTTCGCGTGACTTTTGTTACGTCAACCTATGCTAAGTTTTTTTGGCACGTCAGTGTAAAATATAACTTAACAATTACATTAAAGCATGTGCTCATAAAGAACATAGTTTTAAATGAATGCAGGACTGTTGTTGGCATGTGGTGAAAATTGCGCTCAGGGAAGCGGGCAATTTTTATTTCGTATTCACTCTAATTTTTATAGCTTCAATATCATTTTCTTCTTTAATACTTTATGTAGTTCCTTCATCTTCCCCTGGCGAAGTTTTCTCTCCAGAAATTACCAACTCCATTCTTGGCCTACACGTAATATTGCATTGTCGGAAGTCTATAAAATGCTCCAAATACTGAAGTGGAAAGTTTCAAAGAAAAACATGGATTACTCTATTTGGATTATTAAAGAAAAATTGCTCTTTTATTTACTGGAAACAAATTTTCAACAAATTTATGTTTCTACAAATGGAAAGTGATCGCCAATTGGTGACCATTGTACTGAAGGAGGGAAGCAGGTTTTTGTCAAATATTTATTCAGTATATATATATATATATATATATATATATATATATATATATATTAGGTATATTCACAGTGACTAGGATGAAACAAAAGGTAATGCAATATGTTTTATTATATAAACAATATCAAACTTATCCTACATCAAGGTACAGAAATCCATCGATTAGTGTGGCTAATGTGGGCATCGATAACTATAAAATAAACAAATTTTCAATTACTATGGTTAAACTGAAGAATGTTATACGGCCTTAATCGAGTATTATGTATGCCCTAAACGAATTTTGGCACATAAAGGTTTTAGCGCACTAATTAAAAACGTATTACTCAAAATGCGCATTAATAGAGTGATGGCTGTATAGCTGTATATGACAAGTTCATATACCTACTTCTCAACATAATTACCACATGGTCCTTTAAAAGTATCCCACCTACGAATGAAGGTGTGGATTCCAGCTTCGTAAAACTCAGCTGGTTGCTTATGTGGCTATATCTTGATCTACGATATGCTTAATGATGTTTTTGTTTTGAGGCATATCAACACCGCTATGTGTTATTTAATGCCAAAATCTAAATATTTTATACGCAATTTTATTTTTATTTTTTGGAGGGGAGATAATAATTATTTTAGTAATTACTGATTAACCCATAGATCTGGTATTCCAAAGCGGTTACCTATCAAGGTACAGACCAGACACGACGTTGCTTAACGGTGATCGTATGAGTACGGAGTTCCAACGAGGTGTGACCATAAGCCACGATATGCTTGATTTTCTTTCGTATTTCTTATATAATAAAACAAATTACTTTTTTACTCACTCTCGTAATTAAAACCCTATTTTCCAGGTCAATATAACGAACCCGAATATAATTTACTTAGACGAACGGGCATCGAAAATGTCGAGATCTACGAGTCCAATGCCATTAATATACGAACGCGTTATCAATTCTTACTAAATTATTACTATAAACAATGAGTGATACGTAACCTTAAAAAGAATAAATAATACATAAATCAAAACTGAATTGAACATTTCCAGAGAGTTAAATTTCAGTGCTAGAATTGATCTGTACTGTGATACTTAAAGTAAATTCGTTCTTTGATTCATTGGAATCAATTCAAATGTGGTTATAATAGCTTATTATTATCTTCATTTTTTCTTAAATTTTGTGCAGTTCAGTTTATTCTCGTGAAATCTTCCTTCCAGAAGATACCGACTCTATTTTTGGCCTATATTTTGGTGGAATATGTGGGAACTGGAATAAGTGCTGAAGAAGAAAATATCAAAAACAAAGGATGGTGCCTGAATTAATCTATTTCGATCCTTAAAGATAAATAGATCTTTGGTAGATTGGAAATGGATTTTCCACAAAGTCATATTTCTAGAAATGAAAAGTGAGTGACAGAATGTCCTAAAATATCTATAAGTCAGTCGACAAAAGAAAGCGTCAATAACTCTGCTCTCCCAAAAGAAAGCCCTCAAATGCATAGCCCCCAGTATTTATTCGTTATAATATCAAAGTGCTTTTTGGAACATGGAAAAGAAAATGTCGTGTATATTAAACATAATGATAATGAAGAAATTAACAGGAAAATGAAAACTTTGGCATATTTCAGAAAACTGCAGGACTTCAAAGTGAAATTGGTCTTATCTTGTTTTAAGCAATCGGTGCTGGTGGTGACCCTGTGATTATCATGGGCCGGTAGAAGGAAATACAGGTAGAAAGATTGCGTTACTTCAATCTCGCTAGTAAGGGAGGCTTTATCTGCGTTAAGAATTAGTATTTGAATTCCTGGCTTTTATTTGGGCTTAAACATTAACCGCTGACCAATGGAACTTCCGAAACTAGTATTTTTATAATTAACATTATAATAATGATTCATCGCTTGATTGCCTTGGTGCCATGATAACATTGGAATAAATAATTTTTTAAATGAGGTGCCTGTCAATATCATTAATGCTTCCACGTTACTGCAATACAAATGTCTTTAGTTTTTGACTATATACTACGTAAACATTTGGGTGATGAACTATAGTTTTTGTGTAGTTATAATCTTTTAGAATATCTTATATTATTTCCTGAAATATATTTATTGTATTCTGAGATTTCATGTAGATATTTACATACGTAAAGGCCAGTTACTCGTTTCCCAGCACACCCATCTATTAGGTCAGCTAGCTGTTGCAGACTGCTGCTAAGCCACATCCCTGCTTCTTTAACACCCACAGAGCAAACCAGTTGTTTACACTGCAGCTATGCTGAGCGAATCAAGTGGCTTCGTGCTAGCACAGCCATCGACAGCTTTCGAACAGTTAGGACAACAAATGATATGATTTTCAGACACTTTCCAATGATATCGCACGCAAAGATCACCAAGTAATCCACCTAAGAAATTCATCATGGTGACATTTAAACGCGAGTCTCGTGTTCAGAAAGTGGCCAAGTTCTATGCACACGCGTTTGATTTGCTATACCTGTTTTTGTTTTGTTTTGTTTTATTTTTTTTAAATAGTGAAATTAATAGCAACCGGCCTAGATCGAGAAGTCCTTTAGCCTGTTATTCATTTCACAGTTTAGGAAAAAAAATACTCAAACATGTGTAGCTATTAAAAAAATAAAGTTTCCAGCAATAAGAAATAATGTCGGATTAAAAAATACATTGAAAAATGTTATATATGTGATGATGATGGATTCTATGAGAATCCGACAACCTCATTCAGTTTTTAGTTTGTGTAGTATGTGACACAACAGTTCTGTCCGTGACCTGCATACAAGTCCACATATTGTGCAACAGCGAGGATCTTGGGAATATTTGCTTACGCTTTTCGCCGTTGTCTTACTTCTCTTTAGCCGAGCAATACGACTAATTCCAAAATTTCGGATACCATTTTGGCACAAATATCTCCAGTTATTTCTATCCAGAGCAATTCGCTGGAAGTTAGTATAAGGCACATTGACAGCTGAGAGGTTACTTAGCTTATCTTTATACCTGACCCACGGCCGTCCAACAGACCTTTTTATTATTTTAATTTGTTTTTAATAATCTTTAATATATTGTCCTATAT
Organism: Acanthosepion esculentum; assembly: GCA_964036315.1. Taxonomy (NCBI): domain Eukaryota; kingdom Metazoa; phylum Mollusca; class Cephalopoda; order Sepiida; family Sepiidae; genus Acanthosepion; species Acanthosepion esculentum. The sequence goes on along the minus strand of OZ038487.1, from coordinate 78,601,306 downwards.
TAATTACAATTATATTAATCATCATTAATAATATTATTAATAATATTATTAATATATCTTATTTTATTCCTACTTTGGTGGTAATTTTTAATACTTTATGTATTAACTATAAATTATATTAATGTAGTTTTTCAAGTGTCAACGTGATACGCCTAAATATAATAACTAACTCTTCCTTCTTCCCCCCTCCCCTGTTTGACACTT